>VXBI01002041.1:989-58422 GCA_013397375.1 Toxostoma redivivum | reverse complement strand
TCTTTTTATTTCTTTTTTATTTTATCCCGTTCCCCCCTTTTTTCTCTTTTCTATTTCTTTTTATTTCTTTTTTCTTTCTTTCCCTTTTCCCCCTTTTATTTCCTTTTTTATTTCTTTTTCTTCTTCTTCTTTTCCCCTTTTTTCTTTTGATTTCTTTTTTTTCCCCTATTTTTTTTTCTTTCTATTTCTTTTTATTTCTCCGCATAATTGCTGCCAGGAGGACACCACCTCACCCTCCTAAAAATCCCAGAGTGTCAGTGGAGGCAAAACCCTGGCAGAGCTTTCCCAACACTTCATCATTTCCAAGCTATGGAAACGCCTCGGGATGTTCGGGGCGTTTAACCGGGGACAGCCGGGTTTGAAGTGCGGGACAAGGTTCGGATCCTCCTTCCCATCACATCCCAATTCCAATCGGGAATGCAGATCAGATCCCGGAGCTGCGCTTTGGGGCTGTCCTGCCGCGGGCTTTGCCTTGAAAGGAAACATTGCCCTGCACTCAGAACCTGCTGCTGACAGAGCTGGGGCTGTGCCGGCACCGGCACCGGCACCGGCACCGGCACCGGCATGGACGGGCTGGGCCGGGACACAACCGGGACAGAAATGGGCTGGGGCAGAAATGGGCAGGGACAGACGGGGACAGAGCAGGGAGAGCCCCGGGGCTGCAGCTGGATGGATTCCCTGGAGCAGATCCCTCCTGAACTTCCCCGCGGGGAAGGTGTGTGCCCTCTCCTCCATCTCCTCTCTTTCTTTTATCTTCTCTTATCTTCTCTTTCTCTCCTCTTTCTTCTCTCCTCCTTCTCTTTTCTTCTTCTCCTTCTCTCCTTCATCTCTCCTCTTCTCTTCTCTTCTCTTCTCTTCTCTTCTCTTCTCTTCTCTTCTCTTCTCTTCTCTTCTCTTCTCTTCTCCTCTCCGGTCACATTTGGGGCTCCCTGGCCCCCAAATTCCGCAGACTTACCCGGAGGGCACAGGGGTGCTCGGCTGCCCAGGAGGGAGGAAGGAGCTGGGAGCTCCGTGTCACATCTGGGGAAGTTTCTGTGTCTGCAGCAGCAGCTGGAGGAAGCTTTGCTGGAGGAGGAATTTCCATACTTTGTTCTGTCCTCAGCTTCTCCAGCCTTGCCCTGCTGTTACTGATCTGCTGTGTCCTGGAGATGACAGACATTGGTTTTTTGTGGTTTTTTTGGTGGTTTTTTGGTGGTTTTTTCGGTGCCCTTAGTGAGGTTCTACCACTTCTCCACATTCCTCCCCATCCCACCTCTTCCCCAGAGGCATCAGCAGGGCCAGGCCCTTCCCAAGGCTCCCTCAGATAAGATCTGTGCCTGAGGGATGACTTTTTTAGGGCTTTTTTTAGGTGAGAAGGAGATGCTGTTTACCCTGTGTTGTTCCCTATCTTGATGGTGGCTGTGTTTGTTTTCCCTGAGTATGATAAAAAGAATGAATCACTGACAAAGCTTTATTTCATCTTACCTGTGCCAGCTTTTCCCTTCAGACCTGCATGCCCTGTTGTCTCAATTACTGAGAGCTGGAACATGAATTCCTGATGTCTGAGCACTCAAACTGGGACTTTGGGGAGGAGAAAGTGATTTCTTGCTTGTTAATTTGTTTTCTCCTCTGTGTCCAGGGAGATCTCCTCCTCTGCTTTGTGTGAGCAGGGCTTGCTTTCCACCCAGTTTTTGTTTTGTGTTTTTTTTTTTTTTCCTCCCTGGGTTCTTTCAGACCTCTGGCAATGGAGCAGCTCAGAAATCTGCTGAGAGGATCTGACCCCAATCCTTCCCTTTTTCCAGCAAAACCATATCTTTTTTTTTTTTTTTTCCTTTCTGCACCCTTCTGCTGCAAGGAAACCAAATCAGAAGATAAAAAATTATTTCTTGCTTCAATTGCACAGGAAGATTCCTTAAAGACAAAAGCATCCAACTGCACTTCAAAGCTTTCCAAGTGCAGCTGGGAAATCACATTTAGGATTTTTTTAAGAGCTGCTGATGCTTTGAGGGGAGAAAGATGGATGGAGTTGTGTTTGTAGGGTTCTTGGCTGGATAGCTGCATGTAACAGGTTAAGTTTTTGAAGTTTGCTGGTTTTATTGTGGATTTTTACATAATAATGATAATTCTGTACCTTAGGAATTCTATTTTAACCATTTTCCTGTGATTGCACTCCTGATAGGGTAATGTCTAATGGTTATGTGGGAGAAATAAATAGACTCATAAAAGTAAAGCTCTGATTTTTGTTGTCTGTGTGGCAACACAGGGAAAGCAGTCAAGAAAGAATTTCCTTGAGCAAAAGTTTTCCAAATGCTGGGGAATAAAGATTTTTGATTTTTGCCCTTCTCCATAACTCAGACATTAAATCCTCCAGGCCCTGCCTGGAGAAGGCAAAGATAAAAGATAGAATATCCCATTTGGCAGCACAAATGAAATAATTTCATTCAAGTTTATCTTGCTCTGTGGCAGCAGCTTTCCTGAGCCTCTTATCTCCTCTGGTCTCATCGGGACACCGGCTGCTCAGCTTGATTCTTCTGCAATTTATGGAGTGCAGTTCAGAAGTTATCTCCTCAGCTTGAAAGCATAATTCCTAATGAGGGAAAATTGCTTTTCTTGGGGTCTTAAACTCGACATGGTTGGATGGAGCTTTTTTTTTTTTTCTGGGAAAACAAAACTCTACTCAAAATCTGCCTGGTGTAGTGTCCTGGGAGTGGCTGGAATTCTGTTCAGAGGAGCAGCTAAGAGTGAATTTTGGGGTGAAGAGAGGCCCAGGAATTTTGAGCTTTCCAGAATGCAGGCAGGTTAACACCTTGGTGGAATACAATCAATAAGAACAGTTCTATCATTGGGGATCTTCAAGAACAAGTTATTTTTATTTGTTATTCATCAGCTAGCAATGGAATGAGTAGAACCAGGGCTAAAGGAAGGTTTGATAATCCCTGTGGGCTCCTGGCAAAAAGCTGTGTCCCTTTGTGACCTCTTTAGGGGCTGTTCTGTGCTGGTCCCTTCCTCAGGACACCGGAAAAAAAAAAATCTTGATTATTTTTTCCTGTGAACCAAAAGAGTTTCCAAGAATGAAAACAGAAATAATTTTCTAAGTGGCTGTTGCTTGTAGAGATAAAGAGCAAAGATATCTTAGAGATATCTTCCCCTCTCAGGTATTTCAGAATTCCAGGTGTTTTGGTGGCTCTCTCCTGGCAGGGAGGTGTCCTGTGCAGATCTCCACCCTGATTTGTGAGGTTCAAACAGCAATTCCCAGGGGATTTGGCAGCTCAAGCTGCCAGTGCCATCCACAGCAGAGGGTGAGGAGGACAGGAGCTTCTCAAGGCTCAGTTTTAAGGAATTCCATCTGGGGTGAAGTTCATACAAAGTGATCTCTCGGAATCTGGTTTGGTTTTTTCCCCGAGCTGTGTAAAAGTTCTTGTCTGGCAGTTCGTGTGCCCGAGCTGGAATCAATCTGAGCTCTTTCGTTTTCACTCTCAAGGTTGTTTATTCTTTTCTGATCTGTAATATTTTCTCTCAGCCCAGCCAGGTCTGTCTGGCAGGGCAGCCATGGCACACTCTCTGCCCTTCAGGGCACTGTTATCTTTTTATATCTTTTTATATCTTTTTATACATGATGTTTACAATTATTTCCCAATTCCCATCATCTATGTTAGACAGTGAACTTCTACTCTAAACCAATCCCAAAGTGCAGCTCCACAATAGAAAATGGAGATGAAGAAGAAGAACAAAGAAAGACCAAACACGTGCTTTTTCCTCCATCTTGTGTTCTAAAATCCCCATTCCCAAAAATCCTACAATCTCTATTTTCACTTTATGATAACACTACTTAAACTCCTGTGACTTTTAAGTTCTCATCTAAAGCTGGTGATTTGTTCCAAGGGCTATAATCAACCCCACAGATGTTTTGGGATCATTGCAGGGTCTCAGAGCCCCTGACAGGGTCTCACAGCTCTGGATCCCAAAGGGATGGCCCAGACTGTGACAGTGATCTCAGCCCCTTTGGACAGCCCAGCCTGGAGCAGAGGTTTGTGCCTGGGATTGGCATTTTCAGGGATTTTGGGAGGGATGGGAAGAGACACACACAGCACTGTACACACCCCAAACGCTGCTCAGTGACCAAAATCACCCTCCCCAGTGTGGGTGTTGCTCCAGGGGATGCAGAGAGGCTCAGGGCACTGATTCCAGCTCTGCCCGTCCTTGTGCCAGGCTGGGGGCCTTGGGTGGATACAGCAAAACTTCCAAACTTCTCCCTGCCTTCCTCAGAGGTTGGATCAATAATCCTAAAAGATCTCCAGCCTAAACTCTGCCTCGTGCCTTCAGACCCCTGACAAGGGCTTTATGTAAGACCTTTCAGATCCATGGAATTGTGCAGGAAGGTGGATTTATTTTATTTTATTTTATTTTTTATTTTATTTTATTTTATTTTATTTTATTTTATTTTATTTCATTTCATTTCATTTTTTCTGGAATAAGAATTGCCTTCTCCCCAGTGAGCTTAGTCTGGTGCTGACATCACCCTCTGTGCCAAATTCCAGGGTCTGCTCCCAAATGTGGCACCATGGCTGTGCTGGCCCTGGGCACCCTGCCTGCTGCCAGAACTGTCTAGACAAAGGCTGCACTCACCTGCAGGGCTCAGCCATCCCCTCTGTTTGTTTTGTGCAGTCATTAAGAGATGAATTTATATTAAAGGCTTCCAAGAAATGCCTCTGCAACCCCAATGTTTATGTAAGAGAGAGCGAGAAATTCATGATTTATTGAATTTGTGTGTGTTCTGCTTGGGATTATTCATTGGAGGAACATACTAAGTGATTTTTTTTGTATCCTAGTAACCAACTGCAGTTGCTTTTCCATGAATAATCTTTGTAGTTTAACTTGGCCAGTCAAATCTAGAAGGGAAAACTCAAATTCAATTTATCAAGGCTCACACAGCTTCTGCAGGTGAGGGAGAACACATCTTTTTCTCCCTCATTTAAGCACATAATGATCAGATTGACAGATGCTGTCTGGAGAGTCGGATTTTCCCAAGCAGAACAATGGTGGAAGTTTGATTCCTTAGGAACTAAGCTTCAAAGCTTAATTTATTTAATATTCATAATTAAAGAATTGGTTAAAATAGTCTTTTCCTCCCTTAATCTGATGGTTTCCAGGACAGATTTTTAATAGCAATGCAGATTGTTTCCCTTTTGTAGGGAGCCCAGGGTGGGAGGTCTCCCATCAGTTCATGAGGACACTCTGATGGTTAATTAATCAAATTATTTATTATTTATTTCTCCCTGCCATACTAGCCATGTGTGGAACAGCTGGAGTTTATCACTTAATAAGAGCGTGCTCACATTTTTCTTCTTCAAAATTTATTTTGATTCAAAAGGAGCCCCTTTTCAAAGTTATGTTCCGAGGGCTTGTGTTGCTTCCAAAATGCCTCTTGCTCTTAGAAATAATAAAACCCACTTTGAGAAGCAAAACAAAATGAAGAATTTCCTTCCCAGCACCCTGGGCGAGCTCCTTGTTTCTCCCACCCTGGTGGAGAACTCAGACCATCCCCAAAGCTGAGGGACATTCCTCCCTGAGAGGTCAACACTTCTCTTTTCAAACCAAACCCTTCTCAAAGCTTCTTTTTGTGTTCATTCCTGTTCAGTCAATGTTTACAGCCCCGTGCAAATTCACTGCTCTCCTGGAAATACCAAAGTCCCTGGGCACGCTGCAGGAATCCTCTCCAAACCATGTCAAGCTTTAACCACTGCTCAGATTTTCCTTGGAGATGAGATTGATGGTCCCAGAAGGAGGGAGAAGCTTTCCCTGTGTGCCTCTGGATTTTTGACTTTATTTCCCCCCTCCCTGGCTTGCTCCCTGCCCCCTTATCTTGGCTATGTGGAACAATCCTGCTTTCCTCCTTTGCAGAGGAGGTGATGGGCAGAAATGTCGGGTAGGGCAGTGCTGAGGATGTTGCTGTGCTCATATTCCTGCATTTCCCCTTTCTGTGCTCATATTCCTGCATTTCCCCTTTCTGTGCTCAAATTCCTGCATTTCCCCTTTCTGTGCTCATATTCCTGCATCTCCCCTTTCCATATTCCTGCATTTCCCTTTTCTGTTCCCATTCCTGCATTTCCCTTTTCTGTGCTCATATTCCTGCATCTCCCCTTTCCATATTCCTGCATTTCCCTTACACTCAACATCTCAGACCTCTGCCCTGCCCAGCCAAGGCTCTTCCCAAGTTCTCCCTGTCTTTTGGATAATCCTGGGGTTTACAGTGTTAGGAATCCTCACATTCTGGAGAGGAAAATGCTGCTTGAACCTGAATCATCAGCAGTGCCCTTCAGATTGGGAACAAATCCTTGCTGCCATCCCCTCGTGGATTTTATTTTGAGTCCCATGAGGAGCAGCTGAGGGAGCTGGGAAGGGGCTCAGCCTGGAGAAAAGGAGAATCAGGAGGGAATTTCTGGCTCTGCACAACTCCCTGACAGGAGGGGACAGCCAGGGGGGATTTGGGATCTGCTCCAGGGAACAGGGACAGGAGGAGAGGGAATGGCCTCAGGTCAGGGGGGACATCAGCAGGAATTTCCCCATGGAGAGGGTGCTCAGGGATTGGAACTGCCCAGGGAGGGTTGGATCCCATCCCTGGAGTGTCCAAGGAATTCCTGGAGGTGACACTGACTGCTCTGGGTGGGGACAAGGTGGGACTCGATGATCCAGGAGGTCTTTTCCAACCAAAATGATTCTGGGATTCTTTGCTGGTTTTCCTGCAGCTCCCCCTGCTCTGATTTGGCATTTCAAGATGCTCCATGAGCAGTGAAACCCGGAGCACTCAGTGCCTGATGGATTTGGGAGCAGGGAAATCCCAGGTGTGGCTCTGTTTTGGTCCCTTCACCTCTCTGTGCATTTAGAATCCCTTCTCTATCTCAGAATCCCAGAAAATGATGCCAATGGGTGCCTGTGGGTGCCCTGAATTTCGAAGAACTGGAGGGACAGTGTGGAGTTGTGTTTTATTGTGGCCAGAACCACAGTGGCTCTAAGCTGTCAACACATAATTGTGCATTTTGTGTTTGCTAGTAAAACTTTGTTCTACCAAAAAAAGAACAAGAAGAACAGCCCGAAGAGGAACAAATTTTTGTCTCCTCCCTGCTTTTCAGCTGTGATTTATAGGTGTGTTTTTCCAATTCAGTCCAAACAAGGCCAGTGAATGGCTCTGAATTAGTTTGATTCTGCTAATTAAAACAAAAACCATCTGGGTGGAAAGGGGAGGGTTTAGGCAGCTGCTTTTGTTGTTTCATGTGGGATTTCTGATATTCCCAATTCCACACTTACCAAGGAGTGCTGTTGGACTGTGCACTGGGGTTTAGGGGTGGAAATGATCAATGAAAAATAAAAAAACAAACCCAAAATACAGCCATAAAAATAACAACCACCTGCAGCTCTGCATGAACTGTTGGGAAGGTATTGACCAAAGGAGTTCTGAACAACATTAAAAAAGTGAGAAATCAGGGTGTAAATTAGGGCTTGGTGCTGCCTGGACCTGCTTTGCTCTATAATTCACACTTTTATGATTATTTCCTCTGGTCCAGGGAGCAAAAAAAAAAAAAAAAAAAAAAATTTTTGTAATTTTCTGGCTCTTCAACAATTGTGTCTCATCTCCAAATTAATTGTTTTTGGTTCACCTGCCTCTATCATATTTTGGCTGTGATACCACAAAGACAGAAGGAGTAAAGGGAGAAAAATGTTGCTGTTGATTTAGGTGTGCTGGGTTCAAACCCCACTGGAATTAAGGTTGAGACAGAGGCTTAAAAATAAACTTGTGTTGCTCAAATCCTTAATGTGTCGAAATAATTGGAGACATTTGAGATGAAGGAAGGGGGCTGGAGGTCATGGTGTGTCCAGTATTGGTATGATTGTATTTTAATTATTTTTTTTTGTTTGTTTGGACAGTTTAATGTCTTGAAGTGGGTCTTGTTTCCTCTTATTAATTCCAGCAAATATCACGGAAAAGGATCTCAGAGCTGAGCCAAGTGTTGCACAACCACCTGCCTCTCAGAGTGCCTTCACAGCTTAGCAAGAAATCTGCATTTTTGAAAAATCTCAGCTAAGGGAAAGCAGGATGCATCTTTTTTTAGTGGGATGTTAGACCAGAACACCACTCTTTTTTTTCCCTTGCTTTTTTCTTTCCCCCTTAATTTTTAAAATTTTTTTTTCTGAAGTATTGAGAAAAAAAAACCCATCTTGTTTGTCTGAATATTTACTAAAACAGCCAACAAAATATGTGATGTTATTGCACAGGTTGGCCTGTGCACGAGTTGAGTGAGGTCATCAGCTCTTTGGAAAGAGAGTTTGGCCAGCATTAAATTAAATTATTTGAAATCTCCCTGCTGGGACAGTGCTTGAGGCACCAGTACAGCCCCATGAGAGCTCCCAGTGCCACCAGTGCCACCAGTGCCACTGTCCCTCAGCCTTTCCTCCAGGCAAGAGCAGCAGAGCTGTGCTGTGCCCCTGATTTAATTATAACCAGTTATTAGCCTTGCTTTGCCCTGTTTTGGATTCTTTACATATTGTTTTGGAACAGCTCAGTGGAATCACAGCCTTTGTATATATAAAATATAGGATGATTGAAGAGCTGGCCACTGCTTTATTTAACTTCCTCAGCCATGCATTCCTCCCCAGGCATTTTCCCCTCCTGCTGCCAGATCACTGTTTAAATTGTGTGTAAATAGAAGAGGAGCTGTGGACACGGTTAAAAAACGCTGGAAGTGGGGTTTAGTGGGAGGAACACCTCCCTAAAGGCCTTTCCCCCCATTTTCCTGGGGTTTTTGGCTCTGTTGGGGGCAGATTTAAACCCTGTATGGGTGCCTCTGTTAAATCTGAGGGCTCTCTGGTTGTCCATCTCTGGACTGGAGTAGCTCCACTGGTTTTTTTTCTTTTCAGCTGAATTCTTTGGAGTGTTGAGAAGTTGTAATTAGGAGGAGGAAAAAAAAAAAGCCAAAAGGACCCTTAGAACCACTGTGAGGAGAGATAAAGACAAAAGAGGCTTCTGTCAAAGTGAGGAAGCAAAGAAAAACAGCAACTTTGTTCCTTTTATCTTGAGGGTTTTTTGGGAAAAGCTGGAGGTGGAAGGAGAGGCCAGGCTCTCCTTCCTGCACCTGCAGCGTCACTCCAGGTGCTGATCCCACCCTTCACTGAATCCCAGAGTGGTCTGGGTTGGAAGGGACTCAAAGATCCTCTGATTCCACCATGGAAGGGACACCTTCACCAGCCCAGGTGCCTCACCTGCAGCTCCTCCCTGGCCCTGGAGGATTCCTGCGCTCAGGAGAGTTTTTGTTGTTTTTAGTGAGTGTGGAAGTCACACTCCTGGCTGGAGCCTCACCTGAGCCATGCACAGAGCCCAGCATGTCCTGGTCTTGCTCCAAACGTGCTTTTGGGAGGTGGGGATTATGTACAGCCCAAATCCACAGGGATGAGGATGAGGTAAACACAGCTTTTCAGGGAACAATGCATGGAAAAGTGAAGCTCAATTGCTGCTATCGCTCTTCAAATCTTTATTTTTTTTTTAATTTTCCCTGTGTCACAAGTGCAGAGCCTGTCTGTCGGGGATGGGTGGGTTTCCTGCATCGAAATGATTTCCCTCTTTGTGTTCTGGATGGGCTGTGGGCAGGATGTGCCAGGTCCCAGCTTTTCCATGAGTGCTGAAACCACGGCATGGACTGGAACTGCAGCCCCGAGGAGATGAAAAGGGAATGCAAGCATCCTTCATCTCATTAAAAGCCATTACCATTGCAATGACATGGTCACTATTTATAAATCCTCGGTGCAGCTGGGCTGGAGAAAAGGCTCAATGGGAACAGGGAGTGGATTTGCATTAATGGTGCTGCTCTGGCAGCAGGAGGAGCTGAGGGCAGGGACATTCCAGGGATTATGGCAGGCACAGGGTCCTGGAACTCTTCAACAAATCCCTGCCTCGAAAAGGAGAACACCAGCATGGTGCTTTTGAACCAAGGTGCTCTGAACCAATCCTCTGTGTGGGGCAGAAGTTGTCTGGGAAATGAGAAATGAATGGGGAGGAACTGGGGGCAAGGAGACCAAGCCAGGTTTTTAATCTGTGAGGAATTCTCTGATTTTTGCTGTGCAGAGGGATCAGTCTGGAGCAGCACCCCAGAGAACACGAGGGTTTTGTTCACACCTCTGCTCCTCTCTTCCCATCCTGGGGTCATTCCTCCCAGACCACTCTTTCCACCTTCAAGTGTTGCATATTTTAATTTTCCCTCTGCTTTCTGGTGCACATTGCCTGTTTCTAGAAAACAACAACAAAAAAAAAAATCACAGGAATAAGTATTTTAACTGGGAGCAAGGAGACCAAGCCAGGTTTTTAATCTGTGAGGAATTCTCTGATTTTTGCTGTGCACAGGGATCAGTCTGGAGCAGAGCATGAGGCCAGCAGTACAAAAACTGACACAGATTTTTTAATGAGAAACCTCACAAAACAGGAGGTTTTGGGGTCTCTTAGGTTGCTCTGTGTTTCTAGTCCCATCTTGGATCCTATTTCTGAGGAATTGAGTAAATCTAAGCAGAGCACAGACCCACCCACAGAACACGAGGGTTTTGTTCACATTTCTTCTCCTCTCTTCCCATCCTGGGGTCATTCCTCCCAGACCACTCTTTCCACCTTCAAATGCTGCATATTTTAATTTCCCCTCTGCTTCCTGGTGCACATTGCCTGTTTCTACAAAACAACCAGAACAATAAATCACAGCAATAAGTATTTTAATCCCTGACTGATAATCACTGAGATTAGATTTGGAAAATATTGAGTCTTCCAACCTAGTGATGACCATTCCCCATGCAGCATTCCTCAGAACCCATTTGTGGAGTTGCTTTCAGAGCCTTGTCACTGCTTTTGGTCACCTCCCAAAACTCTGAGATGAACTCTGAGAAGATGAAGTGAGCTGAGCAGACCTCTGCTCTCCCCGAGCCAAGCTTCACTTTCTAAAGAAGGTAACGATTTGGCAGGACCATAATACATCAAGTCAGGGGCAGGGGTTTGCTTTGCTGGTGTAGGAATTGAGTGATTACTGAGAGCACAGCCCAAAACTGCAGTGAGAGTGCCTGGCTGATCATTTCTGACAAGATGTTTTTATCTTTAGCCAGTAGCCAAAAGTTCTGATGAGTTTTGCACCATGACTCTCAAATCCCTGACACCTCTGGGAGCCACACGAGCCAGGAGCTGGGTGTGGAGCTCAGGACGGGCTCAGGAGGAGCTCAGGAGGGGCTCAGGAGGAGCTCAGGAGGGGCTCAGGAGGAGCTCAGGAGGGGCTCAGGAGGAGCTCAGGAGGGGCTCAGGAGGAGCTCAGGAGGGGCTCAGGAGGAGCTCAGGAGGGGCTCAGGAGGAGCTCAGGAGGGGCTCAGGAGGAGCTCAGGAGGGGCTCAGGAGGAGCTCAGGAGGAGCTGGGCCATCCCCAGGAGGAGCGGTGCCATCTCCAGGGCTCCTCATCCATCCTGCAGTGCTTTCATCACTTCCACTGAGGATTTAAGCAGGGATTATGGCATGAACCCTGCCTTTCCTCCATCCTGCTCTCTCTGTCTCTCATTAACCAGCTCTAAGAATTTGTTACTCGAGTTGCAGACTCATTGACCCAGATTCCCTAATAATACAGAGAAGAGATTTTTTTTTTCTGTGCTTAATCGCTGGCTTCTGTGTATACTCAGTGCTATTTATATGCAGGAGGACTAAAAGCCTGTAATAAAGATGGGGCCAACTTTGCAGCAAAATTCCAGAGCAGGAGGCACAACAGGAGAGAGGCAGAGGTGAGTGTGGGTGGATGTTCCCATCCTTGCAGACCCAGCAGGAGTTCTTTTTGGGAGCAAAAAAACCTTTTTGCTTTTACAGCCTGATCCACAAATATTGGTTCAGCTCAGGACTCCCCACTTTGCTCTGGGTCTCTCCATCAAAGTCATGCACTTTGATTATTTGAAATAATCTTTGTATTTGGTTATTTCTATTTGGTATTTGAAATATTTGATTTCTTCTACCACCAGAAGCAAAGGCAAGCAGAAAGTGTGGGAGAATATTCCTGCCTGGTTCTCCTCAGCCTTTGGGGCTCTTCTAAGTCATGGAGGATTTGCCATCAGCACTTTCCATCCTCAGAGCAGAGCTTCTGTCGTGGTTTATTTTCTGTCCTGAGCCAGCTGCTGGTTCCTGGGAGGGACACATCAGAGTTTCAGCTTCACTCCCCATTTTTTGGTGCACAGTTTCAGCTTCACTCCCCATTTTTTCGTGCTGAGTTTCAGCTTCAATCTCCATTTTTTGGTGCAGAGTTTCAGCTTCAATCCCCATTTTTTGGTGCAGAGTTTCAGCTTCACTCCCCATATTTTGCTGCTGCTGCCATGAGGATGTTGGGACAACCAGGAGAGTTAGGGATTGGTCTTGGCTTTCCTTTCAGGGCACTGTTCTTTTATGGGATGTGGCTGAGCTTTGGTGTGAGCTCCTCACTGCAGAAAATTGAAAATTTCCTCTTTCCTTGAGGACACAGTGGTGGAGCAGCCTGGGAAATGCAGTGGGAGATGGAACCTGGAAATTACTGCGGGGTCCTGCTGGAGCTGCCTTTGCTGGTTTGAGAAAAAGGATCAGAGCTAAAGGATTTTGCCTAATGCTGTTGGCAAACACCTCTCTGTTTTCATGGAGGAGCACCTAGAAGTCCAGAATAAATATGTCATTAGCCCCTGCCTGTAAAAGAAGATGGATTTTAGCTTTTTTTTTTAAAATCCCCCATAAAATGTTTGATTTCAAGCATTAGAGGGTTTTCTTGTGGAGACAGGCACAACTTGATTTTGTGAGTTAAAGTCAATCCCTGTTCTCTGCCAGCGATTTTTCTGAACTGTTCTGCAATGAGAAATGATGTGTGTCCATGAGATATTTGCATTGGGAGTTACCTCAGTGCCACAACACAGCTTCTTTTAATGAAAAAGTGACTTTTGTCTGTCATTTCTCCTCCCCTCCTTCACAAGCACTTCTTCAAAAATTTCACATTTCCTGTAATTCATCACAGGCTCTTCTGTGCCCCCTTAACACCTCGATTTCTGTGTCACTCTCTTGCAAATGAACCTTTTCTGAATTCCCTGGAAGTTTGTTTCAGGTTAGAAGACCAGGCAAGGAGACATTACATCAGAACAGACTGGTTGTGCAAACTATAGGAATTTACACGGGGGGTTTTATTAATTGAATTTTCCAGCGTTTGAGCCAGCAGGACATTCAGAAATGAGGCAGATTTTTTTTTTGTTGTTGGATTTGGTAGCCCAGCTTTCCAAATCCACACCTTTGAGCATGGAATAGACCACCCCAGTGCTTCCCACAGAGCTCCCTGACACATCTTCTGTATTAAAAAAAAAAAAAAAAGAAATGTCTAGACAGCACACTAAATTTATATGTGAGCAGATTTATATCTCTTGTCCTCAGAAGATAAGATCCTGTCAGAGCAGAATCCTGCTTTGTGTTGCTGGGGATGTTTGGTGTCTGCAGGAACAGCCTCCCCTCCTCTCCCAGTGGTGATGCTGTGGGGTGAGGAATTTGAGGATTTGAGGATGTGCTGTGACTGGAGCACACTGGCATTCACTGGGATTGGGGTTTTCCACCAGTTCCCAGGAATTTTCTCGTCCCCACCTGTTGTTCAGTGTCCAGCATCACCCCAGAGTGTCTGCAGGGACAGGAGGAGGTTCCAGGGCTGCAGGTAAGGCAGAGCCCGTGAGGATAAACCTGGCTGTGCTGGGTGGAGTCCCTTTCCTGGAAATGAGGCTCCAGAGGTGGATTCAGGATAGATTCAGGATGGATTCAGGATGGATTCAGGCTGGATTCAGGATGGATTCAGGATGCATTCAGGAAGGATTTCAGGCTGGATTTCAGGATGGATTCAGGATGCATTCAGGATGGATTTCAGGCTGCACGCTGCTGCCTCTGCCCTGAGCTTTTCAGTCTCACCTCTGAACCTCTCAGCCTTTTTCTGAACCTTTCAGCTTTTCCTGAACCTTTTAGTCTCCCCTCTGAACTTTTCAGTCTCTCTTTGAATGTTTCAGCCTTGTTCTGAACCTCTCAGCCATTCTCTGACCAAGGGCAGATGTGTTCTCCCAGCTGCTGTGAGCTGTGGATAGTCCCAGTAATGTTCCCTTTCTGTACCCACTGCACAGCCCTGATCAGCACCAAACTGCCCCTTTTTGATCTTTTGGGTCTTTTGTCATGGATTCTCTTGGGAAAAGCCCTCAGGAAAAGGCTGTGGGATGCAGGGAATGTGTTTGGTGACACGTGAGGATGGCAGAGCTCTCACTGTAGCTCTGCTCTCCTTCAACATTATTCCCTTCTCCCCCATTTTAGGGCTATTATTCCTGCCTGGAATAATAAATTCCTGCCTGGATTGTCAGGGCAAGTGAAGACAGGATCCATCTGGTTGGAGGTCACTCCCCAGCCTCCTCCATCCCTGGGGGAGCAGCAGCCTCAGAATTCTGGAGCTGAATTTTGTCTGCTGCTGTCAGTGGGATTACAGTGCCACTGCAAACCCGGGGCTGGGAACAAATGGGTGAAAAAAAAAAAAATTATTTTTAGAACTGGAACCATGATAAATATGTGGAATTTGGCCAGGGTCTGCCTGCTGTACCTTTTTGAAATGCAAAGTGCACGTCTGTTAAAATACCTCTCCAAAGGTCAGCATAACCTCTGGAATGAGTGTGCTGGCCTTTGGGAGAGCAGGTGAAGCTTCAGATGGGAGCACAGCCCCCAAATCTGCCTTGGTATCAGCTGACACCACAAGGATGAGGATGGAAATGCTGCCTTGCCAACAGGGTTTATCCTTCAGGAGCCTCAGACCATTCCTCACCTTCCCTTCAGCTTCTCCTTCCCTTTTCCTGCCTTTTTATATTTGCTCGTGAGTTTGAGGGATGTGCTGTGAGTGTCAGGTTTGAGACTGGTGAGGGAGGGGATGAAAAATGGGAAACTGGAATAAAAAGAGGGATGGAAGCTGAAGGCATCCCTCAGTGGGTTTGTGCTCCCCTGTGCTGATGCAGGGCTCAGGGACTGAAGTGTTTGAGAACCTTGCATTTTTCAATCCTGGAGGAATGGTGTTACTCCCTTTTAGACAGGGAAGGGAGGCAGGAAGAGAAAAAATGACTTCCCAAGAGTTGTAGCAATCTCCCAGCTGAAAAATAAAAGAGTTGGTGTGAGCTCTTCACTGCCTGCCAGGCACCCTGGGCTGGGGTGGCACTGTACCACGAGCCTGGCTGCTGTCACCCACTTTTTGGGTGGGAATTGGGAATAATGCACAGCCTCATCCTAATTTTTGGATGGGAATTGGGAATGCACAGCCTCATCCCAATTTTTGGATAGGATTGGGAATAATGCACAGCCTCATCCCATTTTTTGGGAATAATGCACAGCCTTATCTCACCTTTTGGGTGAGAATTGGGAATAATGCACAGCCTCATCCCACCTTTGGGTGGAAATTGGGGAATAATGCACAGCCTCATCCCATTTTTTGGGTGGGAATTGGGAATGCACAGCCGGGAGAGGAGAGGTTTTGGAGCAATAGCAGAGGGACCAAAATGTGGAAGCCGAGCTGCAAATGAGGGCGATTGAAAGGCACAATAGAAAGGCACAAACATCCTGTTGAGCTCTGGTGTCCCTGTCAGCACATAATGAGCCAAGCACATGGCCCAGCTCAGCCCCAGGCGTGTTTCAGTGGGAAAACTCTGCCTCCCTCCCTGCCTGGGGTTTTATTCCACCAGCAGGTGTTCACATGAAGGGGAGGACCAGCGTTATAAATAAATTATCCATTCATTTCCATCGGGAGCTTTTCCTATTGTTTAGCCACAATATGCTTTCCTGTTTTGTTTTTTTGTTTTTTTTTTTTAAAGAAAACAAAACAAAAGGCGCCGAGTCCCTCTCTGGCCCCAAAGCTGGGTTGGAAGTGGGTGCCAGTGTCCTCGCTGTCCTGTCGCTGTGCTGGTGGCACTGCCACCTCTGTGCCTTCTGAGAGGGGCATGAGAACTGCCCTGGGTACAGGGCCAGGGGCATCACCTCCCTCACGGGAGCCTCTTCTCCATCAGGGGGCTGTGGGAGGAAGGCTGGTGCTGCACTAGGCTTGGAAAAAAGGGGATTTTGGGGATAGCAAAGGGAACAAAATCTGTCTTCCCTCCTTTTCCCTCATTCCTCCTCCTGGCTAATGTGGGCACACTGAGGCCATGGCACGTGCAACAACACTGGCGTTGTTTTAACCATTTTATAAACAAAAAGCAGCTCAGTGGGTTATAAAATGAAGGTTTCTCTGCCTGGGGAGGCTGTTCCCAGCCAGGCAGGGTGTGAGGAGCCCCTGAACCCACCCAGTCCTGCAGGAGCCCCTTGGGATCCATCCCAGCTCTGCTGGACCCAGGTCCCATCTGAACAGCACGAAGGCTGTGAGAATCCCCATGGAAAAAGGGGTGCAGTGAGGGGAGGCAGGGCCAGGAGAGGCCCCACCCTGCCCTGTGCTGCCTCAGGAGCCCCCCGTGCAGGCTCCCCTTGCAGCAGCAGCGTTTTCAGCAGCACTGACAGGCACACACACACAGCAGCACCCACATGAGCCACGGGTGGGTTGTGCTGGCAGCAGCCATTTCTGCAGTTTAGCTCTTCAGCAGGCAAGGAGTGAGATTTCTCCTGGAAATCCATCAAGAAATGAATGTCCCTTCCTGGGGAGCCCCTCCTGTGCTGGGGGATGCCTGCCCTGCTGTGCTGGGCAGGAGGATTGAACACTGGGGAGGATTTTCCCTTCCCCATCATCTCCAGAGCTCTTTTCCACAACCCTGGGGAGGATTTTCCCTTCCCCATCATCTCCAGAGCTCTTTTCCACAACCCTGGGGAGGATTTTCCCTTCCCCATCCTCTCCAGGGCTCTTTTCCACAGCCTGGCATGGAACTGGCACCCTAGCAAGGATGGATTAATTTCCACTGGTGTTTGACAGGATTAACCACTGCACAGCACTGTCACGTGCAAGACAAACCAAGACACAAAACACCTTTTGATTTATTTCTATCTTGCTGCAAACAGGAGTTTTTTTGCCTTCCTAGCCCTTTGACTCCTGTTATAGATACCTGATTTGAAGGGCTAATCCTGTGCTGCAATTCTCTTCTTTTTGCTTAGTGCAGGTCCCAGCCTCTCCCTGCCTTGTCAGCTCTGGTTTTGCTTGCAAAAAAACCACTGCTACCACTGCAGCCCTCCTGCCAGCTCAGCCAGCTGAGCTCCCAGCATCTTCTGGTGGGTTTTTTCCAACAGAGGAAAATGAAAAAAAAGAGGAAAATCCTTGCCTTGCCACGAAGCAAAGCCTGGGGTTGCACACAGGGAGGAAGAGCTTGAAGGAAGGGCCTGGCAGGCGGCTGCTAAAGCTTCAAACGTGGCAAAAGAGTGAAGAGAATAAATGTGAGCATGTGATGGGGGTTTATATTTAACAGGCTGGCTTTGGGCATTCAGGATGTGTTCCATTTTTGCTTTAAAAATCTACAAAGCCAGGTGCAGAGACAGGAGGAGAGGTGGAGTGGGTGGGGAATGGGGAGACCAAATTCCCTGGAACACCATGGTGTGGTGGGAGCCCAGTACCTGGAGCAAGCCCCACGTGCTCAGGGATAGAAAGACATTGTCTCCACCTCAGGGAGCTTCTAGGCAAGGGTGGAGATTCAAAATTGAGCTTTTTTTTTCATTTCTGCTTCATGCCTCTGTGAACTTCAGACCCCAAATCTGCTTTTCTTGAAGTCGGTCTCAGAATTGCTATTGACTTTAAATGCTGCAAGATCTCACCCATCAATTCTCCTTCTCCCATCTGTAAAATGAGGATGGCAGGGTTTCTGTGCCATCTGCGGTGCTGGGAAGCTGAAAACAATCATCATTTATAAAGTGCTTTGAGCTCAAATGCGAGGTTCTGGGTAAAGGCAGGGCTGTGCAGGATGAAATGTTCCTGAATGTGCCAGTTGCATCTGAAATCCGAGCCAGGGGCTGGGTTGAAGGTTTAGGAAGAGCCTGAACACCTTTAGGTCTGGTGTTGCTGAATGTCTTGGATTATTTGTGTTGGTCAAAATCTCCTGTTCCTCATTACAAAACCAGGGCACAGAGGAGCTGGTGGCTGCATGTGCCACAAAAATCTCCTAAAATCCATGCTCACCTCGAGCACCTGTGGTTTCTAACAGGCACAAACCTCAGAGCTCTGTCTGTGGCCACCATGGGAGTTAACAGCACGTGCACTGCAGGAGGAAACTCGGAGCTGCAGGTGCTGAGCTTTCCTGAGGGCAGTAGGAAGCACCTGATGGGAACAAAGGATGTTCCTTCCTGCCCAGATTTGCAGGGAAGCTGCCCAACCTTCACTTGCAGAAAGCTGGGACAGCAGAGAGCAGCCTGTGGCTGGGCACGATTTCAGGTGCAAATCACACCCAGACCTGGCTGGGGCCAAGCCCTCCTTGTAACCACCTTGTGAGGGGTTAGCTGCCCCTAATTAGTGCCTTGTCTTCATTTTCTTCTGCCTTCACTCAGAGTCAGGATAAAGCAGAAGAGAGACAGCTTTCTCGTTTGGATTTGGTTGTTTATTAAATCTTATCTAAAGTACACAGAGTTCTGCAGCACTTCTAGCTACCAGCAAAAAATGAGCAAAATGGAGCTGAATTCAGCGAGTTACAAAGTCTTGTAAAGCTAAACAATCCAATAAAGAGCTAACACCTGTATTATTTATACTTCTGATCCAATAACCAAACACCTCTGACCCACAGTGCAGAACTATTGAACTAAAAACTACTACCTGAAACTAGGAATAAGAAGGAACAAAGAAGGAAGAGACAACACCCAAAACCCTCCATCTTGTCCCACACCTATTGCTGTATTCTAAAAACCCCAAATTCCAAACCCTTCACCGTGTGACACCACATGGTGTCACATGGACCACATGGTCCCTTCTATTCTAACTACACACCCCTGATTTTAACTCCATCACTCAAATTTGGAGCCTTCTCCAAGGCCTCAAGTCAAAAGCAGTGTTCTGCTGGGGGGTCAGTGTCAAAAAGCACAGAAAGTTCAGAATTCCCAGGCTTTGGGTTTCCAGCACCATGGTTGAGCTGAGGTGTCCCACTCTGGGAACAGGAGGTTCAGATGTGGTTTGAGCTATGGCTCCATGGCCTTTTTGGCTGTCAGGAGGCAAGGAGGAGGGGGAGGTCTTTTGCACTGGATAAAAAGGATTTATTGCTCTGGGAATCCGTGGGGGAAAAGACAAAAATGGCCAAGGTGCAACAACTTAAATATGGGGGAGGTTCAAGGGGAAGGTACAAATTCTTAGCAAATTGGAGAAATTCTGAGGAGGGATAAAGGATTGGGTTCACAAAGGCATTGTCCAATGAGAGAGGTGGGGGGAAAACTGGGTCACATGGATTAATGAAACTTGGAGTTTTAGGGGATTTCCAAAGAGGAATTCCATGCAGGGGTTTGGCACAAAGCAGGATTGGCAGGTAATTCAGGACAGATTGACGAGGTGGGTGGGAGGGTGTAATTTTGGACTAAATCATTAACTTGGGCAATAACAGAGCACACCATTAACAAGAAACACACTGCAACACTCGATGGTTTTGATGATCTCCCAACCTTGTGATTATGAGATATTACACAGTGATTCANGGTGTCACATGGACCACATGGTCCCTTCTATTCTAACTACACACCCCTGATTTTAACTCCATCACTCAAATTTGGAGCCTTCTCCAAGGCCTCAAGTCAAAAGCAGTGTTCTGCTGGGGGGTCAGTGTCAAAAAGCACAGAAAGTTCAGAATTCCCAGGCTTTGGGTTTCCAGCACCATGGTTGAGCTGAGGTGTCCCACTCTGGGAACAGGAGGTTCAGATGTGGTTTGAGCTATGGCTCCATGGCCTTTTTGGCTGTCAGGAGGCAAGGAGGAGGGGGAGGTCTTTTGCACTGGATAAAAAGGATTTATTGNACTGCTGTTCCCTGCGTGCTAGGAGTGGAACCTGACAACATGTTTGAGCCTTGTCCAAACCTGTGAGGACTTGTAGCCACTGCTGCTTGAGTGCTAGCCAACATGTTTGAGCCTTGTCCAAACCTGTGAGGACTTGTAGCCACTGCTGCTTGAGTGTTAGCCAACATGTTCAGGCTTGGACTCGTACCCCAGCACAGTAGCATGAACAAAAACTGCCAATAAAAGGGGCAGTGAGCAGGGGTAGGATGGATGTGTTGGTGACTCCCGACGTCCCCAGCGCTGCTTGCCCATCCCTTATCAATAAATTAATAAATTGCCTTTTTGTGAGATGTTACATAGTGATAGGTGTCACTATAAAAATACACCATGGGATCAATATAAAGAATGTTAAACCCAAAGTAAAGCATGGACATGACACGCCGTCCCCAGCGCTGCTTGCGTGTTCCTTATCAACAAATTGATAAATTGCTTTATTGTGAGATGTTACATAGTGATAGGTGTCATTATGAAAATGGGATCAATATAAAGAATGTTAAACCCAAAGTAAAGCATGGACATGACATGCTGTCCCCAGCGCTGCTTGTGTGTTCCTTATCAATAAATTAATAAATTGCCTTATTGTGAGATGTTTGATAGTGATTGGTGTCATTATGAAAATACACCATGGGATCAATATAAAGAATGTTAAATCCAAAGTAAAGAATGAATGTGACACGCCGCCACCAGTGCTGCTTGCCCGTCCCTTATCAACAAATTGATAAATTGCTTTATTGTGAGATGTTACATAGTGATAGGTGTCATTATGAAAATACACCATGGGGTCAATATAAACAAGAATGTTAAACCCAAAGTAAAGCACGGACATGACACCCTGTTGCCAGCGCTGCTTGCCCATCCCTTATCAAGAAATTAATAAATTGCCTTTTTGTGAGATGTTGGATAGTGATTGGTGTCGTTATGAAAATACACCATGGGGTCAATATAAACAAGAATGTTAAACCCAAAGTAAAGCACGGACATGACACCCTGTTGCCAGCGCTGCTTGCCCATCCCTTATCAAGAAATTAATAAATTGCCTTATTGTGAGATGTTTGATAGTGATAGGTGTCATTATGAAAATACAGCATGGGGTCGATATAAACAAGAATGCTAAACCCAAAGTAAAGCACGGACATGACACGCCGTCCCCAGTGCTGCTTACACGTTCCTTATCAAATTAATTCATTAACAAATTAATAAACTGCCGTATTGATGGTGCTGAGTAATTCATACCGCGCTTCCTCCTGCAGACACGAGCCACCAGCCCCGCTCGGTGCCCAGCCGGCCCTACTACAGCCTGCCCAACAGCAGCCATGAGAGACGCTCGGTGCTGGCCGTGGCGGAGCCGCCGCGCTTCCACGCGCAGGCCAAGGGCAAGAACGTGCGGCTGGACGCGCACTCGCGCCGCGCCACGCGCAGGAACAGCTTCTGCAACGGCGTCACCTTCACCAACCGGCCCATCCACCTGTACGAGAAGGTGCGCCTCAAGCTGGTGGCCGTGCACCACGGCTGGAGCGGGGCCCTGCGCTTCGGCTTCACCATCCACGACCCCTCGCAGATGAGCTCCGAGGAGATACCAAAGTACGCCTGCCCCGACCTCGTCACCCGCCCCGGCTACTGGGCCAAGGCTCTGCCCGAGAGGTTTGCGGTCAGGGACAATATTTTGGCCTTCTGGGTGGACCGGCACGGCAGAGTTTTCTACAGTATTAATGATGAGGAGCCGATCTTGTTTCACTGTGGTATTAAAGTTTCCGGGCCTCTCTGGGCTCTCATAGATGTCTATGGAATTACCCACGAAGTGCAAATTCTAGGTAAGTGTGTCTTTGGGCCTGTGGGCTGCTCTTCTGGTTGTTCTTTCTGATCCCTGCAGGAAAAGGTGCATGATCTGTGTGATTATTTCTATGGGACGCTTAAGAAAATGAGTTTGCTGTTGGTTTTGTGCCTCCAGTTAATCGTTTTTTGTCTGCCAGCAGTAGGGATGCAGAAAGCAATACATTCCAGAGATGGCAGTGATGGAAAGTCCTAAGGCTGCATATTATGGGAAGGGATAAATGGAAATCTTTAGTTGTAACTCCTGTGAGCTGGATGTGATGCTTTGGCATGGAAAAACATGGAGCAAGGGACTGAGGAGACAAAAAGGGCCAGTTGTGACTATGTCTGTTCTTTCCCAGCTACCAGTTACTGCCAGTCCATTGGAACACCACCAGTAGTTGCCCAAAAGTTTCCTGGAGCCCTTCCCCAGCCCCTCTCTCTGTTCTTGGCTGGCAGTTTGAGGGGCTGTGTTGGCATTGTGACCCTTCCCTGGCACAGGGACATCACTCACAGCCCTGGGATCCAGGCTGATTTACAGCCTCATCCTCAGGGAGGGCTGCAGGAGGGGATGGATCTGTTCCCATTATTGAGCCCAGCTGATGGCCATGAAATGATTTTCCTTTCGTGGCTTTTACAGCATTGAAATTTCTAATGAATTCAGCATTAGATGGAGCATTTGAACTGGGCTACACCACAGGGAGCACTTTTAAAATCCAAGAGTTGCCCTTTCCCAGAGGCTCCTTGGAGCTGATGGAGTTTTAACAGCCACAGCCAGCTGTACCTGCCCGAGGGGATGGTGCTGCCAGCCTGGCACAGAGCTGGCACCAGGGATAAGCTGTGGAATGGTGAGTCCAGAGGGCAGCAGCTCCATCACACATCCTGCTGAACAGAGCCAATTATTTTACAGGCGAGAATGCCACACATAAACAACGCTTTTCCCTGTCTGCTGTGCCTCAAATGTGTAATTAAACCTCAGCAGCAGCTTGTCCTGTAATTGCAGTTGCAACACACTCCAGCCTCTGGTGCTTGTCACAGAGGAGAAGGAATGTTTGCTGTATTGGCCAAGGCAGCTGCTTCACCAGAGCTCTCCTTTCTCCTCATTAAATTGGAGTTTGAAAAATAAAATGCAGCTTCTTTCTGCTCCCTGCTCCAGTCCTGCCTGCAGCATCCAAGAGTTCCCAGTGAAAACTCAGGCTGGGAGTGCCTGTACTCTGATGGGAGATTTTTTATTACAATACTGCCCCAGGAATCAGGGCCATGCTCAGCCATCTGGGGCACCAGGGGACCTGAACTCCTTGCCTGTCTCTGCCTCATCCTCCCAAAATGTTGTGAGTTGAGAAAATTGTGAAATACAGCTCCAGTTCTCAGGCACAAACTGTGTCTTGTAGCATCAAGAATCACAGAATGGTTTGGGCTGGAAGGGATCTTAGAGATCAGCTCATTCCACCCCCTGCCATGGCAGGGACACCTTCCACTATCCCAGGGTGTTCCAAGCCCTGTGCCATGGACACTTCCAGGGATGGGACATCCATCATGGAGCTTGGATGTGTCTGACTCCTCTGTGGGAGCATTTCTTGCCACACAAGCTGTGCTGGCTGAGAAGGAGCTGCTCCAGCCATCACCCACCCCAGTGGCCTGTCCTGCCTGGGATTCTGAGAGACAGGTTCTGCTTTGCAGCTGCTGGCTGCATTTGGATGTTTTTCCTTCTTTGCCAAAAGCCTGGGGATTCTCTCCCCCAAGGAGCAGGCAGTGTTGGTGCTGGGCTGCTTCACCCCTCTCTGTTTCTGGGAAGACCAGGAGTCATTCACACAGACTCTTAAATCCCACATGCTTTGACTTTGCTCAGTGCATTAAACCTTTCAGAGTGAAGTGTCCAGGCTGCCTCAGGCAGGGCTGGAGCTAGAAAGGAAAACACTCCCAAACTTTCCCACACCTTTACATCACCCCCAAGCCTGGCATGGCTCAAGTGGAAACCTGGGAAATTAATTAAGGATCAACATCCTGACTTTCCCTTTGCTGTGAAAAGGGATGGACACCTTCTGCTGTGAAAGCTTTCTAACACCTGCAGGAAGTAGCTTTTGTGACAAGCTCTCCATTCAAAACCTCTGCAGGGCTGTGAACACCCCTGAGATATGAGGCTTGAAATGACCTCTCTTGGCTACACCTGTGCCTGGACACAGGTGTAAGGCAATGACAAGGAGTGTGGAAAGAATATCCACTCATCCTTGAGTTCATCCATTACTTGTGTTGCACAAGACCTTGGGACAACAAAATATTGAGACTTTTTTTTTAATAGTGTAACCTCAGAGCTATCAGATGATTCTCTTCAGAAAGCTGTAGGACCACACTGGTTTGCAGCTTTTCCCAGTTCCCCAGTGCAGGGAAGTCCCAGATCACAGGAATACTTTGGAACACTTGTTTTTCCTTGCCTGGTGCCAAGATGCTGCAGCTCCTGTGCCTGCTCCACGCGTGACTCTGCACCAGGAGCTGTCCATGAGTGGCTGACCCATGGCTGATTTTTCCTTTTGGACCCTGCAGGCTGCAGTAATAACTGTAAACATAAGAGCAGGCAGTTTTCTGTTGACTAACCCCCAGGTTTCTCTCACAGACAGCATGTTTGCAGAGACCATGACCACTGCCCGGCTCAGCACCGCCCGGCTCAGCACCTGCCTTCCCCAGAGCAACCACGACTCGGCCAACTTCAACAACAACGAGCTCGAGAACAACCAGGTGGTGGCCAAAATTGCAAACCTAAACCTGAGCAGGGTACCAGGACTTGGGACTGACAACCACATCATCCCCTGCTGCCCCAACCGGCGGCAGCACGGCCAGGGAGTGCCGGCGTTCCTGGACACCGACCTGCGCTTCCACCCCACGCGCGGCCCCGACGTCACCTTCTCCCAGGACAGGATGGTGGCCTGCACCAACTGGCAGGAGAGCAATAGGACTTTGGTGTTCTCTGACCGGCCTTTGCACATCGGGGAGAGCCTCTTTGTGGAAGTGGGACACCTGGGGCTGCCCTACTACGGGGCGCTGTCGTTCGGCATCACCTCCTGTGATCCGAGCACTTTGCGGACAAACGAGCTCCCGGCGGATCCGGATTTTCTGCTGGATCGTAAGGAGTACTGGGTGGTTTATCGAGCCTTCCCTGTCCTCAACAGTGGTGACATCCTCAGCTTCATGGTCCTGCCCAATGGAGAGGTGCACCACGGCGTCAACGGCGCCAGCCGGGGCATGCTCATGTGTGTGGACACCTCCCAGTCCCTCTGGGTGTTTTTTACAATCCACGGAGTCATCAACCAGCTCAAAATCCTGGGTAAGGGCAGCCAACAGAGCACCAGGCTTGGGGAAGTTCCCTGGGCCAGAATCAGAGCTCTGGGTTTGCACTCAGTGTTCACTGGTGTGAGGATGCAGCTCCTTGTGTTCGCAAACAAGAGTGACAAAACGTGGTGCCTGTCACAGAGATGTGTGCAGCCTCTGTGAGTCCCCCAGGAAAGGATGAGACTTAGAGATAAAACAAGCAGCAGGCAGGGATGGCTGGAGGGGGGGCTGCTGTTTTTCAGTGAGTTTGATTTTAGAAGGGATTTTTATAAACAAGGATGATTATGGGGGGCAGCTGTTTTTCAGTGGGTTTGATTTTAGAAGGGATTTTTTATTAACAAGGATGATTATGGGGGGCAGCTGTTTTTCAGTGGGTTTGATTTTAGAAGGGATTTTTTATAAACAGGGATGATTATGGGGGGCAGCTGTTTTTCAGTGGGTTTGATTTTAGAAGGGATTTTTTATAAACAGGGATGGTTGTAGGGGGCAGCTGTTTTTCAGCTGTTTTATTTTAGAAGGGATTCTTTATAAACTCCCCATTCCAGCCAACAGGAATTAAACTGCCTTGGTAAGGATGGTGATTTTTGTGAGCACAGCTCTGGTTTAAGCATGGACAGTAACTGCTCCTGAAGCACTGCCCCAGCACAGGGATCAGCTGGCACTTGTGATCCATTGCTGGTGACCAGCTCCAGCTTTTCTGCTTTCCTCCTGCTAAGGATTCCATCAGAAAAGCAGATGTTAATGACTTGGTAAAGCAGGTTTTCTCCATCCAGAGCAATGGCCTTTCCCAGCTGACAGTGAGACAGCTGGAGCCCACTTCTGCTGGGGAGAGTGGGGAAGTGGAAAGGCAAATATTGGATACCTGGTGCTTGAAGCTGAACAGGAGCCATACAAAGGCATAACAGGGTGCAGACCCTGGGGTCACATCCAGAATCTTGCCCTGTGTGGTCACCAAGGGGCAGCATTAACTCTGTGCAGCCCCTGTGCAGGTGGGGTGGCAGGAGCTTTGTCCAGGGTTTGGGGTGACAGCAGGGTAAGGGTTTTGCCCAGGGTTTTGGGGTGTCAGCAGGCTGAGGGCTTTATCCAGGGTTTGGGGGTCCCTGTGTGGGCTCAGGGTTTGGGGTGGCAGCAGGCTGGGGGCTCTGCCCAGGGTTTGGGGGGTCCCTTGTGGGCTCAGCTCTCTCCTGTGTTCCCAGGCACGGTGCAGTCCAGCCCAGGGACGGTGTCTCCCTCAGGATCCCCCGGTGGCTCCCAGTATGACAGTGACTCGGACATGGCCTTCAGCGTCAACAGGTCCTCATCAGCCTCTGAGTCCTCGCTGGGTAAGGACAGTCACCAGCTCCTGGGGCAGGGTTACCCCTCCTGCCAGGCCAGCAGAAGGAATGGGAAGGAAACACAGTGCTGGGAAGGTTTTCCTGGCCTGAAGAAGGGCTGTGCATTGGTTGTGGCCAGCAGGAGCAGGGCAGGGACTGTCCCCTGTGCTGGCACTGCTGAGGCTGCACCTCGAAGCTCTGGGCCACTCGTGATGAGCAAGACATGGAGGGGCTGGAGTGTGTCCAGAGAAAGGTCTGGAGCCCCTGGAGGGACTGAGGGAGCTGGGAAGGGGCTCAGCCTGGAGAAAAGGAGGCTCAGGAGGGACCTTGTGGCTCTGCACAACTCCCTGACAGGAGGGACAGCAATGGAATGGGGCTCTGCTCCAGGGAACAGAGACAGGATAGGAGGAAACAGCATCTAGTTGCACCAGGAGTGGTTTAATTTGAATATAAGGAATAAACTCTTTATGGAAAGGGTGGTCAGGTATCAAACAAACCACTCAGGAAAGAGATGGAATCACCATCCCTACAAATGTTCAAAAAACGTGTGGATGTGGCACCTGCCCTGTGTGTAGAAAAGGGATAACAGGCTGTGCCCAGAGCTGTGACTGCTGCAGGTTGGAACAGTGGGATTCATTCAGCCAAAGAACCGGGTAATGACTGAGGAGAGCCTTGAAAACGAATGTAGGTGTGTTACACATCTTTCATTGCCCCCTCCTCTTTTGCAGTGACTGCCCCCAGCTCCCCTTTGAGCCCCCCCATCTCTCCTGTCTTCTCCCCTCCGGAGCCATCGGGCAGCAAGAACGGGGAGTGCACCGTGTGCTTCGACAGCGAGGTGGACACGGTGATCTACACCTGCGGACACATGTGCCTCTGCAACACCTGTGGTCTTAAGCTGAAGAAGCAGCTCAACGCCTGCTGCCCCATCTGCAGAAGGGTGATCAAAGATGTGATTAAAATCTACCGCCCGTAGCCCGCCCGGGGCTGCAGGAAGGGGAACGCCGCTAGCAACTCACGCCTTTCCGTCCCTGCTTCTGGGTTATCGTGCTGGTCAGTCCTTATCAAGTGGCTCGTTGTCTGTGTTTCCTTATTTGACTGCTAGGGCACAATTCAGGGAGCAAAGCTGAGGATTGTGCTGGCCAGGCTGATCCAGGACCCGAGCCAGCTGCCAATGAGGAATTTCCCATGCAAAGGCTCTTTTTTCTGCCGTGGTGCAGCTTGGCGTGGGGAGGTTGCCACTTGGGCAGTGCCAGGTGCCACTGGGCTTCCTGACCCTAAAACATGACAGCTCTGGGCTGCTGCCAGGGGTTTATGCTGTGCTGGAGCAAAACTGGGATGAGTTTTGGACGAGTTTTTGAACCCAGGGGGAGGGTTCAGAGTGGACAGAAGTGATCTGGAAATGTCATGTAAGGAGAGCTAGCTCAGGGGAAATAGTGGCACAGCCAGGTTGTCACTTATTGGGGTTCTGTCCCCGTGAACAGGCTCGTGGGGACATGGGGGAGCTGCTCTGAGCTTAGATAAAGCAGATTTTTCTTTCTGTCCATGGAGGCTGAGAGCCAGGAGCACGAGCCCTCGCAGAGCCCAGGCAGTGATGGAGCCATGAGGGGCAGCTCAGGCACTGCCCTGCTGCCTTCTGAAGCCATAAACTGCAGCCTGTGCAGCACAGGGCTGTTTGGATGGGCACTCTGCAGTGATGGGCTTTGTCACCTCCAGGCACAGCCCCTGCTCTTTGCTCTGCCCTCCTGGCAGGTGGCACAGCTGTGTCACCCTGTCCTGACTGTCACCTGTGCCACACCTTCCCTGCAGCCGCTGCCATGGCAGGGCTCAGCCTTCCTCCCTTTGGAGGCTCTGGTGAGAAATTCATTTCTGACCCAGTCCCATCAGGCTCACCTTTATTTCTGGGGGCTGCATGTGCTGGTTTTACCTGTTTTTCTCCAGCCTTTGCAGGTTCCCAGCACAGCTCCCAGCTGCCTGCACGCTGGGTCTCAACTGTAGATGAGACCTTGTTGAGAAAAACAGGGATTGTCTCACTTGGCTTTACTTAGGAGGAAAGAAAAAGGCTCTGAGGCTGAATTAGATGGTGGGAATTCAAAGGTAAATGGGTTTTGGGTGTAATGTCAGCTACAGGCAGCACCTGATTGTGCAGCTGGTGTGAGGAGCTCAGCATCCTCCTCCCTGCTACCCTCCAGTCTCCATTCTCTGGCCATTGCACAGCCCCTGTCCTGTCCTTCAGTCCGAGCCTGGCCAGGTTCCAGCTGCTCCAGGCTCATAAAGCGGGGAAAACAAGATGGAAATGGCAGGATGAGAGGAGCTGTCACTGCAGCTCGGTGACCATGTGCCACCAAGTGCGTGAGAACAGCTTTTCAGAAAGGTGCAATTACCAATTACCACATTGGAGTCTGGAAAAAGGGAAAAAACAGAATAATAGCTGCTGTACATTCTGGGCACAGAGGGAGCCTGGGGGATGTCTGGCTGCTCCCTCTCTCCTCCAAGGCTGTGGGTACGTGGTGCTGCTGCCCAGGTGGGGCTGGGCTGTGCCAGGAGAGCTGGGTTTGGGCACAGCCCTGTGCCACGCTCCCACGGGGAGGGCACACCCAGGGAGCAGCTCATCCTCCTCCCACTGCAGGCTGTGCTCACAGGGCACCAGAAACCTTTTGTTTTTTTTCCTTGGAGAGCAGATGAACATTTTCATTGAGTGCATCAATGAGAGGCTGCTGTGGAGTGAGACCTCTGAGCCTGGCACGAGCCTTGCAGAGCCCTTTTTGGAGCCCTGGCTGTGCCACCACCCTCAGCAGAGCCACTGCACCTTTGAGCCAGGGCACAATCCCAATCCCTGCCCCTGGAGCTTTCCTGCACCTCCCAGCTGTCCCCACAGGCTTTGCATTCCCAGGGATCTCCCAGCCCCACCTGGGCAGATCCAGGTCCAGCTGTGGCCAGTGGGCACAGCACCAGGTGTGCCAGCACCTGCCTGGGCACTGCCAGCCGTGGGAAGCTTTTCCATGGGGAGGAATTCAAGGAAATCTGTGGGAATTGCCAGCCTGGCTCAGGGGTTGCTGCCCCAGATTCAGGGGTGCCTCCATCAGCAGGGTGGGTGCAGCCTGGCTGGGATGTTTTTCTTTTTTTTGGTGTAGCTCTGTTTTGTATTTTTAAGCCAGCAAGGAGAAACACCAAATCCACGCCAGGAGCTGTTCAGGACTCTTTGCAGAGGCTGAATTTTTGCTGTAGCAGCCAAAACCAGTTTGCAAGAAGGGGCAGCACCCAGTGAGGCCAGCAAGGGAAGTGAGTGGGATGGGAGAGCAGTGGACTTGTGGCCCTGCCTATCCAAGAGCAACAGGAATTTTCCAAAATAGGCCTCAAAAAAAAAAAATTTAAAAAAAATATTTCCAGGAAAAGGTAGCCTCTTACAGATTTCATTGTTATTATTCGTATCGCTATTTTTTTTAAACAGTCCAATGATATATGATTTGTACAGAAGATCTGTTTGTGCCTTATAAGGGTGTCTGTGCACTTTTTATCCTTTTTAAAGCAACTTTTAAAAAGAAAAAAAAAATGAAGGGGGGGAGAAAACCAACACAGATCAATGGTAGTTTTATAGAATTTTGTGTTCACTGAGAATCCAGCTTTATATATATATATATGCATACATATATATATATATATGAGTGAAAAAATGTTTATTTCCATGGATTTTCCCCTCCTCTCCTCCTTAACCTTTGTTTGAAAATTTAAGAGAAAAAAGGAAGAAAAGAAAGAGATGGGGGAACTCTTTTACCTCTCCCCCTTTCCGAGGCAGTTCCTCTCTTGTCATTCCCTTTATGATTCAATACTGTGACCTGTATTATCTTGTTGAAGCTGAATCAGATTTTTTGGAACTCTGTATTAGGCTTTTCAAGCAAAATTTTTGGGGGGCCTGGGGAGGGAGGGTATCGCACGAGGGAGGGAGCTGCACCTCTACATGTCAGTGCTCTATAGTGTTCAGTGCTGTGTGTTTTCCTTTTGTCCATTTACCTGTTTTCCATGAATATAATTTGACTTGTTTATGAAACAAATAAACCTTTGGCTTGTACAGAGTGCTCTGGAGTGCTTCCAAGAGTTTGAGCTATGGGGGGGAGGCTTTGCAAAGTGAGGTAAGACTGATCCAGAGGGGCAGGGGCTCCCAAAATAAAAACAAACAATAAAAAAAGACACTTTACAAACCTTTGCTGAGCTCTGCTTTGCTGCTGGGAGTCACTGCTCACTCCCTGCATGGGCTGGGAGGCTTTGCTGGCTCATTTAACCCTGAAAAGCCTTGGAAACTGGGGGACAAGGGTGAATTTCAGGGCTACAGAGGTGAAAGGGTTTGGTGGCCCCAAATTTCTTATCCAATCTCAGGCAAAGCAGCTCCAGCCTGGCCCCCTCCTGTGCCCTGCAGGGGCTGTGACCCACGGGTGATGCAGGAGGGCTGATTTTAATTTTTTTTCTTTTTCCTTTTCCATCTTCTGTTTCCTTCCCCTTTTCATTTTCCCTCTTCCGTTTCCTTTTCCCCTTCCCTTTTCCCTTTTCCTGTTTCCTTTTCTTCTTGCCTTTCCCTTTCCTTTCCCCCTTTCCTCATCACTTTACCTGTTTCCTTTCCCTTTTCCTCTTACCTTTTTCCTTTCCCTTTCCTTTTCCTTTTTGCTTCATGTGGAGTGGAAAAATTAATTCCCAACTCTCCTCTGCCAGAGCTGGGTGTTCACACAAACCCCTCCCTCACTCTGGGTGCTGAAGGAGCCTGACAATTTCTGCCAAAATGCTTTTTTGGACACCCTGCTGCCTCACTTGATCCCCAGATAAAGTGAGATAAAGATAAAACTTTATCCCTGGCCACCCAGAACCCCCAAAGCCCCTCAGGACAGGCTCCTTCTCTCTCTGCACATCCCCAAAATCACCAAACTCTGCTGGTTTAAACCTCCACACCGCCCTGCCCCATTTGTTGGGATATAAAGTTTGGGCACCAAGGAAGGCACAAGGAGCTGTCAGGGTCCCCGTGAACCTCCCTGCCCAGAAGGATGGACAGACAGACCCCAAAGCAGCCCTGGACACCCCAGAATTCCAGCAGCCATACACACAGGTTCACCAGGGTGCTTGAAACCAGTCAAGCAGTTTCTTTTTATTTCTTAAAAAAAAAAAAAAAAACCTAAAGAAAAAAAACCAACCCAAACAAACAATCCCAAAACCCAGCAAATAAAAAAAAAAATCCATCCCTTAAAGGTGAAGGTATAGACAGGGCATGGACACAGCTACATCTACCTTCTGCTGCCCCCCTCCCACCCCAGTAATGGAGATTTATACATATTCCATAATACAGACACACATGGACAGACAAATGGGCTCTGGGAGCCTGGCAGGAGCTGATGCCCAGCCAGGATGTGCCCAGCCCAGCCTGTCCCCAAATCCTGGGCCCCAAGCCACAACCCCAGGGCTGCTCTGGGAGGCTGGGCTGTGGCTGGTGGGGGGTACCCCTGATTTTGGGGTGCTTTTGGCCACCCTCCTCCTCCTCACGAGGTAGCAGGGAGGTGCAGGGAGGAGAGGCAGCCTGGCTTGGGGCACAGGGGCACAAATCAGATGGGGACAAAGCCCTGGCAGCCCAGTGGCTCCTGGCATCTTCCCCACAGGAGCCTGGCCAGCCCATGGCCCCTTGGCAAACAGGAGAAGGGGTAAGGCTGCAGTGTGGGCACCTCCTGAGGGTGATCCCAGCGGGGCACTCCCTCGTGGAAGCTCTTTGGGAAGCAGGGAGCGATCCTGTCAAATACAGAAATACAGTACTTGTGTCAGGAAAACGGGAAAATGGAGCACGACCAGTTCCGAGGCTCAGGCTGGGAGGGGAGAGGGGACAGCCCTCGTTTGGAGGCCACACAATTAGCACAGCCCTCTGTGAGGACAGCCAGGGCACTGAGGTTGAGATGAAAAGGACATTCAGCAAAGCAGAGCAAGGACAGGGTGCCCAGGGAAAGGACACAGCCTGTGCCAAGAGCAGGGATGCAGCTCCAGCCCTGCCCTGGAGCTGGATGTGGCTGTGGAGCAGCTCAGCCTTAGCTCAGCCTGTCCCTACTCCTTCCCAAAGCACTGGAGGGAGGCAGAGCTGTCTCAACCCACCCTGCAGCTCTCCCAGGAGCACATCAACACCTCCCGATGTGCCAGCAAGGAGCTCTGCTATTGCTTTGGCTTGCAAATTCGGTGCTTTTTGCCAGCTCAGGTGAGTCAGCCCCATCAGGGGCTGATGTGAGAAAACTGCAGGTGGGAGGGAGAGGAATCAGCCACACACCGGGGTGCATGAATCCCATGGCTAAAAATTAATTTTGGGGCTTCCAGATACGAGGATGGTCAGGATTTTTCCATCAGATCAAAGTGCCCCATCACCCTCCCAGAGTGATCCCAGAGGCTGCACAGTTTCCTTCTGTGTGCAGACAGAGGGATCTTCAACTCCACATTCCCAGAGTGGAAAATATGGGTCAGAGAAGGAAGTGAGCATCTGGGGGAGTGGAGAATGCTCCTTCAATTCAGCCAGCCTCAAATGGGAGGGAAAACTGTCATTATTTTCAGCAGCAAAACAATGTGGCTGCATTGCTCACATTTGTAATTAGACCAGAGAGGAAAAACAGGGCTTGGTCAACACTAAACCTGACCTTGCCTTGGCAGGGGGGCTGGACTGGATGATCTCCAGAGGTCCCTTCCAGCCCCAGCAATTCTGTGACTCTGTGAAACCCACAGACATCCAGGGTTAAAGCTCTTCTGGAGAGAAACGTGGCCCTGAAGCTGCAAATAAGCAAAGACAGAAAGGAAAAAAGCAGCAGTGGGGAACAACAGCTCATCCACACTCATCCTCCTGCTGGGATGAGCAGCACTGAGGGCAAGGCAGGGATGTCAGCATGGAAAAAACCCAGCTCTGCTTGCCCAGAAGCCCCTCCAAGGCAGGGTGAGCTGCAAGGACAGGCAGGTGGGGTGACAATGACAGCAGGCAGCCCCTGAGCACCAGACACACCTCAGAACTGGTGGTGCCGAGGAGCTGAGCTCCCCCATCCTGGATTGCACTTGGTAAAATCAGCACCGAGGGAAGGACCCAGCTCCTGGCTGCTGAGCCAGCCTGGGGAGCTCCGTGGGTCCTGGGGAGGGGGGGTCCCCTCCTAGTCCAACAGGGAGGGCAGTCTGTGTGGGGATGAGAGCAGAGCATCCCTTCTCCAGGGTTTGTGGGGTCCTTCTGATCCTCCGTGCCTTGCATAGAATTCCTCAGCTCCGGCAGCAGAACCCCTCTGATGTTTGGTTGCAGAACTGCAGGGGAGAAGCCTGAGAGCTGTCCTGGACCAGCACAGACAGGAGCTGTTCAGTGAGGGTGGATTTTTCCCTTTTTTTTCCACCAGGAGGATGTTGAAGTTAACACTTGTCATCGTAGAGAAGGGAAGGACTGAGGGGTGATCCCTGTGCAGGCACAGCCCTTAACCAGAGACAGAGCTACAGGAACCTGTTCTCAGCAATCATTCCTCCTTTTTGCCACATTCCCTGTGGCTCTGCTACACCCCTGGACTAAGAAACATGCCCTGCAACTCTTGACTGTGACCCTGAGCTTCAGGGAAAGGCAAATTCTTCTGTGATTTCCTTCATTGCTACCACTCCACCTGGCTGCTGCTGCATTTCTCTCCAATTCACCACAGAGGTGCCAAAATGTGACTCGAGGTCCATTTCCCCAGCCCAGAGAACCACAGGGAGCCAAGTCCTTTGGGGAATGTGAGGAGGAGGATGGCTGGGAGCACAGGGGTGTGGGGAGGGGAGGCTGAGCTGCTTCCTCCAGCTGCTGCTGGCAGGAGCAGGATCTCAATTATTATCTTTTCTTTTAAAGCCAGCCTTACAGACAACTATAAATTAATCTGCTCATTAAATACTCAGGTGGGAGACCAGGAAGGCTCTGGCCATGCAGGCTGAGGAGTGGCTATGGCTTCTTCCTCAGGTAATTGGAAGGGATCCAGCCCTCCCAGCAGGGCCCCCCAGCCAGGACCTTGCAGAACCACCAGCCACTGCTGTTCTTCTCACGAACTTCAAACAAAGTCCCCTCTCTGAAGCTGTTGGTCTCCTCGTCACCTTCAAAATCTGCCACTGCCACGTACAGAGCTTCCCTGGAGATGTCCTGGCTGGAGATGGGGGCTGAGCTTCTCTCCTTGGCCTCGCCTCTCTCCACGGGTTTGGAGATGACCTTTGGGTTTATGCTGCTCCTGGCTTTGGCTTCGTCTTGCATGGAGGCAGAGAGGAAGGGTTTGGCTTTGGGAGGGACCAGCAGGGGCCTCCCTGGCGCTGCAGAGGGTCTGACCTCGGCAGCCTCCCGTGCTGGGGCTCGGGGCTCGCTGGGGACCGAGGCGGGAGCCCCAGTCTTTTTGGGAGGGGGGGGGCTGCGAGGGGGGACCACAGGGNTGGGAGGGGGTGGCCTGCGAGGTGGCACCACAGGGCGCTGCAGAGGGGCGTCCCTGGCACAGGGAGGGCTTGCTGGGCCCAGGGGGGGTTTGGGCAGTGCCTCTTTGGGGGCACTGTCCAGCTTGGGCAGGGCTTTGCTCTCCATGCCCGGCCGCTCTGGAAACCTCCCGCAGGGCTCCGAGGAGACCATGGCACTGCTGAAGGAGCTTTCTCCACCGCAGTCCTGCTCCAAGGGCTTCTCTGGGCACTTGGCAGGTCTCAGCTTGCTCCTCAGGCTGCAAATGTCCAGTCTGTCATCGGCTGGGGCCGGCTCAGTCCGGGGGGACGCAGCGGGTTTAGGCCTGATCTGAGGTCTGGACTTCAAGAAGGGGTTCTGGGTGATGGGCTCAGGTTTGTCCTCCACAGGCTCAGCTTTTGGCTTGGTTGGCTTGACAATGGGCCGGAGGTTTGGCTTCTTCACCTCCTTGGCTGACACCTTGTGCCCACATTCCAGTCCCATCTCGTTTTTCAGCTGGAAGAGTTTGCCCTTCTCTGCTTTGAGCTCCGGCTTCTTGCTCTCCTTGGGGGCTGCCGACTGCTTGGGTGGGATCATGGGCAGGATCATGCCTGGGGGCTTGGGGGGAGGTCTCTGCCTCTCCAGTAACTCTCCTTCTGATTTAATGATGGACTCCTTCCTGGGAGGGAGGCTGGGCTTCTCCTCCGTGTCACGGTCCGAGATCTCCTCATAGCCGCCAGCAAAGGACAGGTCCCCGCTGTCAGGAGCCTCCTTCCCCTTCCAGTCCTTGCCCCACCTGCCAGCACCGTCCATGCCGTTGGGAGGAGCCTCTGGCAGAGGTCGGCAGGGCCCTGTCCCCTCCTCGCTGGCACTGCCATCGGTGTCACCCAGCCGCAGCTGCGCCAGCTCGTTGGGAAGGGGAGCCAGGAAATTGGGCCTGGAGGCGTTGCTGGTTTTCTTGTACTTATCAATGAAGGTGGCAGGGGCCCAGCCTTCCTTCTCCTCGATCTGGATGTACCACCAGCCACTCAGGTTCTTCTCAATAACCTGCCAGGGGAGAAAGGAGACCTCAGCCAGCTGCTCTGTGCTCAGTGGGAATGGTGGCAGGGTGACACAGGGCTGCTCCAGCCTAAAGAAATCCCAGTGAAACACTAAGCTTAAAAATGAGGATTTTAGTTAAAAGTTAGTTATTTACTAGAATTCATTAAGAAGCAAATGGGTAGAAAGGCCTTGCTGAAAACAGTTAAATGTTAAAAGTTAGAAGGAAAATCGAGCTTAAGATAGTTATCTGAAATTTAAATAATTGATTGTCTGTCATCTTATGTTTGCTCAGCTGTGCTTATAATGGGAAAAGACAAAACTAGTGAGGGGACCCAAAGGAACACAGACAATGCAACCAGAAACCCATTCTTTGAGAAACTTAGAATATCCCCAGAAATCATTTGTATTGTCATTGATAGAAAAGGTCGAAAGTTTAAGGGGAGGAAGATTCATTTTACTTCCTCCCTCTAAGACCCCTCCCCACAAAAAGGACCCCAGACTTAATTTAAGAAGCCAATCATGCATGCTTAATAGCTATTCACACTAATTACCATAGGAAGTGGGGAATAGGAGGGGCTGTGATTATGAATATGTATTTATTTGAAGCTTTTATCAATAAATAAACTCTGTGATCACCTGTGATTTTGCAGTGCTATTAGAGGATTACCTCATGCTGAATAAACACACACTTTGTAACTTTAAATTGTCAGAGAGTCTTTTGTCCATCACAGTTGAGTATCAGTATTAGACCAACACTCATATTTTGGTAAATCACCAGGAGTGGCATCCTAAGGGGAGGGGCACCAGGTCCTGGCTGCCAGGGGAGGAAAAGGGCTGAGGAAAAGCTGCTGAGCTGTGTCTGTCCCTCCTGGAGCAGGATGCTGAGTGCTGGCAATGGCCACAGCGTGGCACTGTTGGAGCAATGAACCACATTGTTCCACAACACTGGAGCCACAGCAGCATCCCTGGTGATCCCACACTGCCCAACGTCCCTGCAGCTCCAGGAGCGGGGCAGCCCTGAAGGAAAAATCCTCTTAAAATGCAGAAATCACATCCACACACACAGAAAGCAAAATCCCATCTGCAAGAGGGGTTCTGCCAGCAAAGAGGGTGTGCCAGGAATTTTGGAAGGGTTTTTAATTTTACACCTGGACTAATTAAGAGGAAAAATTCCCATCTCTGACCCTGTTTGTGGTGTGGGTTTATGCTCCATTCAAACAGAGCACTCACACCTGGGGGACAGGAGGCCACCAAGAACAGTGTGGGGCCAAAGCCTTGGGCTCCTACAGGTTTTTATCCCACTCTCGGAGTCTGGAATGTTAACAGAGACAAAACCACGCCTGGTTTGCACCCAGAGCACCACGGGGAGCAGATCTCCCTGGCCTGAAGCAGGTCCCAGGGCAATGGGAGCCAGGAGCACTGCCCTGAAGTGAAGATGTGTGAAGGGAAGGTGACAGTCTCACCTCGACTTTCATCCCAGCCTGGAAGCTGATGCCATCAGGGATGGTGGTCTGGAAATCAGCAATGGTGTAATACTCCTCCTCCACTTGAGGGGGGACAGGAGGCTTAGGCAGGTTCAAACCACGGGGCTGTAACAGGAAAACAGAAAAGCCATCAGTGTGTGTGTGTGTGTGACACCACATCCACAGGGACAAGATCCCAGCCAGTGACCAGAGCTCCCTGCAGAGCTCCCTGTGCCCCTGCTGCCCTCCCAGCCCAGCTGGCACTCACTATGGTCAGGTCTCGGCGAGGAGGTGGCCTCTGCCTCATCTTTGGGGACTCTGTGGAGGAAGAATTCCAGATGCTGTTGAGTTTCTGGCTTTTGAGCATGTGTTCATGAAAGACAAGTGAGAGACAAAACAGAAAGGCAAGGACTAAACCTGTCCCAGGGGAAAGGAACCTGAAGGAGGAACCCATCAGCCCAGAACCCATCAGCTCAGAATCCATCAGCCCAGAACCCATGAGCTCAGCAGAATCCTGATCCCATCAGCCCAGAACTCATCAGCTCAGAACCCTGATCCTATCAGCCCAGAACCCATCAGCTTATCAGAATCCTGATCCCATCAGCTCAGAACCCATGAGCCCATTAGAATCCTGATCCCATCAGCCCAGAATCCTGAGTGTCACAGGTCACCCAGGTCTCAAGGGTACCCCAGCTTTCAGGTTCTCCTGGGAAATGCAGCTGAAGTGACCACATTAAATTACTTCTGCATTCCAGGACTGACCCAGGGGATCTGGCCTGCAAAGGGGTTAAGAATCCCAGAATCATGGAATTGCCTGGGTTTGAAGGGACCTCAAAGCCCATCCCAACCCCTGCCATGGGCAGGGACACCTTCCACTATCCCAGGTGGCTCCAAGCCTCATCCAGCCTGGCCTTGGACAATTCCAGGGATCCAGGGACAGCCACAGCTGCTCTGGGCACCCTCACAGGGAAGAATTTCTTCCCAATATCCCATCTTAACCTGCTCTCTGTTGGTTTGGAGCCCACCTGAAGCTGTGTCTGGAGCCCACCTGAGGCTGTGTTTGGAGCTCAGCTGGGACTGTGTTTGGAGCCCACCTGAGGCTGTGTTTAAAGCCCACCTGAAGCTGTGTTTGGAGCTGAACTGGGGCTGTGTTTGGAGCCCACCTGAAGCTGTGTTTGGAGCTGAACTGGGGCTGTGTCTGGAGCCCACCTGAAGCTGTGTTTGGAGCTGAACTGGGGCTGTGTTTGGAGCCCACCTGGAGCTGTGTTTAGACCCCCCCCAGCCCTGCCCACACTTACTGCGTCGGATGTCGGCGCTGGCCAGGGGTCGGCTCTCCAGCCTGCTGTCCCTCTGGCCCCCCAGCCCGTCCTTGTCCCTGCTGGCCAGCCCCTGCTGCCTGGAGATGCCATCCAGGTCCAGGGCACTGGAGTGAGCCGAGGAGCCCGAGCCCAGCTTGGGTGGGAACGCATCTCCATTGCCCTTCCTGAGGTAGGAGGCAGGGGCCCAGCCCTCCTGGCCCTGGTACCTGTGGGGTAAGAGTTGGATTTGTTATTATGAAATTATATACATTTTATATACAGCAATAACAGCATGGAGCTGAAGGTTTGGCTTTTTTTCAGAGCTTTTATTCTATTAATGTCATCAGCCTCATTTTACAGAGTGAGACACAAGAGATGGTGAAAGCCCCCACTGTGACAACAGCAGCTGAAATTCTCTTCATTACAGTGTTTTTAAAAATATTTCTAGCCAATAAGATGCTGTTAAATGCTTACAGGTATTTGCTTAAGCCAATTATTAAAGCTGTGGGTACATCTTCCTTTGAACAATGCTTGCTTGTAATAGCTTGAAAACAATGGATAAAGGTTCATTATTAAACTTACATATTTCTACTATTTTGCTCTACATTTTCCTATGTCTACACAGCTCACAGCCTTATTGTTTCTTGTCCTTGCATCTTCAGCATTCTTCCATTCTGAGATTTGCTTTCCCACAGCTTTTTGAGAGTTCTCTGCCTTTTCTACTTCTCACAGGCAAGGACAGCAGTGTCACTGCACAGAGTCCCAGGTTCCCAGCAGGGGTGTGAGCCCAGAGCTCAGCACACACGTTGGCTCAGGGCACTGCCAGCCCTGGCACCAGCAGAGCTCCCTCGTGCCTGGTGCTCCCACACCAGCTTGCCCCAGGGCCAGGAGTGCTGTGGAGCCCAGTTTTCACCTCTGCAGTGGCACCAGTTCAGGAATGAAGAGCTCTGGCAGGGAAAGCAGAGGGAAAAACCAGAGGGCTGCTGCTGGGATTGATGTACCTGGTGTTTGGAGAGAGCACAAGCCTGCTGGCAGCCTGCATCCCTGCTCTGAATCTGTTTAGGAGAGAAACCAGCCCCTGTGATCTGATTGAAAAATCACACCACAGTGCCCCTGCCATGGCACAGAGTGTCCCTGCTGGCTGGGCTGCAGCCACCTCCCTCAGATGGCACCAACTACTGAGCTTGGAATTGCCTCTGCAGCTCCTGGGCAGCTCTGCTGTGCCTCAAACATCCCTGGATGTGTTTGTGGGGCTGTGCTGCTGCCAGGAGCACGGGTTCAGGGGAAGGTTAAGAAAATTGCAGTGTGTGCTCCCACCCTGAGCTGTTTGCTTGACCACAGAGAAGAGAAAATGAGCTTCCAGCAGGAAACAACCCTGAGCTGGGGATGGGCCTTGGGCTCAGCACAGCCTGCACACAGCAGAGCTGGCCATTCCCTGCAGGAGCCTCCAGCCAGAGCCAGGGGATCCAGCCTGCCCTGGGGCATTCCTGGCCTTTCCCTCAGCAGGATGGGACACCCCAGCCATGCTCTCACACCTCAACCCAAGCTGTGCTTGAACATCAAATCTGTCAGGATGGAGAGAAGTGATTCCTGGTACTCTGCCCTCCCCAGCTCACAGTGCCTTGGGGCTGGACATCCCACAGCCTGGGACAATACCTGATTTTCCACCAGCCCTCCAGGTTCTTCTGGATCACCACCACCACAGCCCCTTTGTCCAGGTTCATTTCATCCTGGTCTCTTGCAGTGTAGGGGTAAATAACCGTGTACTTCTCCTCTGTTGGAAAGAAAGAGCAGTTTCAGGGAGGAGCTGTTTGATGGAAACCTGGCCTCAGCTGAAAAAATGGCTACGGAGTGCTTTATGAAATAATAATTCTTGTAATTTAGGTGCAAACACACAGAGATACACAACCATTCAAAGGGAAATGACAGTGAAATGTATTTGGAAATGTAAACTTTGGAGAACTATTCTGGCCCAAGAGGTTCTCTGTTTTAAAACAGTTTTTCCTCTCCCTTAGGATTAAAGACTTTCCACAGCTCATGACAGAAGCTCTTCCATGCATCCATTTCAGCTCAAATTCCATTCTCAGAGTCTTTAAAGAGGAACTGTCCTCTGTAAGGAGAGAGAAATCCCACAGGCATGAGGGGGCAGCCCCATGAACACAGAGGTGCCCTCAAACTGCTCCAGAGCAGCAGATCTGCAGCAACTTCACCATTTCACCCCCAGGACATTGGTCAGGGCCATGTGGGGAGCCTGGAGAAGAGCCTGATGTCCTGTCCACCACAACAAGGGATGTGCAGCAGGGATGGGGATGTTCTTCCCCTCAGGAGGAAGGAGAAACATCCTAAAAGCCATGCAGACACGTCAGACAAATGGGTCCATGCATCCTCCCCTCTCCCTCAGCTTCCTCTCTGAAGAAACACAGGGAAATAATTGCCTGTGAGTGCCACAACAGGGTGAGGGCCTTTTTTGGGGGGGAAAAAAATCTCCAAAATCCAAACTCCATCCATCTGGACATCCCTATATCCCCACCATGAGAGTTTCCTGGATTTGTCTTCTGGGAGTGGCACAGTTCTGGATTTCCCACCCCCTTCATGCAGAGAAAATGTCCTGTCACATCCAGCAAGAGCTTCTCCTCCTGACCCCACCTTGAGGCACCAAGCCCAGGGCTTGTGGTTAGTCCAGGAATTAAGGCAGAATTCTGGGGAAGAGCAGGAACTGCAGTTTGTGAGGCTGAAACCATCATGAGGAGAGGGATGTGCCCATGAGGGGAGGCTGAGGAGCAGGGGTGACACATGCACAGCAAACCAACATGCACAGGAAAGGCTCTGTGTGCTCCACCTGGACCCCATCCACTGGTGTACAAGTCCCCGAGGGTCCGGCGGCGGCCGAGGTGCCTGGGCAGGGACCAGTACCTCCATGGCACTGGGAACAGCATGGGGGCAGCAGGAGAAGGACAAGAGAGGACGTGAGGAGGTGGCACTTCAGCTCCAGGACGTGACAGGGCTGACACAGAGACTCTGCTCAGCTGGAGCCCTCCCCAGGCTGAGCCCCCCTCCACCTCCAGCTGCCCAGATGAGGGCTGAGCCCCTCTGAGCTGAGCTGCTGCCCTGCTCTGGGCACCCAGAGCCACTGGGAAGGATGTGTTATCAGGGATAACACTTTGGATTTGCTCCAAGTTCAGGCTGGAGCCTCGCTATTCCCTCACTGTGGGCTCTTTGTTCTGTGTTGAGGTCACACGAATTGCCCAAGGACCTGGGCTTTGCTCCTCCTCCATCCAGGGCAGGTAAAAAACTCCCTGGGCCAAAGGGAGGCACTGGGTGAGCATTCCTTGGAGGTGGCACCTCTGAGGAGGAGCAGGAAGGCCAGTGGACACACCAGCAGTGCATCCATGCAGCACTGGGCAGGCAGGAGTTTCATCCCTTTCCCCAGGTTTTGGTCCTGGGATTTTCCTCCCCCAGGCTCGTGCCCTGCCCCATCCAGGGAAGGTGATGCAGTGCTCCCAGGAGAGGAAGCTGGGGCAGATGCCTCCAGCAGCTTCTTACCTTCATCAGGCTGCATGGAGAGCTCATCCTGGACTCCATCCTGGGCCTCCAGGCAGGTCGCTGGCACCCAGCCCTGCTCCTCCAGCGTGCTCACAAACCACCAGCCTGAGGAGAAAACAGCAGGAGCCTCAGCCCAGGGCTCACACCAGCCAAAAACTCCCTCCCTTCAAACCTGGGGGGCTGTGACCCCCTTCTTGCATCTCCACGGGAAGCTGGGGTGACCCCAAAGCAACAGAGCCAAGCACAGGAGAACAGCTGAGTGACATCTCAAAGTCCAATTCCCTCCCCAGGAAAAGCAGGAGAGGCTCTGGGAGCTGAATGGCTCCAGCCACTGCATTTGCTTTCTGTTTTTTCTGCCCCTTCATGGTTCATTTTCCCTCAGTGTGGGTCAGCAAGCCTGGGCTAATTAGCAGAGATGAATACCCTGGGTGTGAATCGATAGCTGAGTCCTGCTGTGCTCGCCTTCTTTACATTTGTGGAAACAGCAATGCAGGATTTAAAACATCAGCTCTCCCAGGGGAAGCCCAGCCAGCTCCAGAGAGGCCACAAGCAATTCTGGGCCCCCCTGTGTGCCCAATCAAAACCAATGCTTGATGCTCATTATTAAAAGCACAATTTGTGTCTTTAGGGGGGAAAATAAAGACTGAGTATTACCCTCAGAACCCCCCAGTGAGTTATTTAGAAAGACAACTAGATTGTCAGGGAGGGAGTCAGCTACCTGCATGGGAGGGAAAAGCAGGGCTGATCTTTGATAAATAAATTGTTTTCCACAGTTTTTGAGCTGGCTGTGCTAATCGTTTCATTTGCTTCAGGCTTGCTTTTATTTCTCTTGTCCTCAAGCAGAGCTGCTGGTGCAACTGATCCTCTGGGGACCAGCTCTCCAAAATGTGAAAATCTATTTTCATGGTTTAACTCCCCCCTATGAGCATTTTCTGCAAGCTTCAGGGAATCAATTCTCCACAAGCTGCAGGAGCATGGCTCAGTCCCTTTGCAGAGGTTAAGAGCAAGTTTAAGTTTTGAAGCAAGCGAAGAGCTGGGCTGCTGCCCACAGGAATTGTGACTGCACCAAGGGGGCTTTTCCACCACGAGAGTGTCCCTGTCACTAAACCAGTGACAGAGGACAGTGATTTGTCCCCAGGACACACCAGCCAAGATTTTCAGCACAAATAGTGACAAAGGTGGACGGCGCTGGGGGAAATCAGAGCAACGCTGCTTCCTCACATCCCACCCCAGCTCACCGTGCCCGTGGGGTACCTTGGCATAAGGACAACACTGACAACCCAGGACTGCTCCTGGCAGCCCCGAGCCCTGTGCAGAGCCCAGCTGCCTGTACCTGATTCGTTCTTCTCAATGATATCCACCACCTGGCCCACGCACAGGCTGATCTCCGAGCTCTCCTGCTTCTGGTAGTCGGCCACCACGACATACTGCTCCAGCACCAGGGGCTCTGCCGAGGCACAGTCAGCTCCTGCACGGGAGGGGACAAGAACCCACCCGTGTGCCACGTCAGCACTGTCCCCAGGGCACGGCCACCACACCCAGCAGCTCCCCGGGAGTGACAGGGGTGAGACTGGGGCACAGCGAGGGGGACAGAGATCAGACCAGCAGCCAGGTGAGATGGGGACAGCCAGGTGAGACCTTCTGCTGCTGCACACCACAGCCATCCAAGCAACCTCCACCAGTCTGGACCTGCCTGGGGTTTGGGGACCCAAAACTGAGCCTGCAGTGGGTTCTGCTGGGCTGAGGAGCCCCAGTGGGTGTTTGCAGAACAGGCAGCATCCCCTGTCCTCATGGTGGCCCCGCTGGGCTCGTCCCCTGCTCCCTGCCCAGCTCGGCTCCTGGCACAGCCAAGGGGCTGCACGAGGCTGAACTGCTGAATTTTGGGGTAAAATGACACTCTAGGGGAGATATGGGGTAGGTAGTTCAGGAAGGTTGTTCCTTTCTGGTACCTGCCCTGCTCCTCCAGTTTCCTGGGGAAAAAAAAAGGGGGGGAAAATACCCCGAGGAGGAGGAGAGGGGGCAGAACACGGCGGGAACAAAGCGTTCCTGGGCCAGAAAGAGAAGAGCCGGGAGCTGCGGGATCCCGGGAACCGAGCGGGACCGGCGGCAGGTGGCACTGCGGGATAAGGCGGGGTCACCATGGGATAACCGGGACAACTGCGGGTAACCGGGACACCGGGAGAACTGCGGGATACGGTCGGGATACCAGAACTGCAGAAAAAACAGGATACTGGGTTTTTCTGGGGAAACCGGGGTAACCATGGGATAACCGGGAACCGGGAAACTGCGGGATGAGACCGGGACACCGGGAGAACTGCGGGATAACCGGGAGAACTGTAGAATAACCGGGACACCAGGAGCACTGTAGGATAACTGGGAGCACTGCAGGATAATCGGGACACGCGGGAGCACTGCAGGATAATCGGAATCTGGGAGCACTGCAGGATAATCGGGACACACGGGAGCACTGCAGGATAATCGGAATCTGGGAGCACTGCAGGATAATCGGGACACACGGGAGCACTGCAGGATAATCGGAATCTGGGAGCACTGCAGGATAATCGGGACACACGGGAGCACTGCAGGATAATCGGAATCTGGGAGCACTGCAGGATAATCGGGACACACGGGAGCACTGCAGGATAATCGGAATCTGGGAGCACTGCAGGATAATCGGGACACACGGGAGCACTGCAGGATAATCGGAATCTGNTCATGGTGGCCCCGCTGGGCTCGTCCCCTGCTCCCTGCCCAGCTCGGCTCCTGGCACAGCCAAGGGGCTGCACGAGGCTGAACTGCTGAATTTTGGGGTAAAATGACACTCTAGGGGAGATATGGGGTAGGTAGTTCAGGAAGGTTGTTCCTTTCTGGTACCTGCCCTGCTCCTCCAGTTTCCTGGGGAAAAAAAAAGGGGGGGAAAATACCCCGAGGAGGAGGAGAGGGGGCAGAACACGGCGGGAACAAAGCGTTCCTGGGCCAGAAAGAGAAGAGCCGGGAGCTGCGGGATCCCGGGAACCGAGCGGGACCGGCGGCAGGTGGCACTGCGGGATAAGGCGGGGTCACCATGGGATAACCGGGACAACTGCGGGTAACCGGGACAACTGCGGGATAACCGGGACAACTGCGGGTAACCGGGACACCGGGAGAACTGCGGGATACGGTCGGGATACCAGAACTGCAGAAAAAACAGGATACTGGGTTTTTCTGGGGAAACCGGGGTAACCATGGGATAACCGGGAACCGGGAAACTGCGGGATGAGACCGGGACACCGGGAGAACTGCGGGATAACCGGGAGAACTGTAGAATAACCGGGACACCAGCAGCACTGTAGGATACCTGGGNGAATCTGGGAGCACTGCAGGATAATCGGGACACACGGGAGCACTGCAGGATAATCGGAATCTGGGAGCACTGCAGGATAATCGGGACACACGGGAGCACTGCAGGATAATCGGAATCTGGGAGCACTGCAGGATAATCGGGACACACGGGAGCACTGCAGGATAATCGGAATCTGGGAGCACTGCAGGATAATCGGGACACACGGGAGCACTGCAGGATAATCGGAATCTGGGAGCACTGCAGGATAATCGGGACACACGGGAGCACTGCAGGATAATCGGAATCTGGGAGCACTGCAGGATAATCGGGACACACGGGAGCACTGCAGGATAATCGGAATCTGGGAGCACTGCAGGATAATCGGGACACACGGGAGCACTGCAGGATAATCGGAATCTGGGAGCACTGCAGGATAATCGGGACACACGGGAGCACTGCAGGATAATCGGGACACACGGGAGCACTCAGCCCCTGCTGGCGCTGGAGGGGAGGGGGCCAGCCCGGTGCCCGGTTTGTGCTTGGCAGCACGTTCTCCTTTAGGACACAGCCGTGCACAGGGATCCCCTGGCTGGCACAAGTCCACATCTGCCACCACCCCACAAACAGGAATGTCCCCCACACAGGGCACAGCTCCCCTGTGCTTGGCAGGACTCCCCTGTGCTCCTGTATATCCCCCATGAACCAGGCACGGGGCACTCAGGTACCCAGGGCACCACAACACTTCCTCCAAAAAACTCCAAGAAGCACAAAAATCCCAAAAAATCCTTATCCAGGTATCTCCTCCGCCGGGAGGAGAGGAAAGCAAAGGCTTACAAACCATTCAGGGGGTGAAGGGATGCTGTTAACATCTTTGAAATGGGTCTCAGTGTCTCTGCTGATTTTGGGGAGCAGGATTGCTGCACAGCTCAGAGAGTTTGGCTCCTGACACAGCCTGAACTTCTAAATTTTGGGTAAAATGACACTCAGAGGGGGATTTGGGGTAGGTCAGGAAGGCTGCTCCTTCCTGGTACCTCAGCAATGGGGAAGGGAAGAGGGCACCATGCAGCCAGGAGTTTGGGATAAAAGGAGGCTCTGCCATGTGGGAAATGGATTTGTAAAGGATTCTCCAAGCCTGACTCACAGAGTCTCGTACATCTGTATGCAAACTCTGAGATAAGGTGTGCTGACTTAGAAAGGCCATGGAACAGAGGAGACATTGTTGAGAGAGAGATTGAACTAAAAACGAGTTTCAAATGATGGCCTTGCAAAAAGACCCAGATCCTTTGGAGAATTAGAACTGTGAAAGATTCATTGTGGCAGGACCACGTGGGGTAAAATAATAGGGGATTGGCGTTGGAAGTATTAGCACCTTTGTGTGGCAAAAGCTAATAGGCTGAAAAATGTAAGGTATTGTAACCAGGTAATAACTTGGCTTCTGATAGAAGGGTGTAAAGTTTTACATCTCTTATGTTTCACCCTTCAATGAGACTAAGAATAGAATAAAATCTTTTTAAAAAACGCCTCTCAGGGCTGGGATTTTCCAACAGCACTCGGATTCTCACTCTGGCAGTGTTTATGGGTTATTCTATTTTTTTGTTTCCTTGTAAAGATCTGTTATTCCGATTCCCATTNTCAGGGCTGGGATTTTCCAACAGCACTCCAAAACCCTGAGAGAGAAAACCTTCAGGCGTGTGCCCCAGTGATCTCTCCCTTTATTCAAACACAGTTGCACGACTCCTGTGTCTCATTTTTGGACATAGACCTCTGGGGATTGTGGATTTTCCTGATAATTGGGGGATTTCCTGACAACTGGGGGATTGCTCTGGGATGCTCCCACCACCCAGGGGTGGTGGGCAGTGAGGGGAGCTGGAGGCACAACTCACCCAGTTTGGGTGACCCCCTCCTTTGACCCCAGGTGGTTGAGGGGGTACCTGCCTTGGGTGCAATGCAGGATGTGACCAAAAGGATGAATTCTGTCACCAGGTGTGGCAGTGATCCTGATCCCTGTGCAGATCTCTGCTGTCCATGGGCTGGTGTTAACCCAGCTGGGGCAGTGTTCTTTATCTTTCCATCCTTATCTCCAGGGGAGATATCTCCTGTCCATGGCCCAGCTATTAAAAACCAGGTTATCTTTTTTTATCTGCCCACAGCCCATCCTCCCTGCAGGAGATCTCTCCTGGCCATGGCCATGCAGTCCCAGGCCATGGCTGATCCAATTCCATCATCCCATGGGGAGATGCTCCAGCCAGGGGCAGGAGCCGAGCATTTCCTACCCGGATCCAAGCTGGGACTGGGAACACCAGAGCAGCCTTTTCCCACTGGATCCCAGAGGAAAACCAGAGCCTTGCACATCATCCCTGGGCCTGGGGAGGAAAACTGCCCCTTCTCCAGGAGCACTGCTGCAGCAGAGCCACATCTGTCACTGCAGGAGGATGGACACCATGGGATGGCGCTGCCCCAACCCCTGACTGACTGACGGGGTGTCAGCTCGGATTCTCACTCTGGCAGTGTTTATGGGTTATTCTATTTTTTTGTTTCCTTGTAAAGATCTGTTATTCCGATTCCCATTTCTTTGCCCAAGAGCTCCTTAATTTCGAAATGATAATAATTTGGAGGAAAGGGGTTTACAATCTCCATTTCAAGAGAGGCTCCTGCCTTTCTTAACAAACTCCTGTCTTTGACAGTACCTGAGACTGTCCAGGACCCAGAGGAGAGCAGGACCAGGGGGGTTTGTGAAGGGATCTGCAGGGAAGGACACTGGATGCCCAGAGAGGGCACTGAGGTGTTACAAATAACTACACAGTCGTTGGCTCTTGCATTTAAGCATCGACTTCTGCAAATTATTATTAATCACAACGATTTTGATATAAAAAAAGTGCAAACAGCAGCAAATTGAGGAGAGAATCTGGGAGGATGGGACTGCAGAGCCTGGAGCTGGAATTGGACAAGGAACCCCGAAATGGAAATGGACCCAAACTTATAAAAGTGTGAAAACTCGTGACTGAGGGTCCAGCTTGGGTGTAGCCACGTCCAGGCTCTTGTACTGCTCAAGGTGAATTTTTTGAAGGCCTTTTTAATAAATATCCACTTTATTTCTTTCACTCTGTCTATCCTGTGCTGCAGGGAGCCTCTCTGGGCACCAGCAGCTGTGGAGGCTGAGCCCAGAGACAGGAGAGGTGGCCAAGTGGGCCCTTGCAGTCATTGGTTAAAAAGGCATTGAGATACATAAAATATATGAAAAAAGAGATGAGGAAAAGGTAAAGGCACTGGGAAATCACAGCACAGATTTTAGAACCCCTGATGGGAAGAAGAGCAGGGAGCCCCAGGACCAAAGGGAAGGGGGAGGCCACCAGGCAGCGATGGATGTGTCATTTGTAAAAAAGAACTTTAGGAAGGAATTGAATTGTTAAAGGTGGCAGGATCTGCTGTTCTACCTGGGCTCTACACTGGAGCCCCTGCTGGACCCTGAATTGTGTTTCCAAGTTGACACAGGAACTCCTGTGTCTCATTTGAAATTTCTGCCAAAGGGGGAACAATTGTTCAAATGATTTTTGCTATGTGGGAAAGATGAGCAGGTGATTTTTATTCAACCACGATTGGTGAGTGTGTGTGTGAGGGCACTGGAGACCCTGAGAGGGGTTATTTTAGTGCATTTGGGGTTACTTTAGTTCATTTGGGGTTACTGGAGGTCATTGGAGTCCTGGTAGGGGTTACTTGAGGTCATTTAGGATTACTGGAGGTCATTGGAGTCCCTGAGAGGGGTTGTTTTAGATCATTTGGAGTTATTTTTAGTTCATTTGGGGTTATTTTAGTTCATTTGGGGTTACCTGAGGTTATTTGGGGTTCCTGGAGGTCATTTAAGCCCCTGAGAGGGGTTATTTTAGTGCATTTGGGGTTATTTTAGTTCATTTGGGGTTACCTGAGGTTATTTGGGGTTCCTGGAGGTCATTTAAGCCCCTGAGAGGGGTTATTTTAGTGCATTTGGGGTTATTTTAGTTCATTTGGGGTTACTTGAGGTCATTGGAGTAATGGTAGGAGTTACTTGAGGTCATTGGTGTCTTTTTTTATTGATCCAGGGGTTACTTGAGGTCATTTGAGGCCCTCATTGGGGTTACTTGAGGTCACAGGGGTTACTTGAGGTCATTGGACTATTTTTTAATTGATCCAGGGGTTACTTGAGGTCATTTGAGGCCTTGACTGAGGTTACTTGAGGTCATTTGAGTATTTTTTTATTGATCCAGGGGTTACTTGAGGTCATTTGAGCCCTGACTGGGGTCACTTGAGGTCACAGGGGTTACTTGAGGTCACTGGAGTTTTTTTAAATTGATCCAGGGGTTACTCGAGATCATTGAAATATTTTAAAATTGATCTTTTAAATTGATCTCTAAAGCCCTGGAGATCTGGGACTTCTCAGCTGGAAAAAAAGGATGGGAGACCTTGGCTAGCAGTAGCCACGGATCATCTACAAGGATTACTGGGTTAATTTGAACTGTCACTGTCTAATTTATTCTCTGGATTTACTCACCACACCTGGTGCAGAGACCCCACAGACATGGAGAAGCCAGGAGGGGGTGAAACAAATATTCCAGGTTGTTAAAAACTGGGGTTTGTAAAGAAAAAATGAGAGATGAGAGGAGAGATTGAGAGAAAAATGTGAGCTGATGTTTTTCCAAACAATTTAGTGGATGGAGGGATGGGAGAGATGGGGCTGAATGTCTCTGCTGGCTTGGGGCAGCAGGATTGTTGTAGATCCCAGAGAATTTGGCTCCTGACACAGCCAAGGGGCTGCACAAGGCTGAACTCCTGAATTTTGGGGTAAAATGTCAAGTTTGAGGGGGGATATGTGGAAGAAGCTCATGAAGGCTGCACCTTGCTGGTACTCAGCAATGGGGAAAGGAAGAGGCTGGGAGTGAAAAAAGGAAACTGCATCCTCAAAAACCTCAAGAGGAAAAAATCCATGGGTGTGTGTGCCCCAGGGGAATCTCTCCCTTTATTCAAATAAAGTTCCACTGTCTCCTTTTTGGACAGAAACCTCTGGTGTTTGTGGATTTTCCTGACCCAACACTCTGCCCTGCACCTTCCCAACCTGCCAAGGAAGACACTGTTACATTATCCCGGTCTCCCCTGGTGTGGAAAGGTTTAATTAACACTTGAAAAGTGCTTTGGAAATAGAGAAGTGTTCATCACTGCATCAGCAGTGATACAAAGGAATCACACACCCGAGTGCAGGTGTTGAGCTGAGTTTACAGGGCCTGGGTTTACTCTGAGTCTCAAATTTTTGGCAGGGCAGAAATACAGGACAATCCCCTCCCAGTCTCCAAGAAATTCCACAGACAGAGGTGGTTCCTTGGGTGAAATGCAGCAAAGAAATTCAGACTCACACCAGGAACGAGTTTCCATGATAAAAACACCTGCACCTATGGGAGAACCTATTTCAGGGCTTGGGAAACCTAAGGGACCATCCTCCTCCTGCAGGACAAGCTCCAGCAGCTCCTCAGGATTCCCAGGATGTTTTGCTGCCTCCTGGAGAAGTTCTCAACAGGTCCCAGCCTCTCCCAGCTGGTTCTGAGAATGCCAGACCACAACTAAGATTAAAATGAAGCATGTGCCTGCAGGGCAGGGTTATTTAAAGGAAAAGAAGGAAATTGTCTGTGTCCATGTGCTATAATCAGCACTCTGCAGAGCTCCAGGTGAGCTGGCCCAGTGCACAGGATCTGTTCCTGCTCATGGAACCTTCCTCCACACCAAAACCCAGAGGTGGGGCAGCAGACAGAGTTAAAATAACCCTCCAAAGTGAATGGTGGATGCTGGAACAGATAGTGCCAGCATCCCAATTAAAGGTTTGTGCTTAAAGCATCTGAGGATCTACCCAGCCCCTGAGGGAAGAAAAACAACTGTAGGAAGAGATAAGTACTCCCCTTTGTGCCTGCCTGGCTGTAATTACAGCCCTGCCTCCCAGGCTATTTGCAGTTTCAGCAGCCAATTCTGGATCCTCCATGTACCCATTAAACCAGCAAGGGAAGTGGTAAAGTGAGCTTGGAGGAAGAGGTAGGCGTTCATTTTGGGAGCGTTTTCACCTGGCCTAATCATCCTGAACCACAAAAACACACCCTGGAGTGAGCAGCAGCACCCTGAGAATGCATCCAGCACCCTGAGAACACATCCTGAGAACACATCCAGCACCCTGAGCACAGCCAGACATGGGTTCCCCAAATTAGCAGCGGTGTGAAGCTGCCCAGGGAGATGGGAAAAGCTCTGCAGTGGGGAGGGGAGGAGGAATTTGTCCCCCAGGAGAGGGGGTTTGCAGACAGCCCAGGCAGGAGCACACACTGTGCATCCTCAGCTGTGACAATGACACAAATGTGGGCTTGGAAAGGGGAATCCATCGAGCCCAGGGGCCACTGAGGCGCTTGGGCTGGGCTTGCACAAGTGATTGATGCTCACCCTGGATGCAGGAGAGACCCTCAGCACATCCCAGAGCCAGCCCAAAAATCCCTGCAGCTTTTGTTCAGCCAGAAACTTGGCCTTTCACCCAAGGGCTGAGATGTACAAACCCAGCAGGGAATCTCACAGATTGTGATGCTTTCTGCCTTTTTCTGGCTTTGCAAGTGCCAGAAGTGAGGAACTTGTGACAGAGCTTTGGTGTTCCCAGAGGGAAACAAAGAGCTCAGCACCGAATTAGGGACACAGGTATTTGTGTTTGAAACCTGTTGAACACTGCAGCCTTTGCCTAATGCATCTCCCAAAAATGTCACTCTGTGGATAAAGGACAGCTCCTCTTCTTCCAGACCTGGGGAGTTTGGGGTGATCACTGCTGCAAGGGGGACCTTCCTGCTGCTCTCATTTCTCAGTGAAATAGGCACTGAAAAATCTGCTGAATTCTTTGCAAACCCTCTCATCCCTCCAGGGATTCTTCCAGAATTTGGAGAACAATCACATGGAAATACCATCCACCAGTGGAGCTCCCCTGTGTTTTCACTGCCTCTCAGAGCCCTCACTGCAGTTTGGGATCTCTCTGCCATTGCAGGGACATTCCTCAGCACAGCCAGAGGGACGTGGGCACACAAGCAAGCAGCTAAAACCAAACTGGCAGAGGGGCATCTGAGGTCTCTGCCAGCCTCCCTGGGCAGCTCCACCCAAATATAAACTCTGGAGGCAGTTCCAGGCTGGCTTGCACGAACCTGTGACTCTCCATCTGTGCTTTCTGTGGAATTGTGAGAGGCTGGGAGAGCAGAAATGCTCAGAACAGGCTCAGGGACTGATGGGATGACTATTTTAGACGTGCCTAAATCAGTGGCCAAGGCAGAGCCCCAAAGTCTGGAATAATCCACCCCCTGCAAGCTGCCCACGCTCAGCCCAGCCAGGTGGGATTACAAATGCTGGTAAAACAAGCTAAGCAAAGAAAGCAGATTTTATTTCCACACACACACACTGGGCCCGCCTCGAAACTCCAAATATCAGCTGAGTCTCGTGGCCACCACAGGAGCAGCACTTTAACCCACTCTGCATCCCAGTGCTTGCTCAAATCCCATTTCCAAACCCAGCTGCTGCTGCCAGGACCTCAGAGCTCTTTCCAGCTCTACTCAAGAGCAGTTCACACCCCCTCTCTGGCAATTGGGAAATTGCTTTTTGGGAAATCCTCGTGATTTTTGTTTGTTAGCAGCTGTTGCATGACCCCTCCTTAGGGACACCCTGGATTGAAGGAGTATTTTTTATGCCTTGCTGCACATTTGCTACCTCAAAGCAGGACCCAATGAACCACCAGGGATTTCCTCAAGGTATACAGGGGGTTGGGGTGACAGAAGCTGAACCAAATTCTGTTTCTGCTGCCAGGAAATGCAAGACAGTGAGCTGAATCTCTGAACATGTCTGGCACGAGGCATCAGCCCTGTGTAATGTTTCTGAGAACAAACACCTTTCCCTGGTGGCTGCTGCCAGGGGCAGATCAGCACATCCTGCCCTGCCAGAGCAGCCTCTGCCTTGGATGTGATCCAAACTCTTCCTTCTCAAAGGAGAACTCCTGCTTCTCTAACAGGCAGGGTCCTCAAATTGAATTTTGCCCTCATTGAACTGAGTTATGCAGCAGAAATTTTCTTCCTCTTCTCAACCCTAGAGAAGCTTTCCCTTCTCTTGTCCCCAGCACTTCAGAACAGAGCCAGGCTTTAATTTACCTGTAATTTACCTGTAATTTACCTGTAATTTACCTTTAATTTACCACTGTGCTTGCAAATGGCTCATGAGAGCTTTGAAATGACCACCCCAATGTCCTGCTTGGACAGAGAGCAGAAAATGCTGTGCAAATGTTTAAAGCAGCCCGGTAAAACCCTGTGAGTCCCACAGGACAGCACTCAGCCCTTGAGAACAGATCAAACCCAGGAGCCACCACCAACACCAGAGCTTCCCATCTGCATCCTGCCACCAGTGCCAGGGGACACACTGGGACACCACCAGCTCCTGCAGGAGGGATGAGCTGCAGCTCCTTTGGGAAAGGAAATGGAATCAGATCTTTGAGTCCCTCTCCTGAAGGAGGGATGAGCTGCAATTCCTTTGGGATCAGGTCTCTGAGTCCCTCCTGTGCCTCTCCTCTCTCCTGCAGGAGGAACCCCCTCACCTCCAAGTGAGTTTGCTCACACAGGTGATGGCAGTGTCAGTTCTTTGCCCAAAATCCTTTCCATCACTGATTTCAGCAGAATTTCCATGCAGCCAAAGCTCAGACATTCTTCCCCAAAGAAGCTCATCCTATTTTTATACCTTCTGCAGCTCCAGCAGCTGAAAGATGCCTCCTTAACCCACAAAGGCTCTTCCACTCCTCCCTGCTCTTTTTGGGAAGCTCAGACAACCCTGAACCACACCAACAAGGTTTTTCAGAGATGTCCCCCAGACCCAGCCACCTCCCCCAGGGCTCCCAGCTGGTGCCATGGTGAGGGAGAACATCCTGCTGCCCCACTGGGACACCTCCAGCCCCACACTGCCCCCCAGGCAGCTCAGACATCCCTCTGCACTCCTGAAATCTGGCGTCCCCATCCCTGCAGACCTTCAGCAGGAGCTGGGGCACATCCCCTGCACCGAGAGCCAAGCCCTGTGCCACCACCCCGTGTCCACCGGCCACCACAAAGCCACAGGGGATGTGACAGCTTCTGGCAAGGGTGACAAGCTTCTCACCCCCCCCAAACCGAGCAGGTGACCCCAGAGAAAGGCAGAGCAGAGCAAGGGCAGGAGCAGCTGTTAGTACCTGTGTGCAGGAAAGAGGCCGTTCTCTGGACAATCCCTGATGGGGAACAAAAGGACATTTTGGGAGACCAGGAGGAGGCAGGGGGGGCCAGGGCAGTGCTGAGAGCTCTGGGCACCTGACCCACCTTGGGCAGCACCACAGAGCTCAGGGGGTATGGGATGGGGGCCTGGAGGCTGCAGGAGATCCCAGAGGATGGAGGGGGGGTCACTGAGCTGGGGACCCCCATGGGGAGCAGAGCAGGGCTGGGAGCTGAGCTCTGGCTGAAGGAGGAGCAGAGAGGAAGGAGGAGAGGATTCCTTACCAGTCCTCTTCTTCCCAATGGGCTCCCTGAAAAAGAGAAGGGAAGTGTCAGCAGAGAGAGGGGACAATGGGGGTGTTGGCCAAGTGACAAACCCAGCCAGGCTCTGGTGGGGCCACCGACCCCCCTCAACCAGCTCAGGTCTCCTTGGGCATCACCAGCCCCTGTCCCCTCCTTTCATTTAGAAATTTAATGTTTTGTCCTTCCCTTGGTGGGTTTGGGTGCTGGCCTGGCTTTGCAGCTCCCACCGAGCCACGTGGTGCCACCTCAAGCACTCATCCATGGAATATCAATAAAATAAAATAATAAAATAAAATTATAAAATAAAATATAATGCAGCCAAGATGGAGTGGAAACAAACAGGACATTGTTACAGAAATTGGAGCCTGTTGAGTTCAGAGACCACAGACTGTGACGAGACCAACAGAGGAATTTATGGGACAGAGCATCCCAAAGATTTCTCAACAGAGAAACTGCAGAGCTAAATGTGATTAATTAATAAACCCCATTAAAATTCCCCCAGTTCAGAGGTACCACAGGGAAGGGCTGGAGCAGCAGGTGGGAATGGCACCCTCGTGCTGATGGCAATAATGGCTGGTTTTCCCTTTTTCCCTTTCTTCTGCTAAAGCCATCACTGTAACTCATCCCCTGCTTCCTTTCTCTGCTCTGCCTGAGTGAGGGGCAAGGCAGGAGCTGCAATTTCACTTTGCTGCTGGGATGTTCCTGGCAGGGACACAAAGAGCTGCAAGGTCTGAAGAGCTTCAGCCCCAGCAGCTCAGAGGAGCAGGAGCTCAGACAAGACAGGAAACAGCAATAAAAGCAATAAACTCCAGGCAGCATCTCCTCCTCCTCTTCCTCCTCCTCCTGGGATCCCTGTGGAGCAGAGGAGCAGCAGAGCTCCCTGGAAACTCCAGCAGAGAAGGAAAAACCACTCTGCCTTCCCTGTAAATGTCATTTACAGCGCCCCAGCTGTGACAGGGGGACACCAACCAGCCCCACAGAGCTGCTAAAACCCAGTAATGCTCCTCCAGCTGCTTCCCAGAACTGAAGGCAAGGATTGCTGAGCCTCACTAAAAGCTCTGAGCCCACCCCACAGTCTCAGTGAACTCAGCTCAATGCCCTTTGAGAATCTCAGAATCCCCTGAAAGGAAACTTTGACACATGGAGAACTCAGCACGTTCAACAATCCCCCATGCCATGGTTTTTTTTTTTTTAGGAAAAGAGAGTCAGGTTTCTCAAGCATCTTCTCTAGGCAGCATCCCTGTGGATCCAGGGGTGGGAAGGGATGAGATGGGGAGCAGCAAAGTGAGCAGACTGAGAGGTAAATTAAAATAAAAACCAAAGAGGTTGCCTTGAACAACCTGTAAAACAACTGTTCAACTGCTCACTGCAGGATACTGGGGACACTGAAGTCCTTCATGGACTTACAAGGTCAAAATTCAGGCAAGAAATGTTAATTAGAAGTCATTGATTATAAATCCAGGTCTAATGAAGAGATGTTACAAGCTGGCCTGAGTTTTTAAACTCTTTCCTAAGGCACATTTGGTGGCTGCTGGGCCAGGCAGGTCCCAGAGCTGCAGGGAGGTTGTCACACAGAAAAACCCACCTTGCAGTGGGACTCACAGGAGAAAAGTGCCCCCAAATGTGGCTTTGGGCCCCATTTTGTGGCCAGCTCGTGGAATAGGTGAAGGACTGGAGCACCAACACAAAGGAAACAACTCCAGCTGCTGCAAACCCACGCAGGAGCCACATCAAAAGGGACGGATCTGAGGTCAGCATTCCCAGAAAACATCTCCCTCATATAAAAAAAAAAACCTTCTCTTGTAAAAAAATAATCCTGCTGCAATACAGTAATGGCACCAAAATAGCTGTCAGGGGGGGTTCATGTCCTAAGCATTCAGCCAGCTTGGAGATGTCTGGAGAATTTCTGGAGGAGAGGAATGGGGTACAAGGGAGCCCTTGTTTGGGAGAAGTGATGTTTAGGAAATGCTGGGCAGCACTGAAAGGAGCCCCTGTCCCACAGCCCAGGGCCACTGCAGAGCTGGCCAAGCTGAGCCCTCAGGCTCACAGCCTGCCCTGCTAGCTCAGAAAACACAGTGCTCTGCCCAGGGAGCTGGCACAAAGCAGGATTGTGCAGAAATTGGGTTTTTCTGGCTGCTGTCATCCAGGAAACGCAGTTCTCAGCAGAAAGGGGAGGAGGAAGAGGAGGAAGAGGAGGGGGACGTTCTGGAGCTGGGGTCTGGCCTTGTCCTGGCTTACAATTCAAAATGTATTCTATCATCATCTGTTGAAACAAGAGAAGGGCTGATCCTTATCTCTATGGGAGATATCTCCTGTTAATGGGCCATTAAACCCCACTGCTTGACTGATAAGATTATCTCCATGGGAGATATCTCCTGTTAA
>VXBI01002039.1:199166-242373 GCA_013397375.1 Toxostoma redivivum | reverse complement strand
AATTATACTATGATGTGGGCTCTCAGAGCTATTTCAGGTTGCTGTGGAGTTGGCTTTAGGATGCTTAAGTCGTGTATATTTGTATCTAAAGGCTTTTACTGTTTCATAGTTAATTCATAGCAGTGTGAGCTCTGACAACAGATTGACAGGTCTCCTGCTGTGGGTGTTCCTGCCTTTATGAGGAATCAGAATTGTGAAAGGCTTTTCTCCTTTGTATTCTTTCACATCAATTAATGTGTATGGCAGTCCTATATACACTAAGTATGCTAGAGAGACATCGGAAAAATTAATTATTTAATATGAATCAGCGTGACTTTTGCATCACTATTTGTGTAGATACTCCTGTATCATAAAATTAACCTTGTGATCTGTTTACAAAACTGTAGTCATAAATGGTATTTTGAAGCATGCTAAAGTAAGAGGGCTTTTTTTAAAGGACCTAACCGTTTCAGAAGAGGGTTTGGACAGCAACAGTTCAATCGGAGACAATTCAGGAATACTTTGCCTGGTCGCAAGAGAAGAGCTGCTGCGGCATTCGATGGAGTGAGCCCTTTAAATCGCCAGGCATCGGCTCAGGAGGTAGGGGAATGGGGAAGGCATGGCTTTTCCCAAATGTCATGTGGAAATCTGCTTGATTTTATGATCCTGGATCACCCCAAAGAACAATCTACGTAAAAACCACCATATTTTAATGCCTGTGCACAGCATTTGTATGCATAGGTGAGTACAGACATACATGCATATGGAATAGCAATTTTCCAGTTGGTTTTATAAAGCTTCTGACTTAGCATAATTTTACTGATTTTGCAAAAAAAGATTTTTTAAAAATTAGTCTTAAAAGGTTTAAAAATGTTGCCATAAAAATTAATTCCATGGCATCTCATCTTACTATTATCATATAGAGGAGATGTGTTAAGATTCTTTGTTACTTGTTCTCCCAGAGCATTTTCCAAGTTCTTGTGAAGTCAAAGGACTTGGTGACTTGTCAGGTGACGCTGGTTCAGACACATACTTTCCACCAGAGACACTGATTCCCAGTACTGTGACAGATAGTATGAGAGGCAGCTGGGTTTTCCTGCAATGATGAAAATCCACTCATTTAGGAGATCATAGAAGTTCAGTAAGCTTTTTAAAAAAATGCAGGTGCTGAACAGGATGACACATTTAGTGAATGTGTTGTAGGGGTATAAATAAGTATAAAATGAGTATGCACGTGCAAGGAGTGAGGTTATTCCTGAAAGGAAACACACTCAGATGTTGAGTGTGGCTGGTATTTACAGAAAGTAATAAGCAGTTGCTAGGAGGCAGAATTCTACAGTAGCTTCCACTTTGCAGGAATAAACCAAGGGGGAAAAATATGGAAATACACCTCAGTTAGTGGGTACTAACAGTGATGGTAGTTGTCCCACAGAAATAAACGGGCTGGAGCCTGGGGCAGTTTGTGTTGAAAACTGCAGGACAGACACTGCTGAGGGGTCTTCTGGTGTGTTTCATGCATCAGGTTATGATCCAGGCAATGTTTGTGTCCAGACAAGAAAGAGCTGATGACCAAAAGGAAACCTGAGCAAGGCTGTAATGCATGGCTTCTATGAGATTTGCTCTGCATGGACTGTTTTTTTTTCTCCTTTGATTTCTGCAGCATTAGAATGAAACATTCTCCCTGGCACTTGTAGTTCCATGTCCAGGAAGCCAGGCACACCCCCCCGACTGGTTGTTGACAGCAGTGTCAGCAGCTGTGAGCAGAGAGCAGGACCTTGTGTGCTGTCCCTTGCCCTCACCCCTTGTTCTTGTACCAAGACTGTGCTGCAGGTGACAACTGCTGAGGTCTCACTGCTCTTTCAGGGCAACAAGAAGAGCAATGCTTTTGCCAAAAGCAGCAATGGGCAGCAGGAGGAGCAGCCACAGCCATCTCCAGGCCCCAAGAGATTCAGAGCAGATGCTGGCAGCATCCGTGGCCCAGGGAAAAGGTAAAATCTTTGGTAACTCTGGATTATTTTGGTTTTCAGTGGTTTTTACCTGTTCAACTCATGGGATTCTTCTTTCTGCATATGCTAGCTGGGCGTGGCTACAGCCATGTGCTTGTGCAACAACAGAAGAATACCCCTGGGTATGTTAGGAAGGCACCTGGAAAGCAAACAACCTCATGCTCATAGTTAATAATGCCGATATTAATGTGTCATTTTATTTCAGGAAGCATGGAAACTGTGACCTTTGTATTTTTATTAAACTTCATTGCTTTGGGAAACACTTTTGAAGGGTGAAATAGCATTTATTTTCATACAGGCAGGAAATAGAGATTCCAGCCATAAGGGATGGGCAGAGACAGGGAGTCTGTCCCAGTGAGGGGCTGCAGGAGCAGACTGTGCCCCAGGAGCTGGGAGGAAGGCAGTGTGCCAGGTGCTGGGCACTGTCTCAGTGCCTGTCTCATCGAGATCATTATGTTCTCTGAACTCAAAAGGAAGCTCCTTGCAGTCCTTCCTCTGCTCTGAGCAGAACAGGGACTGAATAACATCAAGAGGTCCTTTCTGACCTGATTTTTTCTATGATTTTCTCCCATGTTTTTTGCTTTTAATGAGCAAAGCTCAGAACACACAAATTGTTGCCTCATTTGAGCAGAAAATCAAGTTCCTCTGAAATCCTTTGCTGGCAGAAAAACCTGTTGGGCTGAATTCGTTAACACAGCCTCATTTGCTTCTTACACTGCTTTTTAAGACCAGCTTGGGTTAGGTATTTTGGCATTAAATGTTTGAGAGACCTGGTATCATCCTTAATTCTTTCTCTCTCTTCTTTACCAGGAGACCTTTCCTGCTGAACAGGGGACCAGCATTCCAGCAGAAGCAGGTGCAGCAGTGGTTCTCCAAAGCCCACTTCCAGAGAGGGGTCAGTATGTGAGACATTTCCTCTGCAGTCTGCTGGTAGTGACAAACTTTGACATTTTACCAGCCTTTGCCCAGTTGAAGCTTTGCTTCCAAAAGTATCTGGGGGAGAGAGGTGGATGACCTGAACACTGCATGTATTGGTAGGAAATTATTTGCAGGCAATTTTTAATGCAGCTTGGTATTTTGGCAGCTGGGAAGTAAATCCTGGGAGGGTGATAAAAATAAACCTTGCTGTTTATAGAGCAGCACAAGCAGGGCAGGGTAAAGCCACCCCATACACATCACTATGTCAGGGAAACCCCAAATTAGCAAATTTCTTGACAACTCGAAAGGAAGGAGCTCTTCAGATACACTGAAAAAAATCCTGGAAAAGGAATCACTGTTTCTGAGAGCTAATTCTTTGAAGTAATTGTTTTTAAATATATTTTACAGCAGATGGATTCTCAAGGAGAAGGGAAACCGCTAAGGATGAGAAGGTAATTGGTGAACAAAGGCCCAATGCAAATATGACCGTGCTGTTTCAGGATTGAAGCTGGATAAATCTCCCTGTCTCGGCAGGTGGCAAGTGAAACCCAGCCCGGGAGCAATTCTGACGGTTTCTGTGGTTAATCCCCAGGCGGGCCAGACCAGCGCGTAAGTAAATGAGGTGATTTGTTAGGATGGGAACCCTACAAAAGCCATTGCAAATCCCTTTAGCATTATTACAGCTTCGCTTCTGTAATGAGCGTGCACTGAATGGTTCAGACCCAAAATGGTTAGCAATGGTAGCAAATGGGTTCCTTTCCCAGCATATCAGAAGGAAATAAAAATCTCCTGTATTTACCTGTAATTACATGATAATCTGTAATTACCGTGCCTTCGTTTGTTATGCAGAGTGAGGAGAAATGGAAGCACTATTGTGGCAGGCTAGTTGTGGGGTGTTGGGAGAAACAGTGTGCCCTAAAGGGAGACCTCATGCTCACAGTGTAAGAGGGGCTCGGTGGAAAGGGGCAGCTGCAGGACCTGGCACCCAGCTGGGGGCAGAGAGAAGGATGAGTGAGGGCCCTGTGCATGTTCTGGGTGCAGAGAGCACCCCTCAATAGCCTGTATGTGACAGTCCCCAGTGCTGGAACTCTGGCTGCACAGCTGCTCTCCTAGCCGGCTTTTGACTCTGCCGGGGGTCAGACACGCCATGGGATGGGTGGAGTGTGTGGGTGTGTCCTTTACTCCCTGCTGGTTTGCAGAGGATGGGAAGTGAGCTGCCTTAGCGTCCTGAGTGACTGCAGCTCTGTGCTTTCCCCAGGCCTGGATCCAAGCGCCCATTCCTGCGAAGCCAGAGACCCCCAGCACGGGTGACCAAGCCCCAGCCCAAGGGGGTGCTGCTGAGATTCAACTTCCGCGCCATGGCCAACCAGGTAGAGGATTATCGACGGGACAGGAGGCACCTGGCTCCCTGCAGCAGCCCTGCCACTGAGCTGTTAACGTCACACTCAGGTTTCTGGGGCTGCCAGCTGGGTTTATCTAACACAACCTGTGAGGAAAGTCCCATAGCTGTGTTGGCCAGGTTGCTCACAAAACGGAAGGCACATGAGAAGACTGTTCAGCAACTACAGACTCAGCCCAGTTTTCCCCACCCTGATGGCCTGTCTTGGCCTGTCCATGTGCTTGCTTGGAGCAGGGAAGTCCTGCTGATGAGTAGTCCTGGCCAGAGGGGACTGTTTCACTGTCAGTGCTTCCCATTCCTCAGAGACACGTGGCACTTTTGTGCTTTGCTCGCTCTTTGCTTTGGTGCCCTTCTTGGTGTCACATTTTACACTGAAGTATGGTCCAAGAGCCCTGGGGCAGCTGAGAAATCCTGCTCTACCTTCTTCATTGCCGGCGTTTCTTGTCTGGACGGTTTGGTTTTACTTGATGCCTTGTGCTCAAATGCCATCTGCTTGCTCCTGTTCTTGCCGAGGATGCCCTGTGTCTGGGGCTGGGAGCTGCTTGGAGGTTTTCCAGCCGCACACAGTCTGTCAAGCTCCCTGTCTCTGTGTGCTCAGTGGTTTAATTGACTAACCAGCTGTGAAACACCAGCCTGACTGATGGGTTCTAATCAATACCCCGCTACGAGTTTGGCTGTGCTTTGCCACAAGACAAGGGACTGACTCGCTCTCGCTTTCCCCTGCAGACCAGCCTGACGCTGGATGAGAGGTTCTCTGGTCTGAGGAATAAGAGGCGCTTTACAGCAGCCAGGAGCGCCGGACGGACGGTCACCATGCCGTAGGACTGCGTGCTCATCACAGGGACTGCCTGTGACAGTCCAGGCTCCATGACAAGGGCTTAATAAAAGTTGCTAGATTTCCTTTGAGATAGCTGATTTGGCAATGTGCTGTCTCCTTCCTTACACACAGAGTGAATGAGTGATTGAGGCAGGATGAGAGTTTGGGCCAGAGCACAGGGCAGGTGGGACATGGGCAGGGTGGTGGAGGGGGATGGGCAGCGATGGATTTGCTGGGAGAGCTCTGCTGGGAAGCTGTAGGGTTGGCACCAGCCCTATCCCCTGTCAGGGTACCTTGTGCTGACCAGGGTGATGGCTGATACTGGAAGGGTGTAAGGAGCTTTTCCTACATTGTCTAGTGGGTGGGACAGGGTTTGAGATGCTGTGCCTGCCCACATGGGAGACAGAGGGAAGTGGGGGTGCTCTAGCTACCCACAATCCCCAGCATCCAATTAGTTGCCCAACTTGTGCTTGCAGGCATCCCTGCCCAGAGGTTTGCAGTGTAAGACCCCTCCACCCTGAAAATCTGTTGCTTTGCCCTGACAGTCAGGCCTGAGCACCTTGCATTTCTCTGTGGATTGCTGTGCTGTTCTGACTGCTGCTGCGGGGATGGGGTGAGATGTGCCATGCCATGCTGCTGGAGTTACTGTCCTCAGCACGGAGCACAGACAGGCTGCCCCAGCCCAGATCACATTTTCCAGTGCTGAGTAGTTCTGCATTAGGGTTTTTGTAGTTGCAGCTCCACCCATGCTCAAAGCAGCAGCACAATCAAACCAGCAGCAGCACAATCAAACCAGCAGCAGCACTCTGATAAACATTGGCTGAGATGTTAATGAGCTGGGTTTAGACATTTGTTAATGAAGCCCTGCATCAACCCTGAGTAACTGCTCCATTCTCCATCCACTGCTGGAACCCAGCTCTGAACACGCTGGACACAGCCTGTTACTGGGCTCTAAGCTATACTTATAACAGGAAATATTTGATAGACTGCTTTACATTTTACACCGAGCATCTTTAACAAGAGACTGGACTTGGAATTGGTTTTATAGGAATGTGTGAAATGTTAGTTGATGAAGCAGTGATGTATGAGTCCAGTGCACTGAATAAAAGAACTTAACTTGTCAAATGTCACCTCTGTTTATTTCTATTCCTTCAACAGCTCTTTGGTGCAAGTTCAGCTTCTCAGTGTGACAGTGCATGGGCTGGTGCTTTGGAGAAAACTGGTCCCCACTGATGCCCACCTGCAGGCAGTTTACTGCTTTAAAAGCTGGCTCCAAACCAATGTGAGTTTTCAGTAGGTGTTTTGTAAAATCTTTGCTGTGATCTCTTAGTCCTTGAATGTTATTGGCAAAATTATCAGAGCAGTACTGGCTCTGAGTATGTTCAAAGTTAAACAAATGCACTCCAATGCCCAGATTAGTGAACTCTGGAGGAGGCATCACCCCCTCATGCAAATAATCTGTATGAAAGTTGAACAAGAAACACTGTCACAAATGGCAGTATCCCTGATTTCAGTTGCCTCCTGACTATAAATATGGACAGAAGATGGCAGACTCACTAGGAAAACCGGAGCACTTCTTCAATCAGGTTGGAAAGGGATGGAGCCATTCAGTCCTGAAAGAACAGCCAAGTGGGAAACATCCTCTTCCTGTTCAGATCGCACCCTGATTCTATTCTCCAAAGAAATGTTTTTTAGCAATCTGTACCTTACAATCTTTCAAACACTCCTTAAATTAATATTGAGGGCTTAGGTGATAAAAACAGCTTTTTTTCCTAGCTTGATTCCCTTGCAGTGATGGGTGACTTTTTATGTAGCAGGAGATAAAACAGACTTTGCACTGAATTCACAAGTAGCCAAAATGCATAACCATCATGCTAAAAACATACTGGGAGAGGGAACAGTGTGAGCTCAGCCCCACAGGCATAAAATACCCCTGTCACAGTACTAAACCCACAAAATGATTGTCTCTAACAGAATTATTCCTGCTGTTGTGCACAGGGTGAATTGCTGCATGGGGCTTGCCTGTCTTCTGGGGAAAGTATTCATGTGACACAGTTCAGCTGCTTCCTGAGCCATCGCCAGGGGCACACATGGCCTGTACTCATCCAGTGTCTGAGAGTTCCCGTGCACAGTCCTGTGCAGGACAGGTGGCCCAGCATTTCCCCACCTGGGGAGTGGCAGCAGCTGGCTTTGGCCAACCTCCCAGCTAGGGTGGCTGCACACAGGATGGGGCCACTGTGAAGGGGCAGCTCTGTGACCTGGAAAACTTCCACTGCTTCAGGCCAGGCAACACCACCTCCAGAGTAACATTTCTAATGGTGTCTGAGAAGTTTAAAACTGTAGAATCAATTGCACAGGGTTAGAAGAGAGGGCAGGGGGGGACAGCATAGGTGTGTGGCCCTGCTTGGTCACTGCACTGAACCCACAGCACCACTGACCTGTGTCTTTAGCCACTTGTATCACTGTATTTCACAGCACTTGGTGGAGGATTCTTCCAGTATTGCTTTTTGTGTGCTATTTATCTGTGATTCCAAAGGGGCCCTGCTCTGCTTCACCCTTGCCAGCTGCAGAGCCACTGTGCCTCCTGCTCCATGTCTGCCGGCAAAATCATCCTACATACTTGGCCCAACACCAGTCTGAGTTTATTCACCCTCCACCCTCTCTGGCTGGAACCTCAACTGAGGGCAGCAGCCAGCAGTGTTTATACAGGTTTGCCTTGTATTTTCTTGTTGTGAATCCAGGGAATGATTGGCTTTTCCAGAGCAAGAGCAGAAGCTCTGGCCCAGCCAGACTGACATAGATACTCATCTATAAGCTTGAATCCCACAGCCCCCACAGGTACCCACAGCTAAGGCCAGAGGAAGCAGAAAGCCACACTATTTGCAGGTGACAATGGGACCTCTTTTTCCGCCACAGCTGCATTTTGCACCCAGAACTTTTTGCTGGAAGGGCAATCTGTGTGCCAGGACTGGGTGATTCCCAAATCCACACAGTACTGCACCGCAGGACTGAACCCTTCACTCTTCAGGACCTGCTCACTGATCCTGGCTCATTGGTTCTACTGAGTTTCACTCAGGCATCACCCCCATCATATTTCAGGTCTGGTCCTTTTGTGATCAAGAATGGCTCAGCTGTCTGTCAGCGACATGTTGCTGATTGAAGGCCAGTCTCTTCCATATCCCCTGTAGAGGGGATTTCCCTTTAGATTCCCAAATTAGGCATGACACATGCACACAAAAATAAACCAAAACGAACCCAAACCAATTCAAGAATGCAAGGGTCTCCTTGAGGTTCAAGGCTTAGAAGCAAGTTCTGCTTATCAAACACACAGCAATTGCATAAAAATGTGGATCTGTGGGGCTTTCTTTAGCATTTGTGGTCACAGCTCCAGAGCAATTTTTGGAGGATAAATATGCAGCACCTAACGAGGCCTGATTACATGGTAGGGGAGACAGTTATCCATCCATCCAGCATCCCAGCAGTTCTGTAGCATTTTATTCCGGTAACTGGGCCCTGGACCTTGCAATGGGCTTCTGATTCGGTCTCCTCAGTGCCCTTTCACATTCTGAGCCATGGGCATTCGTGTGTCTGTGGGGCTTTTGTGAGTGCTCCCCCACCCATTTCAGGGTGAGCCGCTCACTCGTTTTCCCTTTGTTCAGCCACGGACGATTGCTGGGTGATTTTTGTCGCTGCCACACGCGGGGATCCGCAGTCCGTGGCCGGCCCTGCCGGTGGCCAGGTTTGCGAGGCGCAGGCCACGGAGGCTCTGATGCTCCCGGCGCAGGAGAGCTCCGGGCTTGAGGAGCGGCCGATGCTGTGCGGTGCTGGGGCAGAGGCGACCGCAAGGCCGAGCGGTGCCCGAGGGCAGCGGGCAGAGCCGAGCGGCCCCGTGGCAGCAGGGCTGCCGAGCCGATGCTGCCCGTGTTCCTGCCGCTCCGAAATGTCCCAGCAGGGCCGCGCCGTTCCGAAAGACGGCCCTCGCGCCCGCTCCCGTCCCGGCTGCGGGACCATCCCTGCCGGCATGCCCCCGCTGCCAAAAGGATCCCGATCCCGGTCCCTCAGCTCCGGCAGCGCCCCCTAGCGGCCCACGAGCCCCGGGCACACAGCCGCGCGCCTCCTCGGAAGCCCCGCCCCCTCGTCGCCGCTGCCGCCGCGGATTGGTTGGCGCGGCCGAGGGGCACGGCGAAGCCCCGCCCCGTCCCGCGGCGCCCTCTGCGGGCCCCGCAGCGCCTGCGCAGCGGTCCAGGCCGTTGTTGTGGAGGGGCCGGTCAAGATGGCGGCCGGGCAGGGGGGCGGCGGCGGCGGCGGCGGCAACAACGGCACTGGCAGCGGGACCGGGACGGCGCCCGGGAGCGGAGCGGCGGGGCTCGGGATCCCCGCGCACCTTACTCTCTCCTTCTCGTCCGGGCCGCACTGGGGCGCGGCAGCTCTGCCGCAGTCGCACACGGTGCGCAGCCTGGAGCGGGCCCTGGAGGAGGCGGGCAGCTCGGGCATCCTGTGCCTGAGCGGGAGGAAGCTGCGCGACTTCCCCGGCAGCGGCTGCGACCTGAGCGACACCACGCAAGCAGGTGAGGGGGCCCTGGCAGTGCCGGGCCGGGGTTGCGGGCGTCCTGCGGGGCCGCTGCGGGCCCGGCGCTGAGGGCGAGGGGCGCGTAGCCGCTGTGGTGGCCGCTGGGGCCGGGCGGTGGCGGGTGCGGGGCCCTGGTGCGGGGATGCAGCGGGGAGGTTCCCGCGGTGGCAGGAGAGGGCTGTGGGGGCAGCCGAGGGGGTGACACGGGAGCGGCCGCTGTGAGCGAGGAGCGGGGACCCCGCTGTGTGGGGGCAGTGGGGAACCGTGGGGAGGCTCCGCGTTTGGGGCGCTCTCCGTGCGGGCACCGGGACGGGGTCTGGAGGATGTGGGGCTGCGGTGTCGGGGCTATCCCGCTGTGCGCACTGGGGGCCAGTTCTGCCGCCTGAGTGTGAGGCGAGCGTCCGTGCAGGTGTGGGCTGTGAGCGGGGCGTGCTGAGCCTGCTGTGTGCGAGCGGAGCGGGGGACCCGGAGGTGCCTGGGGAGGTGGGAGGCAGCGGCTCTGTGTGAGCGTGTGCGAAAGCACCAGGGTGTGTGTGTGAGTGTGGAAGGGCGCACAGGGCTGTGCATGTCCGAGCTCACCGCGGGCTTCGATGCTCCCCGTGTATTCCGGGGGGGGGTGTGGGGTGGTCGCTGTCCCCGTGTGTGCAGCAGCGGTTTCGATGAGAGGACTCCAGGGAGGATATTGTGAAAGCAGAACGCTCTCTCTTGGGTTTGCCTTGTTGCGTGGGATTTTTCCAGCTCAGTTTATTTTCCTGACAGCATCTAGTTAATGTTCCCTCTCTCATTGCAGGGCACCTCACCCGTGGCTATCGAGAAGCTCCTCCAGTGAGTGAAAAGGAGCCTTTGGTGTGTTGCAGTCAACTGCCAGCCTGGTCGGCTGACAGAAATTTCTTGTCAGTGTCTTTGCAGCAGCAGAAGCTAAGGGACCCCTGGCTGTTTTCTCCTTTCCTATTTAAGAGCTTTTGAACAGCTGCAGGAATGATTTTGCAGACAGAAGATTGCATGCTGGTTTTAGTCATGGTGGAGTACCTAATTCACAAGCACAAGTGGAAATGTCTACCTTAGCCGACTGTTAGTTTGAGCACCCCAGAATGCTGTTTCTCCTTAGTGCTGCTGGATGTGTAGCTGAGCATAAATAAGGCCATAAATGTGATACAGCTTCCTGTCCCTCATACTACTGTCTGTCCACAAAGCACAGAAGCTGCATCCCAGTCTCCTCTAGCTCTGTCTGTCTCCAAAGAGGAGGCTAAAGAGGAGAAAGGCAAGAAGGCTGGAGAGGAGGACAAAGTGAACTTCCCTCTGTTCTAGGAGAGGATGGTGAACTTCCCATGGTTCTTGAAGTGAATTTCTCACCTTTATGGAAGATGATGGCAAAGCTCCAGCAGTGTGGATCCACGATGGTGGATGTCTTGCGGTGTGAGATGAGGAGTGGGAACATCCTGTGGCGCAGGAAGAAGGACAGCAAAGATCTCGTGGTGTGGGAAGAGCAGGGCAAACATCCAGCAGCGTACAACCAGGATGGGGAGCATCCAGTGGTGTGGGAAGAAGAGGATGAACATCATGTGATGTAGGAAGAGGAGGGACTACATACCTCTGCGTGGGAAGAGCACCATGAGTGTCCCACTGTTGGGGAAGAGGATGGTGAAGCACCACCATTTTGGGAAGAGGACATTGAACTGCCATCCGTCTGGGAAGAGGACAGTAAACCTCCCTCTGTGGAGGCATCATGGGCTGAGCATTTTGACAGCAGCATAGCACTGCAGCCAAAGGGAGATGCCTGATGCAGCTCAGTATGTCTACTCTATGTCTTTTTTGCCAGAGCAGAGTGTGGTGTGTGTGTCTGATCATCAGCTGTACTCAGGGTTCTCTGCAGCTGAATGTCACAGAGTAGTTTATTGCTCTTGCCCACCTGAGTACAAGGGGCTCAGAGCTCCAGAGAGTGGGGCTGCATTTTGGCTCTGTGGAAGGCAGGATCTCCATCTTGGAGTGACCGCCTTTCCTGTTGTTTCTTTCAGGGAACACTGTGACCATGGGGGAGCCTGCCAAGAAAACACCCTGAAGCTGAGCCAGTTGGCCAAGGGTAAGTTCAAGCCAGTGACTTCTACACAAGCAAGGGCGGGGTATTTTGCTGGAGGGCAGTGATATCTTTCAGAGCAGGACACGCTGGTGTGGTCTTAATCTCTAGAAATGTTAATACATCAGCTGGTGGAGACTGCCATTATTGAGGCCAAATTTATCTTAGTCCCAGGTTAGGAGAGTAACACTGTTTAGCATTTTTTCCATTTTGCATTTCATCTTCCAAGGATATTGCAAGACCTAAATAAGAAGAGATCTTGCTTGGGATCAGTTTTGGGTTTTAGCCATCCTGCAGCAAATTCATAGAGAGAGAGAGATAAATGAGAAGTCAAGAGCAAAGCTTTCTTCCTAAACCCTACAGTTGTGTTTAGGTCTGGTGTCAGTGACAGCCCATGACAGTAATCATATTAGTAATATATGCTGCATGTTTGCTCTATTATGCATTCCCAAACAGCAGCAGTGGCACTTGAAATAATGACCAAACCCCTTCCCAGCTGTTCTGGTCTATTTTTACAGGACCAGAATTGCTGTCCATGGCTTGGACCTGATGGTCCTTCAGAAGAGATGGTGAGAACCAGAATGACTTCATGCTCAGAGCTTTGTTTCTGTGTTGTTTTTATGCTCTGGAAAAGAGAGAGCATATGAACATGAATGTTAAATTAACTGCCTGTCAGTATCCCTGCACTTCTGCTCTCTTCTAGTACTCTTCCATACTATTGTTGTACTTCATCTCTCTCTCTCTTGATTTTATTTGCTGTTCTCAACTTTGCCTTGAACCCTTTGCCTGGAGCTTGTCTGCACTGCACTTCTGCTGGTCAAAGTAAAGTTGCTGGTGGCATAATCGTAAACTCTCTTCTCTTGTATATTGAGGTTGTTAATTTTTGCCCTTGTGTTTTTTGTTGACTATCAGTATGTGCAAGCACTGGATTTCCTTCATTTGAACCAGGTGATCCACAGAGATCTGAAAAGCTCCAGCATTGTTCTGGGAATGGACAGCACTGTCAAGTGCTCTGACTATTGTCAAGGGTAGGTATCCTTGGTTAGGCACAGTGTTCCTGGGATGTGGGTGTGGTGCTGCTTCCCAGTCACAGCCAGTTCCCCAAAATTGGTGCTAGTGGGAGTGCCCAGACCCTGTTGCCAGCTGAGAGCAGCTGCAGTGTGCAGAGAGATTGCAGAGGAGCAGGGTCTCAAGAGGGGCTTTGCATTGTGTATATCCCTACCAGAGGGGAGTGCGTTAAAACATAAAGCTTTAAGTAAATAAATAAAAGCCACTGCCTGAAACCTGAGAATATCTTTAAGTGGCCAGTTGCATATTTCCTTGGCTATAGCCCTGAGGATTTTTGCAGCTGGATTCAGTAGAGCATTTTCAGAGCTGGGAATTATTTTTCTTGGATTTTTAATTCCAGCTAATTCTGACAGTGCTTGTTTTTGTCCTCAGCTGATTTTGGCTTCTGCACTCAGCTGACCACTGAGCAGGATCAATGGAGCTCCATGGTGCTCCACTGCTCACCAGACGGCCCCAGAAGTTGTGAGTGGTTCTCCTTATGGCCCCAAGGTAGACATCTGGTCCTTTGGTGGGACAGTGGCCCAACAATGGGTGGAAGGAGAATTTCCTTACTTCAAGCAAACTGTGGCCCTGGTAAGAGGCAAATGTCCAAGTGTTTGCGTAGGCCTGAGTGCCCAGGGTGGCTCTGCACTGGGATGAGCCGCTGGATGTTTGTGCACATGGTGGAAGGGAATTCCCAGAGGACTCACTGAAACTGGCTGTCAGGGCAAGCTCATTTGGATGCCGCTGTGGCTGCATCAGGGTTTGGGTTTTATGGAGAGAAAAATGATCTCTGAGCAGCATCTCTGCCTGGGAGGATGCTGCCCCTGGAGCCTGGGGCTCAGAACCTGGGGTCGCTGTGAGCAGCTTTGGGTGTGAAGGGAACTGGTGCAGTGCTGTGTTGGCTTTTCCCCAGGCTCTGATTGGGCAGGATGGGCACTGCAGCTGTGGGCCCAAGGAGCTGTGGGCTCTGCTGCAGGACTTCCTCAGTGCAGCCTGGAGCCAGGCAAGGAGCAGCGCTGCTCTCCCCAGGAGCTGCTGCGGGTGATTGCAGGGCAAACAGCAGCACAAGGGAGGGGTTTTGTTGGGTGCCTGTCCTCTAATCTGCAGTCTTGGTGCTTTTCAGATGGAGAGCAAGAAGAATTCTAGACTGGTTTGGGTTGGCAGGCCTTTCGAGGTCATTGGACCAGGTACCCCACAATGAGCAGAGGGCCATGTTCAAGCATATCAAGTTGCTCACAACCCTGCCTGACCTGACCTTGAATGATTGCAGGGGTAAGGCACCTTCCACATCTCTGGGCAACTTCTGTCAATGTAAGGCCACACTCCCTGTAAAAAAATTTTTCCTTATGTCTTATCTGAGTCTGCTGACCCTCCTTTGAATTTAAAACCACTCTCCCTTGTCCTATTGCAACAGGGCCTGTAAGGAGCTTGAGTTTGGAAAGTAAGGCTTCATTTCTTTAGTTTTTATTCTTTGGGCAGCATCCATTTTATTAGCCAAGCTTCTCTCCAGCCATACAGCTCTGATCACTGCAGCAAAGCAGTTAAGGGAGTGGTAGAGATGAAGCACTAGAAGACAGCTTTTTGTTATGCTAGTTAGAATAGTTAGTTTGATATGGTAGTTAGGACAGCTGGTTTGTTCTGCTAGCTAAGGCAGTTTGGTATGGTAGTTAGGACAGCTGGTTTGTTCTGCTAGCTAAGGCAGTTTGGTATGGTAGTTAGGACAGCTGGTTTGTTCTGCTAGCTAAGGCAGTTTGGTATGGTAGTTAGGACAGCTGGTTTGTTCTGCTAGCTAAGGCAGTTTGGTATGGTAGTTAGGACAGCCGGTTTTTTATGCAAACTAGGACAACTAGATTGTTATGCTAGTTAGCACAGCCGGTTTTTTATGCAAACTAGGACAACTAGATTGTTATGCTAGTTAGCACAGCCAGTTTGTTACGCTAGTTAGGACAGCTAGTTTTTTATGCTAGCTAAGAGAACTAGTTATGGTAGTTACGACAGCTAGTTTGTTATGCTAGCTAGGACAAGTAGTTTTTTATGCTTGCTTTTTGAATAAAAACTGTTAAACCTCAACTCCTTTGAAGTATCCCTTCCTTATCACCCTGTGATTCAGCTGACCAGAGCAATGTGAGGGGAGAGTGGGCCCAGCCATGCCCAGAACTGAGCCCCAGCAGAGCCTGGCAGAGCCCAGAGCAGCCTCAGAATCTGCAGAGCCATGGTGGAAGAAGGCTCTTGTAGCCTTCTTGAGTTCATCCAACTCCTATTTACAAACTTTGGATGGTGAAAAATGCCCCTGGTGCTGGAAGAGGGCAGAAGGGGCCCGCGGAAGGCCCAACTGTTCCATGTAAGGGAAAAGTGTGGTCAGTGGCTGAGAAAACGCATGCCTTTATCCCCTCCCACTTCAGCCAAAACCTTGAATCACAAGGCAGGTCAAACAAGGGCGGGGGAGGAGCTCGGGCCGCTTCATCCCTGCAAACCAAATCGTCCTTTGCGGGGTTCTGAGTCCCTCGGGCTCTGCTGGCCCCCACGGCTGCTTCTGTCGTGCTGGCTCCCAGCAGCCCCAGCGCATCCTGACACAGGGTGGGTGCTGGAGGCTGTTGGCAGGGAGATGTGATCCCAGGATACACATTTGGTGGCCACTTGCGAGCCAGGAGCTGCAGCGGTCTGAGCTCGCCACCCGCTTCGTCCTCTGCCCTCCTCCTCCCTCCGGCCGCGCCACTCACTGGGGGTTGCTGAGGAGGTGCTGCTGGAGCAGCCGCTCCCCAGGGGGGAGCTCACCCCGTACTGTCTCTGCAGGGCCGCCTTCCCTGAGGGCGAGACGTGTCAGCGCTCGGCCGGGCTCCAGGGACCCGGCCCCTGACCGCCCCGGGCCCGGCTTTTCCATGGGATGCCGGCGGCCGGGCTGTCGAGCGGCGGAGCTCGGGCCCAAGACACCGAGAGGCGCGGAGTGTCCGCAGTGCGTGTGTCCCCCCGGAGCCACGGCGGGCCAGGCCGAGCCCAGGGACAGTGGGTCAGCTCCAGATGTCATCAGCTCCACTGATACCCGCCCAGCAGCGCCGCAGCCAGAACGGCCAGAGCCGGGGCGGGGAGGGAGCGGCGGGTGGAGCGGGAGACCGCGAGAGGGAGAGGGACCCTGGCAGAGGGACAGGAGGAGAAAAGGCAAGAGTAACAGGGGGAGCGGGGCCGTAGAGTCGCCGCTGCCGCGTCCGCGGTGCTGCCGGGGTGCCGGGGCTGTTTGTCTGTTGGTCCGTGTGTCCGTCAGTCCGTGTGTCCGTTCCGCACCAGCCGAGCCCCGGGGACAGCACCGGCCGCTGAGTTGGGGGGGACCCGCCAGGCTCATCCCTGCATAATTTATGCATCATTTGAGCCTAATTAAGAATGCCGTGACTGATAAATCGACAATGGATACCTGTCCCCCGAGGTTTTTAACTATCTAATGAGAGGCTAGGCTAGATGCCTTTGTGAGGGCGTACACACACTGATCTACACTTTCTTGAATGTAAAAATCCTTAATTGATTGGAGGAATTTTAACCGTAGTAATGCACAAACATGCCACGAGATGGCAAGTTATGACTGCATTAGGTACCTCACAACTCCAGCGAGGCAGTCACCAAGAAAAACCTATGATCACTGGGATAGGGAAGGGACGTTTACAAGAAGCATTTTATGAAATCCAATGTTTTTCTCCAGATTAAAAATAGTTTTGAATCTATGCCTTTTCTCTGCCTTTTAACTTGCTAGGGTTCTCTGACACACAAGGGCTATATTCCACAGTTGTTTGTTTGTTTGTTTTAAAAAGCAAAAATAAAAATTGAGATAAAACCTGAGATTCTGTTTCTTAAATACATGCTAAATATTTTTGGGACTGCTTGTTAAAGTAAAAAGTAATGAACCTATGTTTATTGTTTCTTTTTGTGGGAGACACACAAGTCAAAAGTTGGAAACCAATTTGATTGTATTCAAGAGTAGGCATACGAGAACATTCCTACCTCTCCATTGCTATTTCCTGTCTGATTCTTAGACTATCATTCTTGCCAGTGGAGGAAATCTATTCAGTTTTGGCCAATGATGACTCAAAGGTAAAATTCTTTTAGAGAGAAATTACCTATCAAAATGTGAGGAAATATAATTACTGAATAAAGACAATTATTACACATCTTATAGAGCTAACATTTCAACAGAAAGGGGGCTACATTCTATACCTTGTTAAGCCAAGTCTTGATCAAAACACTTGAAGTCAGTTTAACAATCAATGTCAAGGCTGTTTATCAAACCAAAACTGCTGAAAAGCAAGGCAGGGGAGAGTACATGCAGGAACTCGGAAGTAGCAAGTGTCCAGATTAGGAATCAAGAGCAAAACCCTGGTTATATTAAAGCCTCGAGGAATTCTGTCTACATTTCCATGGTTTTCCAGATCTCACTTGCATGTAGTGTGAATGACCTCTGTCAACATTTATCCCTGTCCATGTTTGCTGCTTTCTCCTCAGGTAATGTCTTTGCAGTTTGTCTTGTCTGTTAGAATTCATTCTATACAACAGAAATCCCCTCAAAGTGCTGAGACCAAGCTCCTCCAGCAAGGAATAACATTTTCTACACTCTGTAAATCTGAGTGACAGCCAGTATCACAGTACAGTGCATCTATTCATGAACATTTACATCATTTATATCCAGCCCTTCATCTTTCAGCAACACTTAACTGACTCAGTGACTACTAAACAGCACTGCCAAACCCTGTGACAAGTGACGAGCAGTGATAACCAGCCTGCTGACAGCCTTTCTTACGTGGACTTCTGGACTTGTTTAAAGAGCATCATGAGCAATGCTACACCTTCAATACAGCTCCATTGCTGCTGGCTTATCTGAGATAAACCTTGAAGGTCAAAGAAAATGTAGCTCTGTTTTTGGAATAACAGGGGTGTCTGTCAGGCTTTATTCCAGTCCATGATAAGTGTCGAATCAACGTCAACAGAACCAGAGTTTTATTAAGGGCTTAACTTCAAATGTCATCAATCATCCACTACTCACAGGAAGTTGAGCTGTTGGTGATCTGTCTCGCTTCCTGTGAAAAGACAGGACAAATTAGGAGAGGCTCTGAATTGCTAGAGAACATAAAATTATTTACTTGTTCATCATTTGTCAACTCTCTGCTTCCTTGTATTCTGGTTTCTCTTTACAGCATGAAATGCTTCACTTCTGTTTGTGTACATACAATATATATTCATGGAAATCAACACACTTAGGCCTTTTTTTCCACAGAGATTTGAAAAAGGTACAGTTCTATCTACATGTTTTATATTTAAAATACCCTGTAATCTGCCCATTTCTGAATTATTCAGTAATAGTTCTCTTTAGTTATAAGAAACAAAACCTTTCTATTTATGTACAGATAGCATTCCATTAACTGTAGTTACATTTAAGCCTTTTGCAATTAAAGACATTTAATCCCGAATGCTAAGAAATCTTTGGAGACCATTAATTTGAAAATTTGTTTACAACTTTTGAATAGGATCTGAGTATGCTAACTTTCAACTCTGAGGAAACCACCTCACTTTATTTAAATTAAACTTTCATGGACTTAAAATCCAATTTAAATATTCATGATAAATATGCTCCTTATTTAGGGAAAAATGTATGCATTAGAAGGCATACTGATTAAACTATGTAGTTTTAATGGAAACAGGTAAGCACTTGATTAGTGGCCAGTAAAAATCTGTTTTAATTTACATAAAACCTCATCTTCTCTTTGAACCCAAGGTCTAGCTCATTTATTTAGCCTGACATAAATAATTTTAGTATTGTTATACCATTGCTAGTGACTTTCAGCAGAATCTCTTCACATATTCTGACACAGGGTTTATAACTTTGAGGTTAAAAGATAAGTTAAATACTAAAGGGTGAAGAAAAAGTATATTTTTTGCTACATATTTAATTTTTTAATTATTCGTGCTAAACTGTCAGTAATTGTTTCCTTGAAGTTCTTGGTTCTGAAATATCTCTTGCTTCATCAGCAAGCCTGGTTTAACATGAGATTTGCAGATAACATATATCCAGTAATAATAAATTCAGTATGTTGCTCTCAGTCACAGCCATGTAGCAAGTGAACAATGTCAGCCACTGAGGAATCCACCTGTGTGTGTGTGTGAACACAGACAGTGCCAGTCACAGCTGTCATTAATTTACTGCTTGTAGCAGAAATAAGCTGACACCCCAAAAAAATGATTTGGCAAAAAGGAAACACTTCAGAGTTATCACTCAAGCCTCCAGCAGAGCAGAGCTGACTGGGAAAACAGTTTGCTGTTATTGTTTTTGTTTATTTGTTTTTAGACTGAGAATTTGTGTGTGGCATCTTTCAGTTTAGGACTCCGGATATATCAAGCAGAACAAAAAGTTCTAGTATCAGCTATCAAATACTTATTTAATATGTAAGGTTCAAAATTCAGCAATGAGACAAATCTTCCATTTTGTCAGAAATCAATATCTAATTTACCTTAGTACTTCAGAAGCATTGTAAGTTATCACTAAAGTGGGTATCTGTGCTGGCTCATTCACAACTTATAACTCAAAAATCTGTTTTAAAGACGTAGTATAAAATATTGCACATAAATGAGCTCGAAACAACAGGAATATTTTTCATTAGCAACTCTCAACTCAGAATGATCATCTTGTCTATGCATTAATTCCATTGCCCTTTGTGCAAATGAATTTAGATCCCATGTGCTCTGGGTCAGTGAAGTACCAAGGCCTGAACAATAGGCCCAAGCCAAGGCTGACCTCTAGATGAACTTTCCAACGAAATGTTCTATAGATATAGTTGCTTATTAACAAAATATTGTTATATTGTTATATATGCATTCATTTATTGGCAAAATGTGTTCACTTTTCTGTATCTAGACAGGATAATACTACATCTGGCCTAATTAGGGGGTGTAGGATCAAAGACAACTCCCTTGGATCCTCCATGAGCCCTGGCCAGACTTTAGGAGAAAGCTGGCAGGAAAATGAAATTAGAGATTATGTCAACTTGTTTGTTTAGCCATGTAAAAGCTGGACCACTTTCACAGCAAAGTGGGGGAGCCTCATGGCCTGCAAAGGTGGAGGCACTGCAGGAGTTCCCAGTTACTGGTGTGGTTCTCCAGTCCTTGGCTGTGACAGCTTCCCCCCACAGCTGTTATCTCTTAGACTTCAATGATGTATCTTCATGGGGTAACTGGTGGTCTATCTTAATCACTGCAGGCATTCTTTCATAGCAATGATTAGCCTTGCTTAGCTTATCCCTTTGTAATTCTTTGTTCATGGTTAGGTGCATTGCTTAGCTTATCCTTTTGTGATTCTTTGCAGTTTTCCATCATAGCAAACTGTTATGGTGTCTGTGTCTCTGACCCTACCCACTAGCATAACAGGGAATTTATACATTTCCCACTCAAAATAAATATTTCTGTTTGTTTCATTGTAGTGTGAAAATTAGGTTTATTACTCAGCAATCAGAATTTTACAGATCTAATGATTTGTTAAATTTTGTTTTTTCATCCATCCTAAACTAATTTGACTGCATTTAACCAGAGAAAAATCTATCCGTAGCTTCCAAATAGATTATGAACTACTTGTAGATTTTTGCTCTTACCTGTCACGAGGGATTTCAAAAGTAAACCCCAGTAATGCAATTTCAGTTAAAATAAAATAATCTTGACTCCTCAAATTAATTTTGTCAATACCCAGAGAGGAACTTACAGATTTTCTCTATTTGATGCTTAGGTATGGTTTCTCTTGAAGGTATAAAATCATAACCAGGACAAGCCACAAGGTGACACTTTAGGACTACTGGAAAGAGATTATCATCAAGTCAAAATAAATAATATTGACACTGGAATGAACTGGGCCAATTATGAAGTACACAGCAAGTGTGAAATTGGTCTAGGTCTTTTCTGAAGGGGATTGATTGCTTGGCTGCAAAGAGGCAGACAGCCAAGTGCTTTATTGACCCACAAGAAGAAGAAAGGAACTCAGAAATTTTTTATTAAGGGGTCTGCTTTCCTGTTGTCAAAGCCATAAACCAGTTTTATTTATGGAGAGGGAAAGCAAATCAGAGCAGTGTGTGTAACTTGGAAGTCTTGCATTTTCAAGGAGAGCACCTCCAAACTTAGCACTTAGAAGTGGCAATGTGAAATAAATGTATGTGTAGCTGGAAATCAACTATACATTCAGCAAGTCTATAGATCACTGACACTTGTTTCAGCAGCTGTTCTCTAATATGCTGCAAGTGAAAGAAATTAAGTGAGAGGATATCATTTTACAATGTGCCCTGTGGACAGCTCTGCCACAAGCTACACAATCAATATTGGGTTCTAGCAGCAAAGTTGTTATTAGAAAATTCTTATTCAATACTAACTAATCTTTCCAGCCAACAATTCTTAGGAAATCTTTGATATAATTTCATTAAAATCCCAACCCTTCTATAACTAATAGTGCCATAAATACTGAGCACAAAAACATGCATATTTCCTTTCAAAACACAGAAAGAAAAACCACCTGAAAGCACACTTGTGATTCTTCTTCATGTCTTTTCCAGACTTTTATATAGTTTCCCAAAATTATGTTCCTCAAAGATGCCAGTATAGGCAAAATTTATACACTTGAAATAAGGTGCCCACGACATTCTAACAAAGTGCCTCAGGCTCCTCAGCTGAGCAGGAACTAGAGTTCCCTGCCACTGCTCTGACAAGTGATCCTGGAGCTTGTCTAAGTTGAAAAAGCCAAGTGAGGTATCTTATGTAGCTCCTTGAAGAAGAGATGGACATTATTTTCCTGTTTGTTTATTGCTTACTTTCTATCAACTTGATTGTCCTGCTTAGATATGTGAAGAGATAAAAGAACTTGGGAATTTCTTGGACATTATTCTACTGTGTTAGAAAGCACAGTGCAAATCTATCTCAACTATTTTTCCTAAAGTCACAGCACCTGTAAGATAATGGTGTTTAAAGGAAAAAGTCAAGACGTCACTTTTTAAAACTCCAAGCATCATAAAATGCAAAAGTAAACAAGACTAACAATAAATTTCTTGGATATGGATAAAAGTTTAAGAACATAGCAAAGCAATACCATTTATTCTCTGTAAATCTGACAGAGATTTATAGATTTTAAAACACTGATTTTTTAATGTTAATTTTAGTGCATTCCTGTTTACTAGGAAAGTTTCCTTTCCTTACTGATTTTACCATTTTCCATTCAAGTGCTACTGATTTTCTTTTTCCTCCCATTTCCCAGGGAATAGACTATCATGGCAGACTTTTGTTTATTTGTTTATGTACCTTTGCATTATTAATAAGCCCTGGGAATTGGGTTTATTACTTAAGCTCCCTCTGCTGGCTCTTCAGCAGCAGAAACACAACAAATGAAAGTTTTTTCACTTGCACTCCCTTTTCATTAGTCTTAGAGCTGGGAAACTGCAGTTGCCAAAGTTAGCACCTCCTTCACAAAGGAAGTACAGAGGACTTAGAATACTAATGTAATCAAGAGGCTACGGGAACTAGGGACAATAGTATCATGTATAAAATATTACTTAGGTAAGTGTGTACTTACTGCCTGCAACACTCAGCTTCACGCAAGGCACCCACAAGCTGAGAAATGCATTTCCGTCCACCTTGCATTCTCACCTGCTCAGGATTTAAATACCATTTGTGTTATTGACAGTCATCATTTGTCATACTCTCATATTCGGCAAAGCTTTCTCAATTATGAATATTTCACTCCCCCCATTTCAAAATATATATATATATACAATACAGGAGACATATATATACATATATATATACATATACATATATACATATATATACTTTGAATATTTACGTCTTCACAAAGACTTTATACAGACTTTGCAGTTTCTCAGATTGAAATGTGTACAGCTGTTCACAATTTGAGAGTGCATCTTTAGAAAATAATCAAATTTTCAGTTGCTCATCTGCAAGCTTACTTTTACAGCTTGTGGCAAAATCTAACCTATGACCCCTTTTAGACTCTGCACCCTATAGTTATCAGAAACACGACTCCCCATATTTTCAAGCATTTTAGTTATTCACAGTCCCAGTAAAATACAGGCACTGTCCTGCCTTGAAATCTCCAGGAACTTCCTCTGTCTACAATCTTTGAGTCAGAGTCCCTCTAATTCAAGCATGCCTGTTAAATGGTCTCTGGGTGGGCATGAAGTCACCTTAGGCTCAATGACAAAGGAGCTCCTCCAAAGACTGAGTCAGATTTTATTTTTTCTCCCTAGTAATTCCAAAGGGAGCCTGATATGATTAGTCTTCCTTTTTAGGTATCTCATCATACTGGGCCAATGTCATTCTACTTGTCTGTTTGGGAATGAGGAAATGAGGACTAATATCCTCTCTATTCATTCCCTAGCAGAATGCTGATGTAATTTCAAAAGGGTCAGTATTTTACCTTAACACGTGCTTTGAAATTACATTGTTCTTTTTGCTATGCTTTTTTATTAGTTGTTGGTTCTTCATTGCAATCTCAAAAGGTATAAAACTCCTTGTCTTCCTCCTTGTAAGACACTAATGCATGAAACACTTTTCTTGGTTTAAAAGCAAAGAAAAATGAAAGAAAAAATATCTTATTTTCCTCTGAATTCTACTCCAGCTGTTGCACCAGGACTTCAAGGATAATACTTCTCCCTGCTCCCCTCCAGGAAAATCTATGAGTCTTTTAAAAACAAAATAATATTCTAGAATCTGCAAAGAAAAAACCAAGAATATCATCTAACATTCCTCTTGATTCACAGTTTCATCACCTGATTTATATTAGCTGTGCACCTGCACTGAAAGGATCTGGAATAATTCAAAGCATATTGTTGAAGTCTGGTAACTAAGCTATGACAAAAAAGCACCTCGAATGTCCCTGCAAGAGCCAAGAAGGATTAAACAGACATATTGAAATAAATAGGGATTTATAAGAAGTTAAAATCCATAGGAAATGTTCATCAAAAAGACTGCCTGAAGACTTTTTTTCTTGAGGAAAAGAGAAACATTCCAAGTTTGTTTCTGTCCTCAATAAATAGTCTTTTAAGTCTTGTCTGAATATTCTTCCTCTCCAGAAATTTTAAGAAATGACAACACCCTTCCCAGTTGCTTTGCTAGAAGGATAAGGAATAGGCTGAGGGTTCATAGTGCTCTTTTCCTACTCTGGACAGAAATCCTGTCTCTCAGATCTTCCCTGTATCTTTTCCTCTTCTCTTCAAGAGCTATTTATATACTGTAAGCTATTTATGGCTAAACTCATCATTTGACTAAAAGCAATGGAAGTTTTCCCATTTATTCAAAGAATGCCTAAAGGTTTAATTGGGATGGCAAACTGGTTCCTTCAAGTCTGACAATCAGGTTTGACCACCCAGCGTTGCGGCTGGTGCCTGGGGTCAGTGAGACCCCGGCTGCCACCAACATCCTGGGTAGAGAAGTCCCACAAGGAACAGTCTGTCCCGGAGTCTAGGCAGTCTCAGCCACAAAGGTACCAAATGCAAGCAAAGCCTGGATTTCAGGAGATCAGCTCTTTAGGTGATTTCAGCTCTCAGTGATTTCAGCTTAGCTTGCAAAGTACCTCAGCTGACGCAGGGATGAGAGACAGGAACGCCGTGTAGAGGTTCCATAGAGTTGTTTATTGTCTGCTTCTGTGAAGGGTGTCCAGTGACAGCGACATTCCACTGAACTGGGTAGAAGTAGGGGTTTTTATAGGGAAGGCATGGCTTGGCAGAAGAACCAATGATTTGGGGCTGAGGAAATATGACCAATAGTTTTACAAGGAGATAAAGCAGGGTCCTGAAGCAGGAAGAAGGGTCTCTTAGCCTAGTCACCATGACTAAGCAATTCTTATCCAGGGAATAGCTCTCCAGGGAGGCCTTGTGAGGGGCCCTGCTCCCTCCACAACCTAGTGAATGGGCTACTTTTTGCACTAAACTGATCTTATTCCCCACCGAGTTTTACGCAGGTCAATTTTTCATTACATGACACTTGTACCTAAGAGGTTCTTATGGATATGCCTGTATTTTGACACAATCACAATATAAAGATATTTTAAAAATGAAAGTCATATTGTACAGATCATCACAGAAGGCAGGGATGCACAAGGAAGAGAAAGACAGCCTTGGCTTCAGGGCCTTCCAACATCAAAGAACACTGATCTTACTGCATTGCTTTTTAGAATTCCCACAACCCTGTTTTTAACCACAGTAAACAGTTGCTGAAGCCTCTATGAACCATATGTTCAGGATGGCAAATGCTCCACTCTAAGAAAAGCCATAAATTCATTTGCATTTTTTCAAAACTCCACAGTCAGTTCATTCTTCACTATAAACTGTCAAATGTAAATGTCTCTTTCCAAGAATACAAATGGAATTTGTGTTTTATTGTACATTTCAAGCTGATGCATAGCCTTGTATCACTTAAAGCACTGGGGTTATGAGCACCTTGAGATTTACTCCAGGTTGGAATCCTGAATGGTGTCTTAAGGCAATCCCAGATCAATGAATAAAGGCTCCTTCTGTCATACATGTGTGAACGTCATATTTTTTTCCCAGAATTTACTGAATTTCTTCCTAAACAAAAATTTAGCCCTATTTCACTGTTGTATTTAGAAACAATGATAATGATTGTTTCAAACTAAGAATTTGGAGTATTTAGCTTATCAGGATACTTATAACCATGTCCATAAGCATCGTGAATATTCATCAGTATCTTATATTATTTCAAAGGTAGCACATGCAGTTTAAGAGCCACTACCACTGATGACCCCTTTGATTTCATTTATATTCTCTATTTATGTTGTATGTTCCTTTTCCATTTATCCTCTAAACTCCTGAAACTAGGTGCAATCTCTTAATCCATCTGTACAGTGCCCAGCATGCTGCAGAGTAATGCCTAAAGTAACAGCAATGATGAATTCCAGTGGTTGCTATCTATCAGAAGCCATTTTAAGGCTTCCAGCAGAGGTCACAATTGCTCAGCAGTTCCCGGGAATGCTTTTCTGTACAGAAAATTAATTTCTGAAATCAAGGCTAGAAGATTTTACTGCATAGCTGAGACTTTGCTGCAACCAAACGTGCATTAGATTATTTATTGGTAAGGAGAAAAAAAGATGTATCTAATTAATAATTGCCTCATATTTTGGGAAGCTAATGAAGTAGCTTTGGTCTCTTAGAAAAATAATTTGCTATAAAAGATGAAGTCTCTGAACTAAAGCAAAACATTTAATAGATTAACAGCATATCAGTAGTAATTTGCTTATGAAAAGGACACTTGTATTAGAGAGGATGGCTTTCATTTATGAAAAGTTAAGGGTTTCACTATTGAAAATAAAAAACTACTTATAGTTTAAACTGTGGATTTTCATATTTGCTAACAGCATTTTCTGGATTCCTCTATTATATCATAGGCCTGCTTTGATTTATACAAAGTCAAATTATTCTCACTATTACTGGAAGAAAACTAATTATTTTTGTAGTAGAAAGAAAGAAAAGTCCCCCAAAATGTCAAAGTGAAATCATGAAGAAAATGGTACCAGGGTTTTCTAAGAGTTAAAAAACCAAACCAAAACAGTACAGACAAGGGGATTCTAGCTGAGTCAGCAAAAGTGTTGGGATAAACCAAGATCAGGAAGAAAAGCATCTGGTTAAAGAGCAACTGGGAGAAAAATGAGGAATTAAAACAAAGGACAAAGAAAAGTGAAAAAACCTGAATTGAACTAATAGTGCAGTAAGTCATACAGACCACAAAATATTTTCCTGCTAATTTACACCTGATTCTTAACCCTGGTCAAGGCTGCTGCTCACTAAAGATTTACCCATTCATGCAGCCATTGTGTCAGTAGAGGCTCTGCTGCGATTTTTTCCCTCTGTTATCTGACCACCTCCCCGACCATCAATTCTCCTTTATGTCCTCCTGCCTTTCTCTTCTGGATAACTTCCTCACCCAATAGTTTCAACTCCAATTTACCCAGTGGCTTTGAAATTCCCATCTCACCCTTTCCTGTTTCTAGCAATCCATTCAGTTCTTGAAATATGTCTTTATATTTTAGTTAGGCACAGTTCTAAAGAAAACAGTAATGTGGATATTTCTGTGTTTGACAGTCGCCATTACAGAAGCAGAAGTAAGAAAAAGAGTGGGATACAGTTCTTAAGCAAAAGGTCACCAGAAAGTAATGAGAGCTATGGAAGCATCAAAAAGATCCTGCCTCCCTGCATTTTATTTTCAAAACAGGTAAAGAATTTAGGTGAATGAAATGTGTAGAATAGCTAGGCAATGGAATTAATATCACCAAAGTTAATTCCTTTCTTCATGTCACCACCAAAAGGCAAGCTTCAATTTTAATCCTAGGCAACAGCAAAGTGGTTTTGTTTTTGTTTTTGGTTTTGCTTTTTTTGTTCGTATTTGCGAGGATGAGGAATAATTATGTGCATACCTGCCACAGCAAAGGTAAAGTATCTGCCAAGCTCTTTTTGATATTACAATGCACTAGAGAAAAATAAAGACTAGCCACATTTTATTATGCATTTATTTATCAAGAATCTGTCATGCACACCTACCCTACCAGATTGCAGACTTGAAAGGTAGGAACAAAGCATGTTTGTTTTGGGTAAAGTAATCTGCAGAATAACTCTACTGCTGTACTTAGCAAATGACTTGCATCCTCTGCAAGGGCAAGAAGGAAAAACAAACCATCAGCTTTGAGAGACTGAGATTTATTTCATAATTTTAAAGTTTCTTGAATGTAGTTTACAAAGTGATTCAGTCTACTACTAGTTATTCAGTCCTCTCCAAGGACTATCAGATATAATAAGCTGCGTAAAACCATTTGAATTTTCCTTCCATTTCCTTTATGGGTTGCTGTTTGAAGCGTGTACAGAAGCTTCACTTTTTTTAGGTATTAATTCATTGAAAACAGACGTAAGCCCCAATCAAACTAACTACTACCAGGTTCCCAAGTCTATAAAATACTATTAAAAAGTTTGAGGGAAAATGCTGAAAACCAAGCTGGGATAAACAGCTCATGGACCAGTGTCACATTGCAATTTTCAGGACAGTTCTTATGGAGCTGGATTCTGAATATAACAGAACTGGTATAATTTGTCAAGTTTTGAACACCTCTATTAATTTGTGCTTACATTTTTATTTTATAGAGAGCCTTATATCCATCTTGGAAAACTACTATATTAAGCCCCGCTACACTGATGACACTAGTATTTTCTTGATAGATGAACCTGAAAATCAGCCAAAACTTTTTTGGAGCTGATGATTAATGTTATTGTACAGATCATGAATGGCAGTCTTCATACCAGCCCTAAAAGCAACACAGGACTTGGAAGAGAACATTTCTACCCCACAAACTCTTTGGCTACTTCAGGAGTAACAGCATATCCAACAAAATCCAAATTATTACGTGCTAGAGTTATTGTATTCTTTATATTTTTTCTTTATATTGTTTTTCTTTAAAAACTATCCTAATGCTAACTTCAAACGTTAATGTCTCAGCGCGTTCATACCTATCAGATGGGAATCTTCACTGGAACACGAGGGTGTCCTCTTGAGACAGGGAATTGAAAAGTAAAGAAAAAAACCCAAAGACATCAAAAACCAAGACAATGAGGAATGCCTGACATTTACTATGCTTGCAAAAAGTGGGAGGAGAGGCAGACTGCTTTGTGATAAATGGAGCCAAAACTTGCAAACAGGGTGAGGGGTGCAAGACTACCAGTAATAAGTAATAAATCCAAAATCCTAAACCAACAAGAACTAATCTCAAGGTCTAGAACGTGCCCAAAGGGCTAAGATGTATGCTCCAAAAACAAAGTTGAAAAGTTCAAGTGCAATGAAGAGTTTGGAAGCCTTCATCATCCCCGATGACCCCTAAATTGGAAAGACACAAGCACAAAAGGACTTTTGAATACTGTTCATTTGAATACGAAGCTAGGGTAGGCGAGACTAGGTAGGGCTAGGACATGAATATGTATTAGGCGTGTTGTGTAATCCTAGGCTTTTAGGAAATAAATAGAGCAGTAGTTTGAAGTTTCAGTGTGCATGCTTTGGGAGGAATTTTCCCCATGCACCTCAGTGCTGAATAAATGCATACCTACTTTATAACTCTCATTTCTTACGAGTTATAGAGGCTTTTCCACGTATCATTTGGCGAGCCAGCCAGGAGGCCTCTGTCCGGCTGCAAGATGGTGCAACAATGTTCTGACCAGAGAATGATGTGTAAAAATAGAATTTTGACAAGATCTCATATCTCCCTTGAGTTCTCCCTCTCCTTGTTGCTTCCTCCAGAAGTGCAGCTAAACAGCTCTTCATGCACTTCTCTAGAAGCAAAAAGTAGTCTCAGGCATGTAATACCTCAGAACGAAGTTCTTTTGTACAAAGCTGATTCCTTGAGGTGTGGGCGTGAACATCAGTTACTCTAGAAAAAGATAAATTCTGCTTTTTCTGCAAGTGCAAGGTTCTATCTGTGATGCAATACTCAGGGAGATAGATAATGTCTTAGGCTGCAATGAAAGATGTAACCAGCAATATGTTACCTGTTAAAACCAGGTGGAACAGTGCTCTTCATCTCTTCTATGAGCCATCCCTCATAACTACGGGGGGATATCCTCTGTTAACGGCCAGCTGTTAAAAACAGGCAGGGAAGTGTTCTTATCTCTTCCATGACCCATCCTGTCCAGGAAGGTATCTTCTATTAATGGGCCATTGAGTCCCACTGCATGACTGATAAAATTACATCATCCCATTGTGAGATGCTCCACCCAGGGGGTGAAGCCAAGCATTTCCTACCTAGACAAAATCTGAGATTTGGAACATTGGAGCAGCCTTTTCCCACTGGATATCCAGAAGAAGACCAGGCCTGTTTGAGTGTGAAAAACAGAGGCCTCTCTGAGTTCCTCAGAGAGAGATCAGAATGCAGGAATCGAGTTAAAACCTTTAGATAAATTAAAGTATATTAAGCCACTCACACATGAAATAGAGGTGTAAGCTTAAGTTTTAAGTAAGTAAGTAAGTTTAAGTAAGAATGTGTTTTAAGTGCCTTAAAGAGCAAAAGCCTTAGAATCCAGTGTAAAAAAAAAGCTTCAAAAACAAACTTCAGTGACAGTTCAGAAACATAATTCTAGACATAATAAAAATATAGTAAGAATATTGCTGATGTTCTTCAGATAGAATAGATAGGCTATATGCACAAGCTGTGCGTACACTTTCATATTATAGAACTAGAATTCTAATCAGTTTAGAAGAAATGTTCCAGATTCATGTTTTTAGCTCACTGGGTTATTTGTATTGGGGAGACACTCTCTCTCCCCCTCTCTCCTCACTGCCATCTCACTGCCCAGAAGAAGACAGGAGCTGCTCCTGCAATTTCTGGCTCAGCTCAGGACTCTGTACCAGGCTACAGCTTCTACCTTTGCCCAGGACTTTGCACCAGAGAGCTGCTTCTGCTTCTAACTGGGACTCTATGCCGAGAGCTTTTAGTATGGACTTTAACACTTGCAACTCTTTGTCTTTTGAGACTGATGTGCCTTTACAATAAACAACTTTACAGCAACCAACAACTGCTCTTTTGAAGACCTAAACCATGACAATTTCGACACAGGCCCTTCTACACCACCAGTGGACCTTCAGAGGAAAACTACACCCTTCTCCAGGAGCACTGCTTCAACAGAACTACATCTGTCACTCCAGGAGGACTTTAGCCACCATTTAATTGGACTGCTACTAACACACTGACCGACAGGGTGTCAGGTTGTATTCTGAGTCTATCACTGTTGTAGTGTATTTAAGCTGTATTGTTAATGGACTGTTCTGTATCCCCCTACTCCTCCAGAGTTAATGGTTTGTCCCTGAGATTGTAACCTCCCCCTGAGTTGTCTGTCTTGTCTAACCCTGCCCCTTATTCCCGAATGTTTTTCAATCCTCCCTTGTGCCAACCCCCTGCTTGGATGTCCCCTTTGGAAATCCCCTAATCCAGGACGCCCCATTGGTCCATGTGATCTGTTCTCCTCCCCTTGTCTCCCCCATTGATTCCTAGGTTTTGAAACCCCTCCTTGTGATCCTTTCCCCTCCTTTCCCTATTGGTTTAAAGTCTGTACTCACCTCTCGGACCTCCCCAGTTTATAAGCCGGTGCGCAGTCAGTTATGTGTCTTTGTGTCCCTGACCCTTCAATGGAACGAAGCCTTTTGAAATCCAAACAGAAGACCTCCCTCTCATCCTTGCCCCCACCCTGCACCTTTCATGATCTTTCGTGTCGTAGAGTAAGCAGCTCTACGTGTCTCGAGTGCACTCGCTCTTGAGGCGTGTCCCACTCCTGGTGTAGTGCTGTCTTTAACTGAGCTAGCTGTAAGACTCCGGCACTGCGTCATATAAATATTTTCTTTGTATCATTGCATTTTTATTTTAATTTTTCTTGTAAAGAATTGTTATTTCTATTCCTATATCTTTGCTGGAGAACCCTGTAATTTCAAAATTACAATAATTCAGAGGGAAGGGGTTTACATTTTCCATTTCAAGACAGGCTCCTGCCTTCCTTAGCAGACATCTGTGTTTTCAAACCAAGACAGGTAATGATAACAAAACCAGTCAGAGGAATGAGATTCCTCATGCACTCCCCACTGGCAGAATACAACCGCACCAGGTGAATTGGATGAGTGATTCTAGCCTAGTCTCTGTGAAGCTGCATCTGAGGGAATCCAGTTCTGGTCATGTTGAAAAGGCTGTAATGTGGATTCTCAAATTCAGGCAAAGAAAGAGTGCTCTTTTTAGCAAAAACAGCAGCAGAGTGAAATAAATGCACATTCACACATCAAGTAATTCAGTGACCTTTAGATGCACAGATTTTGATCTAGAAAACAGTGTAGGAAAGTGAGTGGAAAAACAGTGTAAGAAAGTGAATGGACAGAATACAGGTGTTGTGTATTTCTAAAGCTTAGAAAGAGATATCTTGCTCTCCAGGCACTCCAGGTAACTCCAGGCACTGCTGGCCCTACTATTTTGAGCTGCTAAACAAAACCCAACTGAGAGAATATGAGATCGCAGTAGAAGCAGACTCTAAAACAAAAATCAGATGGAGAAGAAGAAAGAATAAACAAGTGCCTGCAGCAGTTTGGGCACAGACTAAAGCAAGTGTAACTAACACGACAGATCATTCTGCAGAATCTGTTCTTAGCAAGACATACCCCAAGAGGATGCTCATTCCCAACTGCTTTGTAGTGCATGGTCCTGTAGGATGCAAGATGGCAGAGGGACTCCTAAAACTCACGGTGCACTGGGCGTGGACAGCAAAGCATGCAAATTCTTGGCACACTTTCTCCACAGAGCATGGCAGTAATGTAAGATAGGATGAATCATGAAGCTTATAACAGCCTGAGTCCAATCACCAATGCTGAGATGCCTTAAGCTTGGACAGAGCTTAACCTTCAAAGCAGAGAATCTGATGGAAGCCAAGCAGCAGGTTGTTCTCCCCAGGAGAAGGTAACAGTGCCCAGAGTCAGCTGTGTAGGAGCACCACCAGTGTGATTTTCCCTGGAGCAGTGGGGCTGTAAAGGGAAGTGTCCCCTGGGGAGTGGGACAACACCCACAGGGACTGCCTGGGAGGACCCTCACCCCTCTCTCTGCCTCTGGTGAGTGATTATTGTTTTTCTGCTGGATACCTCTGAGGGATTCTTTGACCCTTTGGCTGGAACAGCCCAATCTGCCAGCTGCTCTTGAGTGGGAGATGTTGGTGTGTGTGTGAGAGGAGCTTTGGGCCATCATTCCTGTCCATGCAGTGACTGTATCCTGGGCACAGAGAACTGTGAACCTGGGAGTTTGCTGGAGCATCATCGTGGATACATCTTTTTTTGTCAGTTTTGATCATAGAATTTGGTTGTGAATTAAAATTTGTCCAAGTTTGTTACTTGTGTGTAGCTGTTTTTCTGTATCTCCATGACATCAGTACCTAGTTCATGTAGAGGATGACAAAAACCCTGGTTTTTTATGTTCTTTTGGCGGAGAAACAATCTTGACCATGTAGCATTCAGGTGCAGCAAAGAAGTACTGATTAATCTCTCTTGTATCTTGACCAGATAGCCATGATTAGCCAAACTGACTTCCCAAGCCTGCTGTCTGAAAACATCTATTATTGGAACTCAGATGGAACTGAGGAGTTTATTTCTTATAAGGGATTAGAACTGCAAGTGCATCTGCAAATTTGTGAGACAGGCTAAAAAAAGGCTTGTTACTCATTGCAAACAGAGGAACATGGCTGAGTAAAGGAAAAGGGATCATTTCATCCCAGTGCTAAAACCCACACTCCTATTGGCTTTTTCAAATAGTGACACACCTAGTTTGATTTTTTAATTAAAAAGGAAAAAGTCCATTTAAAACAGGAGATAAGTAACAGTAATTCAAGAACAAATGCTGAACATTTGCTTTTAATTTTCACCTTCAGTTTAACATTCATTATCAGATATGGTGAGTATGATTGAGTGATTATACTTTGAAGACAAGTTGCCAAATTCTACCCATTTCTTATGGTCAGAACTGGAGGCATGATGAGGAGCTGAAACACTTAACCCTGAATGTTTATTATATTTACATACGCTCTTGTGCAACGATATCAACACACATAAAATTTGATAAATTAAAAAAAAAATTGTGTACATTCATTTGCATATGTGTCTCTCTCCATATATAAGGTATTCAGACACACACAGTCACTCAGATGTGTTGTATGAAATGTCGCACACAAAACTCTGTGCTCACCCCGTCAGTCCAGTCCCACCATTCCCAGCCAACTACTGCAGCCCTGGGCTGTGAACATCAGCTGACCTGAACTGAATATCAGTGTATTTACATGAGGAGTTGAAGAGATGAGGGAAATTATCTCTCTATATGCACGTTCAGTTATGTGTCTGCCAAGACTGTTTTTTGGGCTTAATTTCTTCTATTTAATCTTCCCTATTAAGGTTCAAAACGAGATCACCATCCAGATCACGACAGGTAATGATGAAGGGATAGCTGTAAGCATTACAGGTAAAACTAGTTTTTTGGATACAAAAAAACAAAAGAGAGAAAACAAAATCATTGCTTATCCAGGTAATGGATACTTATTTTAAATTCACAGCAGGATTCTGGAACAGCATTTGTTTTAGTAGTGCCAAAACTATGGTTAAAGCAAATTCTGAAACAAGTACATTTGTAGTAACAAATCTGCAATGAAGAGATATCTCAGTTCTGCAGAATCCAGTAAGGTGGAATGACTTGTTCATAAAATCTGTTTTAAAAGCTGACCCTAAAGAAAAAAAATATTTCAGTTTAAATAAAAAAGAAAAAAAAGGGGTAAAGACTTAAATGGACACTTACATATTATTTCCATCCCCAATATTATGCTACAATTCTCTATTGAAGAAAATATCTACCTATCTCAGGCTATCTATCCATCAGGCTGGAAAACCCTGATAATCTCTTTATGAGGAAAGCTTTTTAAGCAAGGCTTAAAAAGGCCATGGGTATCACAGCAGGGTATAAAAGTAGATTGGTCTATCTGGAGCAAGACACAGAATTAATGGATATACTGCTGTGTAAAAAATTAGCTTTATTAGACTGAAATTTTAAGAATATGTAAGCAATAAAAGGATTTGAGTTGTTCTTCATAAGTGTCCCCTTTGTACTGTGGCCAAACAAAAGAAAGCTTTCCATTTTAGAAGCAGCTTTAACAATTCTTATTTTTAACTGCATCAAAAGTTAAAAATACGACGAAAGAAAAACATTTTATAAACAAAACATGACATTACATAATGCAAGGCCTTTTATTAATTTGAAGGGTATAAACTTAAAAGCAAAAGGAAGCTTTTAAAAGCTTCATTTAAAATATATATTTAGAATACTTCAGTAATGGTTCCACCTGAATGCTAATATGAGATGAGGGCTAAAAGTTTGTATAAAGAGGTATGTTTACTAAATGGATACATTGATCACTGAACTTTAGACAGCATTAAATTTTAATGACCTTCAATGATTTGAGAAGCCTTAGTTGTTTATGTAAGAACTGTAAAAAAACCTATGGATTTACATTTACAGACTACTTATCTCTTCACAAATGACAACATTTTAAAAAGAAATCGAGCAAAACCAGAATAAAAGTGCCTCTGATCAACACTAATGGCCATCTTGTGTAAGCCAGTAAATACATCAAAACCTGAGTGATAAACTTTTCTGTCCTGCTCAACTGAGAGGGAAGGAAGCAAAACATACCTTTAACAGACTGTCTGTTGCTCTTACTCTTTATTTACAGTATAACTTGAAGGGCCTCATTAAGCCTCACTAGCTCAACACTGAGTACTGAGCAAACCAAGAGCACTTAAAATGCTCAAAGCCTCTGACTAAGACTGAGCAATCAGACAAAGCACATGGACAGAAGAGAATGACGAGGGCCAGAAGAGTCAAAATTATTCCAATTACAACTCAAAGCCAACTCAGAGTTTGCTGTGGAGAAATGTGGCTTCTTCATTTTCAGGGTGAAATTCCAAGACTTTACTAATTCAAAAGGTGGAACTCTCTTTCTGGTGTAGTCAGATATGGCTACATTCCTAATTCCCCAAAACGTCTCTCACAGCTAAAGAACTTTTAAGCAGCTCACCTAGCATGGGAAGAAGAAAACTAGTTTTTTAGTCTGGCTAATATATTGAAAAAAATAATCTTACTTTGAATATTTGCAGCATTGCAGAATATTTGTGCTATTCTGCTCCCCAGCTAATTTTGTTGCTTACACTGTTTCTTTATATCCAAGGGGACCTATCCAAGGGGATATACACACGTATATCCATTTAATGTGCCAGAGCTCCCAGCTAATTATTTGAGTAAGCCATGTTCATGGCTTTCCAAGTTAATGAAAGAAGTTGAATAACAAATTAAAGGCAAGAAATTATGTGGGTTTTCTGTGTTTTATTTTTAAATTTGTTGGGTTTTTTTTGGTTATTGTTGTTTTTTGAATTAGGAGGGGTGGACAGACTAGGAAACAAAATCTTTACAATGCTGGTTTTCATTTCAGACAGTCCATACCTGGAGTGGTTTTAGTTCTGCCCTCTTCTACCAACATCACACTTAAGGCCACACCTTAGCCTTCTCCTTGCTGTTTCTTGGGTGCTCAGTGCAGAGCAAGCCACTCGTACTGGCATTATTTAGTCCAGACTTGTAGGATGCTCCTTGGCTCTAGGCTGCAATTGGAAGAATCTGCTGTGTCCAAATTATTTTTGCAATAATATTGTGGCAGTTGAAATGCTTTCTTTGTCTTGAAGTCTCTCAGACTTTAAAATATAAGACCTCTTTTTTACCTCAGACAGTCTGCAAATTACAATTAAAATTACAGCTATTGTTGAAATTGCAAATTCCAACTGCACAGGTGTTGTAGCCTGGATAGCTGTTAATATGGTCGAAGGTAAAGAGGCAGGAAGGGTCCGATGAGATAATAAACAGAGATGTTTATTTCAGCCATGCACATGGATAGTCCAGGGTCAAAGGCAAAGGCAACTCTCATGGTGAGGGTCCAGATTCAAGTATATGGGTGGTTGGGGCAGGGAGCATCAGAGACCAATTACTAGGGGACATGGGAGTGGCACAAAGGTGGGGTTAGGACATGGGAGCCAACGGGGAAACAGGGTTGGAGTGACTGAAAGACTGAGGGACAGGGAGGGAGCATGGGGCCAACCAAGGGAACAAAACAGGGGCACATTGGCATAACAGAACAGGGTTTAGAGAAGCCTCAATGTGTCTCCCTAACTATGGAATGCCTCTCAGGGTCTCCACACCTCTCCCTTTATTAAAAACAACAAAAAGCACCCGTAAGACAATTTTCAAAATGCAAGTGATCCGCTGAGTCCCCAGTGTCCAAACAGATTTTCTGAAGTGTCCTAGAGCTGGTAGGAGGGATGCAAGGTTTTTTTGGCATGGCTTATTGTCGCTGCCCACCGCAGTCCAACACCTGTGTAATATGTCCCCAGCTAGCCCACGCGGTGGGCTGGGCGGCAGGTGAGGCTCGTCTTCGGGGTTCCCTGAATCCCTAAGTCCGAGTAAGGTGTAAGCCTTTGTGACCGCCGACGCGACTGTGAAGAGTAAAGGGCTGGGAGAGACCTTTGGCAGCTTCCAAGGGCAAGGTTTGTTTGAGGGGCAAACGAAGGGAAGTAGTGCAACTAGGGAAAGGAAGCAACCAAAAGGCAAAGGAACAGTTGAGAACGAACTTAAATAAGGGCCCTCCCCCCAAGGGAAGGTACAGACGGCAACCAATCGAGGGAGCTTAGGGGAGGTGCACAAGGTGGGGTGATTACACAGCAAACCAATAGGGTACACAGTGGGAGGGGTACAATTCGAACTGAACAATCCAAGAACAGTAAACAAGTAACTGACAGTGAACATTCGGGAACAAAGGGCGTGGCCACCGGAGACTGACAACTTGGATGGGATGGGCTTAGGGGATTGACAGGGAAGGTCCGGGAAGGATGGGAGGGGCTTAAGGGAGTAAACAAGGTTTGTGGAGGGAAAAGGGGACCTGGAGCGGACCAACTGGGAGAGCAACATAGGGGGATAACCGGGAAAAACCATCTTAACAAAGAACATATAAATAAATATAACATAATAAAAGTAACAAAACCGCAACAGCTTATCAGGAAACTGAGTCAGGAAAGGGATTCCTCAGCAAGGATTAGTACTCTGCCAGCTGTTAGCAGTGTGGTCAGCTGTGACTGAATTTGTACAAGGTAGAGTGGGCGTGGTGTGCCTGTTGGAATTCCAAATAGAGATCATTAATTCTGAAGGAAAAGGTTGTTACTTGAGGGGACTTTCCTTCCCCCTCGTATTGAGAAGGAACTCTGGGAAAAAGGATTGGTAGCTGTGTAGCAAAGGTAGGGAGAAGCATGGCTATGGGAGGAAGACATTGGAGGGGAAAGGGAAGTAGGAATTTGGGGGGACATNGAAGACATTGGAGGGGAAAGGGAAGTAGGAATTTGGGGGTACATAAAGGGGGTAATAGGATCTGGGGAAATCCCAAAAGGAGTTTGACTTATCTAGTGGATAGGAAAAGGGGAAAGTGGGAGGGAGGCAGAGAGGCAATAGGGATTGGGGGAAAGCACCTGAAGGAGTGTGACTTCCCCCATTTGAGAGGTACTGTAAATACAAGGGGCCTTCTGGTTGCAGGAGGGCTGGTCAGTGTTTTGCACTGTCTCTGCTTTTGGGCTGCCACTGAGGCTTGATGACTGTTGGCTTTGGACTCCATCTCTTTGGTAGTTGTGTGGGGGGCCTCTAGGACATAGATAATAGTTGCAGTTTGGTGCATATTTGCTACCTTGCACTGGAACTCCACCAGGTCCTGTGACGTTGGCTGCTTGGGGGCCTTTTCCCTCCTGCACTATATCAAATTCCACAGTTTCTCCATCTCCTGTGCTGCAGAGATATTTTCTGGGGGTATTCTTTTATATAGCACTCTGAGGGATAAACACATCTTCCTTGGTATCATTCCGGGTGATGAACCCATATCTATTTTTCACGTTGAGCCATTTCACTGTCCACAAAACTTTCGTGGCAATGACTTTTTTACTTTTTCCAGTGAGTTTGTGTTTGTGGCTGTGCTGCTGTTGTTGGACGTGTTGGTGCTGGCAAAGTAGTTGCAGGCTGTGGTGCTGTCGTGGGGAGGAGGCAGCGGGCGCGGAGGACCCGGGCATACGGCTCCCGCCGCTCCTCCCTCCGCGGGGGCGGCACAGCTGGGGCTGCTGCTGGTGGCACCGAGACTGGCGAGGTGCGGCGGCGCGCTGCAGGTGCTGCTGTGGGCTGCATGGAGCCTCTGAGGCCAGACTGCTGCCCCCGGCTCCCGTTTCACTGTTTGACTTGGAGCTGGTGGGGTTGCCGGGGGCCGCCCTGCGGCGGCCTCAGCCCAGGTGGCAGCGGTGGGCTAGCCGCAGGTTTTCCATGGTGGCAGCTGTTTGGCACGGCCGTGGCTGTGGAGGGTGGCAGCGCCCGCCGCCCGCACTGTCTCGCGGTGGCATGGCAACCAAGGTGAACATGTCCGCTCCTTCGTATACAGTTGCTCTCCGGCTTGGCAGAGCTCCTCAGGCTGTGTGGTTGGAGCGGGCTGCCAGGTGGGGTTTCTTTCCCTCTGGTTGCTAGTGACTGGTACAGCTGTAATTTTCCAGTTGGGGGCTGAGCCTCCAGCCCCACTACCCTTACTCCTGGAAGCGGGACCGTGGGAAGTGGGAAGGGTGGCATGGGAACCAAAGAGTGGGGCGTGCCTGGGGGCAGGGTCCCCAACAGGAGGGGAGAGACCTGACACGGTACTGCTCCGGGACGTGTGGGAGGAGCCAGGGGAGGGCCAGGCACGATGACCGGCTCGGGAAGCGATGGAAGGGGAGACCCTGAGCCCGCAGCCACGCGGTCTGCACCATCTTGAGCACACGAGGGTGGCCACGTGGCCACAACCATGAGGAAGCAATCTTGTGCAGCAGGGGTAAGGACGGGAAAACTTGGAGAAGACTTTTCCTGCGACATGGGAGGGGGTGTAGGAGCACGAAGAGGGGAACACGGATCAGGGGTTTTCAACTGGGGTTAAGCATTTCCCAAACATGCATTAGGACTCAGAGCGCATGTAGCAGTCATAGCAAACAAACAATAAAATTTCCTCACTGCTAAGCCCACCCCAGTCTGTAGCTCTCCCCAAACCTCTTCCAAAAAATCAGCGGTTAGAACTGAGTCTCATGATACATAAGGAAAATGCTTAAATAACCAGTGTACAAAACACTTCAAATTTCCCTTTGAAAAACAAGAATTTTCTTGACAAAGGGTCTCTTTAAGTTGGAGGTAAACTTCCTGCTGTGGGTGGATGAGTTCTGCTTCCATCTCAACCCAAGTCTCTTTTCAAGACCCGAGAGTAAAAGGAGAAAAGGAAAAGAGAGAAGAGTGACCCAAAATTTCAGACTCGCCACACTGGGGTAAAAGAAATCTCTCGGGGTGGTCCATTGGGTATCGACCAGTCCTTCAATATGGAAGGGGTGCCGACTGACTGCTTGGATTACTCTGATAAAATTGGGAGGTCTCTTCGGTGGGGGATGGCCAGATGCATTCAAAGAGTAGATGTCCTAGTTCGATGCCAATTGTTGTAGCCTGGATAGCTGCTAATATGGTCGAAGGTAAAGAGGCAGGGAGGGACTTTGTAGGGGTTCCACAGAGATGTTTATTTCAGTCACACGCGTGGATAATTCAGGGTCAAAGGCAAAGGCAACTCTCGTGGTGAGGGTCCAGGATCAAGTATATGGGTGGTTGAGGCAGGGGGTGCATCAGAGACCAATTACCAGGGGACATGGGGGTGGCAGGGAGGGACAGGGAGGGGGCATGGGGCCAACCAAGGGAACAAAACAGGGGCACATTGGCATAATAGAACAGGGTTTAGAGAAGCCTCAATGTGTCTCCCGAACTAGGGAATGTCTCTCAGGGTCTCCACACACAGGTTTTTAAAATTACACTTCAGCAGACTGTATTTAAGAGAAAAATATTTTCAAAAGTGTGGGGTTTTTTTAATGTACTACAATGTAATTGCTGTTTTTCAAAAGGTAAACCATCAATATAACTTTGGAAAAAAATCCAGGGGTTTTAATCTTTTTAGACTGCATATACTTAAGAAAAAAATGAACAGATAAATAAACTACTAGCATTACACATGAGTTATCTGATGCAGAAATAGTTATTCAAATAAACAATTCACTGAATTAAAAGAGGATTTTTGGGGAAAGTAGTACTATTTATATTAACAAAGGTCGAGAGATTCCTACAGCTGATATATGCCATTTTGCAAGCATTAGCATGCCACTATCAGAGACTTTAATGAGGTCTACCCGCAGCAAAGCTGAATTAATGCTTTATGAAAGTGCTGTATACCCATATTTTTCTTTAATGTCCAATTTTATAATACTGGAGTGTTATCTATATTGCTTATAGGTAATATTATGCAAATAAATATAAAAACTCTATGTGGAAATGAACAATTCATAATAGATTTTTTTAAAAAAATAAATATTTCAGTAAAATGAAGTAAGTTCCTAATGAAAGTAACAAAATAAGATGCTGATGCTCGGATTAGTTTTATAATTGGACTTTAAGGCAAATATTGCAATTATTGTTCCAACCACATACAGTGTTTTCTGGTGAAAAACTTCCCATCTTAAATATCCTTATTTAAAATCAATTCTTCTCATTGCCTCAAACAGAGGAGGAAATTGATCTATATTAAAATCTATGTTCAAAATGCCTTCTTGCTAATATTTCTTCTTCTCTACTGGAAATATTAACTTTCTATTTAACCAGCAATAGAAGTTTAGATTTCACTAAAAAAACTCCTAAACTGTCAACTAAAATTCTTCTTATCAATTGATCTTAACACAGAAAACACAATTGGAATGTGAAAAGTAGACTTTGAAGAATGGGCGTTTTTAAAATTTTTGAAAACCTTGAGTTGCAGAAGTGGGAATGATAATTGCTATCATAATATAGTGAATAAACAAGAGAAATTTGCAATTAATTAATTGGAAATAATCTACAATATTGTTGTTGCCATGAAACTTTATTTTTGAGTAAATTTTTTATAAGAAGAACAATGGAAGGTTGTACAAAGGCTGCAAAGGAAGTGTGGGTCTAGGCTACAATCTGAGCTCTCAAGCATAGGCAAATCTTTTAAACATAGGTTCAGAGACTGACTGTTTAATGTCAATATATTTCTCAAAATTTCTTCTATTACATGAAATAGTAGGGCAACAAAGCTGAAAAGTAGCTGCATATTTCTGGAATTATATTGATTTTTCCACCACTGCACAAACTTCTCTTTTAATAAAACAAGGATTTTAGCTAAAAGTTCTGTGTGTGACATGAACTACCTCAAACTTCAGAGCCATTCAAATCTAAATTTAGCTATTTTGTTTTTAAAAACTATGAGAAAAATAATAAGTCTATGAAGTTTATGAAATCATAATGCAGTATTCCTGAATATATTTGGAAGATTCCAATGAGACCTAGAAGTAGAACAAAAATAATCACAAATTAAATGTTTGTTGTTGTAGTGGATCACAAATTAGAAGGATTTCCATGGCAACACCTCTAGTCTTCTTTCAGGAAAGATTGCCACGTTTTGTTTGCTCCTTATTTAAAATGCAATCTATTACATGCTACCACATGAATAATTTCTTCTTTATATTCTAAAAAAACCCCTCAAACCCCAAAACCAGTGTCTTCAATAAGTCATGTCAAAGGTGTAAAAGAAGTCCAAGAGTTGCAGAAACCCATCATATATCATAACTAACTGCACATAGTATGTTTAAAAAACTAGTGTGTATGGAATACGTTCTTCCTTTTGCTTGGAATTTTGTTTTGGGGAGTTCAATCATGTGTAAAAAGGGAGTAACATAAGTTCCGGTGTAGCAGGTTTGGGAACTATTTTTCACTGCAGCAATTTTGAACACTGTAAAGTTTGCTCTATCAGCTAGATCAGAACACTTTGTCACTTACAGCATCTTCCCTGCGCATCTCACTCACGGCTGCAGGTCCCGGCCTGGCCCCCTCAGCACCACAGGCCCCCAAGCCCCGCCCACCCCGTCTAAGCCCCGCCAATCCCAGCCCACCTTTCTCTGCCCTGTCCAATCACAGCCGCCCTTTCAACCAGCCTGCGGATCGGCCGAGCTCTGCTCGCTCAGCCCTGCCCCTCAGCCTGGCTCCTTTCAGGCGCAGCTCCCGCTCGCATGGCCATGCTGCCGCAGCCCTGGCAGCTGATGTTGGGGCCCAGGAAGGGCTGGCAGGGGCTCCTGTTCATGTCCTGGCCAGGAGGTCTCCCAGGGGAAGGAGTGAGCGGGGAGGAGTGGGCAGGGTCGTACGGCTGGAGTGGCGGCGGCAGGAGTGAGGCCTGAGGGGACAGCGAGCTTTGGGGAGACAAATGGGGGAGAAATAGGTGGGCCGCTGGCCTAGGTTACAATGTAAAGATGTGCCTAAAAGTATGTATTCTATCACCATCTGCTGAAACCAGGTGGGGCAATGTTTTTTTATCTTTTCCATGACCCATCCTTCCTCCAGGAGAATATCTTCTGTTAATGGGCCATTGAGTCCTCCTGCATGACTGATAAAATTACATCATCCCATTGTGAGATGCTCCACACAGGGGGAGGAGCCAAACATTTCCTGTCTAGATAAAAACTGAGATTTGGAACACCGAGGTAGTCCTTACCCAGTGGTTTCCAGAGGACAAGAGCTACCAGACCTTTCTACGGATCACTACTTCAACAAGACCACTTCATCTGGACTGCTACCACCACCCTAACTAGGGGGGTGTCAGGTAGTATTCTGACTCTGTCACTGGCTTTCTTTTGT
>VXBI01002039.1:122870-199100 GCA_013397375.1 Toxostoma redivivum | reverse complement strand
TTTTTGTTGTATTTTTTTTTTTTTTTTTTTTTTTTTCTTATTAAATTGTATTTCTGACTTGGCGTCTCTCGCTGGTTTTGCTTTCAAGCCAGTACAGCTACGATTGGTGGGGCAGGGCTCTGCCTCGGGCTGGGACTGGCTGGGCTGGCGGGGCAGGATGGGGCTGGCAGTCCTGTGGGCTATAAATGGTGTGTGTGGGTGGGCATGACTGTCAGTGCAGCTGTGGAGTCGCAGTAATGTGTGGTGTTGCTGCTCTGGAATCCGGGAGCGCTGGTGAGCCAGGACCAGAGCCTCAGACAGGCATTGTCCCGGGGCAGTGGTGCTGCCCTAGCCCAGCCCGAGCCAGCCCCCGGAGTGCCCAGCAGGGGAGCAGCTGTGACCTGCTTGCTCGGCCTTGCATGGGACTAGGGCAGCGGCAGTGCCAGAGTCTGGTGCAGGGCCTTTGGGGGTGGTAAGGGAACCGGCCGCTGCCATGGGGAGGAGGCTTAGTGGGAGAGCTGGGATGTGGCCCTCCAGGGTTCTGGAGGTTAAAGTGGTATGAAAAATAAGGGCAATAAAGCTGTTTGACTTTATTATTACTATTTTCTACTACTACTACTTTATAATGTTATTTTAGTGTTCTGGTTATTATTCTATTAATGTATTATACTATGGCATTATTGTATTTTTAGTACTTTTTTTTTTCCCTGTTACTTGATACACAATGCCTATTAAATAAAGGTGGTAAGTCTGTGTTCACCAACATGCAGCCCCTGGGGCTGGAGCCAGCCCTAAAGAGATGTGGAGTTGAAATAAATCCCATGGGGAAGGGGCTGCAGGAGGTCCTTTGGGGCCTCCAGCCCCCTAATTGGTACTAATCACATGTCAGGAGTGTGGATAGCAGGGCTGTTCAGAACCACCCCCAGGGTCCCTTTTGGGTTGAGATCCAGGGGTTGATTGGGCACTCCCAGGAGCTGATGCCCACTGAGAAGGGACTGTGGGCAGGTGCAAGGATGAGGCCCAGAGGGGGCGTGTGGTGGAAGGTGTATGTTGGGGCTTTAGGTCTATTTGCCACCAAAGCAGAGGCCCCCTTGGGGATGGGTGTAACAGCTTACAAAGTTATTTAAGTGATGACAGTGATTGATTTATGGCCTTGTCAACAGCCCTGAGGTGCAGTGAGAATCAGCATCAGCTTTTAGCTGGAAGCAGTGGGAAGCTGAGGAGCTGGAGCTCAGGTAGCAGAGCTGGCAGAGACACAAAGACATAGGGCTGGGGACAAAACTATTATAGGACTGGGATAGGGAGTGTAGGGCTGGGATACAGATGATGGGGTGGGAGCTCAAATGTTGCTGAGCTGGAACCATAAAGATCATTCACTGACAGCCAAGGACCTTTTCACATGGTGGTGCTGGGAAGATGTGGAGCTGGCAGTGAAATAAAACTTGTGGGGATTGAGCTGAAATTGCTGTAGGGCTGGGATAAAGACTGCTGCTGAATGTGAAATCACTGAAGGGCTGGGATAGGGCCTGTGGGGCTGATGCTGAAATTTCTGTAGATTTGGGAGAGCAGCTGTGGCGCTGGAGACATAATGAAGATCCTGTCCTGAGAACCAGGCACAGCTTTGCGTGGCAGTGGTGGTAAGATTCAGAGCTGGAGCTGAAACAGCTGAACTGGCAGTGAAGTAAAGCTTGTGGGGCTGGAGCGGAAATCACTGTGGGGCTGGGACCATGACACTGGGATAGTGACTGAGGGGCAGCAATATGGACAGAAGGGCTGGAGCTGGAATTTTGCCAAGAGAAAGACTGGAGCTGAGATAAGGTTGGGAGAGCAAGTGTGGGGCTGGAGCTGGAACAGAAGAGCTGGAGGCATAATGAAGAACCTGCTGTGGCATCCAGGAGTAGCTTCACCTGACAGTGTTGGAGGATATGGTGCTGCAGCTAAAACAGCAGAGCTGGCATTGAAATAAAACTTGTGGGTCTGGGAGCTGAAATCACTGTGGAGCTGGGAGAGAAACTGCTGCTGGAATAGCCACTGTTGAGGTGGAGCCAAAACAAAGATCCTGCCCTGAGAGCCTGAAACAGTTTAACCTGCTGGGGAGATGTAGAGCTGGAGATGAAACAGAACTGTGATGGAATAAAGCTTGTGGGGCTGGAGCTGCAATCACTGTGGGGTTCAGATAGTGACTGTGGGACTGGGATAATGACTAGTGTGGGAATAGGGGCAGAAGGGCTGGAACTGAAATCACTGTAGGACTCGGATAGTGTCTGGATGTGGGATGTGGGGATGGAGCTGATACATCACAGAGCTGGAGCTAAAATGAAGATCCTGCCCTGAGAACCTGGAGCAGCTTGGACTGGCAGTGTTGGGAAGATGCAGAGCTGGAGTGGAAACAGCAGAGCTGGCAGTGAAATAAAGCTTGAGGGGCTGGAGCTGAGATCACTGTCAGACTGGGATAAGAACTATGGGACTTGGGTAGTGAGTGTGACTCAGTGAGTGTGGGGCAGGAATATGGGCAGAAGGGCTGGAGCTGAAATCATGCTAGGATTGGGTCTGGAACTGGAATTATAGGGCTCAATTAGCAAATGGGGCTGGGCCTGAAATGTCACAGAGCTGCTGTTGAAATAAAGCTTGTGGGACTGGAGCTGGAATACTGTGGGACTGGGACAGAGACTGTGAGACTGTCGCTGTGGGTAGTGACTCTGGAGCTGAAATTACAACTGTAGCAATGGAGCCAAAATGTTGCAGAGCTTCTGGAGCCAAACAGGATCCTGACCTGACAACCTGGAGTAGCTTCACCTGACAGTGTTGGAAAATGCAGAGCTAGAGCTGAACAGCAGAGCTGGCAGTGAAATAAAGCTTGTGGGGTGGAGCTGGAATTACTGTGGGGCTAGGATAAAGACCCTGGAGCTGGGATAAGTATGCAAGGGAAGAGGAAACAAAGCAAGGGAGGTGTTGTCGAGGCAGGGCATGGGAAGGTTAGGCAAGGCAAGCAGGTGCAGGAAAGGAATGAGAGGGGAAGGCAAGGAAGGGACTGGGGGGAAACCCAAGGAAGGGTTAGGCAAGGGAAGGCAGTTCAAGGGAAGAGCAAAATTCAGAGGTACTTAATGCATTCCTTGCCTCAGTCTTTAAAGTCAGGGCCCAGTTGTCCTGAGGATACTCAGCCTGTGGAGCTGGAATGTGGGAATGGGGAGTTGAGTGAAGCCCCTGTAATCAGGGGGTGGTTATTGATGTGCTCTGCCAGTTGGACACTCATGGGATCCACCACAGAGTAATGAGGCAACTGGTGAGAATTTGCCAAACCACAGATGTAAGATGAATGCAGGAATATATTCTGTTTACAGGTAAAGAAAATCCAAGCTCCCCTTGTTACCTGCTGTATGCAGGGTACTGAAAAACATAAGGACATACAGAAATGTAGTTATTAATGAGATTTTAATCTTACAGCCTACCTTGGAATAATGCATTTATTACTAATTTAAAGGAATTCAATAAAATAGCAACTAAAATACTATCTTGTGTTCACAGTGATCAGGAGTCTAAGGTACAGTTTTTTGAGTATAATGCAATTGCCTGTTACACCAACAAAAGGATGTAAACAGTTTTGATTTCAGTATCCATGCCTGCTGCTTGAAGTAAAAACTCTACTAAGTGATCTAGACATTGTCCTATTAGAAGGAGACATGAGAAACTTTGCTGATATCTTACAGTTGTACAGTCTCTACCAGAACACCCAAAGGCAAGGTATACACTGCTTTAAAACTACTAGTGACAAAAAATCATGTTTCTGCTTAATGAAGAAAATAATATGACTCATCCAGAATAATGGGAATATTTTACAAATTCCAAAGCAAGACTTAATGCATCTCTGCTCTCCAGATAATTATTTTTAATTAAAGCAAGTAAAGTGAGAGCAGATAGAGCTATAAGGGATAATTATTGAATGAGAAATATGCCAGTCAGATATTACTGAGCACAATTATACAGGGATAAATTTGCCATGTTATGTTGCCTTTCATAAGATGTTAGAAAGAACCTTACCAGCACACAAACTCTAAAAAGGCCTTGAGAACTTTAGGTTCTTCCCAAATTACATTAATAATAGGAGTTTCTCAAATACACTGAACAGCAAATAGAACTATTAATCTTAGGGGCTGACAGCATATATTTCACCCAAAATTTAACAGCAAGAGAGAAAAGGCCACCTGGACTACTTGTTCTAAGTGACCTTGCTGCTGCTCTGCACTTGGCTGTGGGGAAAGGGATTTCCCTTGTAAAGCAGGGCTTTCTAGAAGAAAATGCCTCCAATTTTTTAATAAGCAGCCTCATAATAACCAATTAGATAAAGCAGCACAGCTTTAGGCACGTCACATTACTGCTCTTCTCAGAACAACACAAAGCTCATCATAAGGTGGCTAAATTAGAAGTGTGGGCAACTCGACACTTTCCAAGTCGAAAGCGAACTGCCAGGTTCCAGGCAAAGGGATCCAGGAGTTAAATTAACAATATAGCCCTGAGCCATTGTAATCACACTCATCTCAGTCGTGCTGCCCTTTTCCCCAGAGAGGAAAAACACCATTTCTGCTGCAGTTACTGTCAGCATCGAGCAACCTGTGACATTATGGTCCATGAACAGGACAGATTTCAACTCATGTGCTGTTACTTTTAATTAGTTTGTTGTACCAGTTTCAGCTTTTCCAACCTTTCCCTATGCTTTAAGAACAAGCAGAATATTAACAGGGATACAAGAAGGTCAAGTAGTGTTCACCAATTCATTCATAGTAGCCAGAACTTGCCTCGGTCTGCTTCAAATATCCTACTCATAAATATTGTGTTAACACTACAAAACGCTGTTAGGATTTCAAATGTGATTCTGTATTACAGTTATATGATGTTTTGCTGTGTCACAGCCAGTCACAGGCAACAACACTTTCAGCAAGCCTTTATTAGAATAGGTAAAACACTGCCCTGCAGTGGATCTCAGTTCTGATGTGCAGACTTTTCTAGTCAGTTCACACTTATCAAATTTTGGGCCAGCATTTTTCTCAAAATTCTCTTGCATTCCCCTCTACCCTTAAAGAATGAGTATGTCTTTTGCCAAAACAAACCAACTTCTTTTTTTTTCTCTCCTTTTAAAAACAGGACAGTTTTCTCACTCCTGAAAATCTCACGAACTCTGTTTCATCCTTTATTCATTGTTACTCAGCATGAGTGATTGGAATTTGCACAGTATCTCAGATTAGATCAGTAATTTTCTGGTAATGTTCAGCTGTAACTCACCTGCTGCTTAAACAGTAGCAATAAATTAATATAGGATATTTCACAGAGTTCATTCCAGCTATAGGCTGATGTTGTGGTTTTGGTTTAACTGCACCAATTTCATGTTTTGGTGCACCAATTTGAGATTTCCTGGCCCAATCACCAATTTATGTCGTGAGTTTGGCATTGGCCGAATTGCCAGTGCACCCACTAGAATTATTTACTCATTTCCTGCTGTGAGATAGGATTAGGAGGAAGGCAAAACAGGTTCAAACTTTAAAGGGTACAAAGAAAAGCTTTATTATTAGAAGCTATAAGAAAAAATAGTAAGAATCAGAATAAAACTTTCAAAACACTTCTCTCCCCACAACTTCTTTCACACTGACAACGTACAGAAACAAATCAGTCAGTTTGCCATCTCAAAACCAGTCTTTCATCAATTTACTTGGTAGAGGAGACTTCTCTCTTCAGTCTGTGGAGAGATTTCTCGACAAGAAAGAGGTCTCTTGTGGCCTCGATGTCACAGTGATCAGCCACATGGGAGAATGGAAATCTGATCACTATGTAAAAATCCCTTCCTCAACTACCAGTCTTCCCACAAGCATTATTGGGGACCATTTGTTCTTGTTTTTGTTCTCGTTCTTCTTCTCGTTCTCTTCCTCCTCCTCCTCCTCCTCCTCCTCCTCCTTTAGATCTTCATCTCCTCTTTATTCAAACTTATGGGATCACAGCCATTTCAACATCTGCTTACTCTAGCACAAATGTCTCTGCTCATATCTAGAGTTAGAACATTCATCCACCCCATAATACATCTCTATGTGTTATAGGGAAACAAGAGGCTCTTCTTCATAGCTTAAAAAAAGAGAAATTTCAGTCCACGACTCTCCTCCTTTCCTCATCTGGGACCTGACTCTTCCCTTTGACTTAAGTGTTTCCATGCTGTTTCTGTGCGTATTTTCATCTTGGTCCTTTTCACTCAGGAGGGAGAGCAAAGTGTCTGAAAGTCTCATTCTGGACAGTGAAAGAGACAATACATTGCCTGGGCAGCAGCTGGAGCAGTTGGGGTGGAATATTTCAGGCTGTGTTGAGGGCTGGGCTGGGATAGCAGGGGCCCAGTGAGAAAGGGAGGTGGCTGCTCTGGCTGTATGAGTGTTTTCTGGTGTTTGCTGCATTCAATTCCAGCTGTGGACTGGTGGTCTTCTCACCCCCCTGCCTGGCAGGCTAAGGGTGGGGGGGCCTTGCCAGAACGGGGTCCATCTGTCTCTCCCCAAGGCCGCATGGGCGCTGTGGCAAGGTGGGCCCAGCCGGCACAGAGCCGCTCCGGGCGTGGCAGGACAAGGTTCTGCTGAGCTGTGGGCTCCCTGGCGGTGCTGGGGAGGGGGAGACCGGGATCTCAGCAGCCATGCAAACCTCTTGTCCCCCTTTCTATTGGGGGCCCCAACCAAAAACGGGGCCTAGCATCAGAGCCTGCCCCCAGCCCGGACCCGGCCAGGCCTGCAGGCCGCACAGAGAGGCCTGGGCCGGTGTTACCTGTACTGAGGCTGGAAGGGAAAGAGAACTTTCCCGCAGTTTTTTTGTCTTTACATGTGTGTTTCACAAAGATGCATAAACTTTCTCAGTGGCATAGCAATGTGTCAATATTAAAAATCAGACACAGATTGGCTCTTGTCAGGTCCAAAGGAGGCTTTCCAGGTCCTGGCAGAGAGCTATTTCAGGAAATTTATACAAACCACTATAGCTGTGGGAATAAATTAAGACTCACAACTCACATCCTGTATTGTGACTTTTTAAATGTTAATTACCAATATCATAATAGCAGAACACTACACTCTGTTTCTGTTTGATGTAAAGAAGATACATTTCAGAATTATTCCTATGCATCAATGATATTGCTATTGTGAGACTTCCAACTGATGGGGATATTTTGTTCTCAGTAACAGCTGTGGGAATTACTGAAGAAGACAAGAACAGAATCTGTACAGATAAACCTGTTTTGTGTTTTTGCTGCATGGTGCTGAAAAGGTTTTCTACTAAGCAAATTTAAAGCAACCCATTAAATTAGTTGCACAATGAAATAAACCAATCATTTCATAAACACTTTGGACTAGAACTGATTGGGACAAATGAAAAAAAAAAGGAAAGGCTGTTGGAATACATGTTTCAGCTGATGCCAAAATATTTCAGAGGTGGTATCTGTTCTGTTACTGGAAACATTTTTTGACCAAAAAAAAAAAAAAAAAAAATTGCAGTGAATGTGCCAGCAGCCTGCCAAACTCAAATTTACCTGGTTCATGGAGTGAGTGCAATGGGACTCAACAAGGGGCTCTAATCCATATGCCAAAATGCTGCCCCTTAACTAACGGTAGTATTAGCTGAGTAGGAATTGAAAGAGCAATATAACATTTTCCTGCATATTTGCCCTGGTTTGTAAAGTAAAAGCAACAGCTGCACGAAGCTGTTTAAGATGGAAGACCTCCTGCCTATGTGATGTATTATGCAATGCATAGAGGGCTTGTCTTAGAATTAAATGTGGGTGGAGGGTCAAAGTGAATAGAACATAAAATAGAGACAGTTTAATGAATTAGTGTAAAAATACAGTTTAACTTTATTCAAGGCACAGTGCATGAGACTGCTTTCTAAATTACAATTTTTACTGGCTTCAAAAAGAGAAAACCACAGCAAGTACAAAGGCTGTGGTTCTCATACTAATGTGGAAACTGTGCTATTTTGGCTTTGTGTAAAATAAGTGTAAATGCACTCCTGAATATCTGTTACAGATTCTCTTTACATGGAAATGTCAGTGAAGAGTTCAGAGATGAAGCGGGAGCAACATTTCCAAGCCCTAATGTGTTTGTAGAGAGCACAGGAATAATTTCTCTAGAACACAATAAGAGCCCCTCAAGGTTAAGTTAACAGAGGAATGTGAGTGAATCACACACCAGGAATAATTTGAAATGTGGCTTCTATCTTAATTGTCACAAATGCAGAAGCAGGTTTATTTCTGTCTGTAATAGTTGCATTTCCTGTACAAACATCAGTTTGAAGCTCCATCTGTTGCCAAGGACCTTTTGAATATGTAGGTTTCTTGCCTCATTTTTATGAGTCAGACAATGTACATTGTTGGTTTAAGCCAATTATACACAGAAATGCTTCCCAGATAAATGTTTACATTTGTAAATTTAAGTTCTGCTTTCGCAAATGGTTGCTTCTATAAGCTGAAAATTCACTTTCCAAAGCATTTATACTAATAAAGCTCAATACTTTAAATAGTCACCAAATGCAAACAAATAGAAATATAGCACAACTGGTGTGTGTCTGTGCATTTTATGGACACAATTATTTTGTACAATATTTTCTAAGCTCTAAGTAGGAATGACAAAAGAAATAGCCTAAGGTACACTATTTATTGCAATCTTAAATGTAGCTGTTTCGAAAGCATAGGCTGATTCCAGAAAATGTAGAGGTACACATATTCCAAAATACAAAAATGCAATATTTAAAAGCCTTCAGAAAATTAGTTAATGATCTGATTTTGGCCTCACTTGAAGATTTCACACTAGGTTAAAAGTGAGTGAAAGCAACAGGTTGTCGAAGGGTAATAACAATGCTACCAGAGCTGCTCCTAAAATAGGTACTCTTAATCTCATGTAGCATTTCAGAAAATCACCTGAATAGAACACAATTAAACCTTATAATATTATTCTTCACCCCCCAACCAAGCTACATGTCCCATAATAACACTACTTTACTATTTATTGTTCCTATAATTATTGTACTATAAATTTTTATTATATGTTTTGCTGTCGGTTTTGTGCTCCTGGGATGGAGTCAGGGGTGAGGAGTCTGGGAAGCTGAGGAAGAGTGGAAGTAGCTGGAGGTGTGGACACCAAAGGGCCCACAGCTGCCCTGTCTGGAGGGGAGGAGCACTGGGGAAGGATCAGTCCCAGAAAACGAGCTGAAAGCTGGCTGGGAGCAGTTGTGGATGAGAGTGATTGTGAGGCTCCTTGGTAAAAAGATTAATTATCTGATACACTGCTGGGGAAGAAGCCTGGCTGTTGAAGCACTTCGATGTGGCTGATGGTTGGTTCTAGGAGATGGAGACACTGGGATTTGCTGCTGTGCTGAGTTGTTTCCAGAACTGTCTCATAGGAATGTATAAGTGATGTAAACCAATTAATCTTATTTACCAGTGAAATGATGTGGATAAATAAATCCAACAACAGCATTAGGCACGTCTGTATTTATTTTAACATCATCTAAATGTTGTTAGTCTAAGAATTGTTGCTGCTAATTATTTTGTAATCATATCTGTGAAAGGAAACACTATGGAGAAATTATTTTTCATAAGGTTTTGACAGACCAGGTTATGAAAACTGTAGAGGGAAGGCTTTCTTACAGCCAGACTGATTCTGCTGATGCACTGTGGTACTTTTGAGTCACAGGCTGGGGGTGGAAGTGCTATGTCTACATCAAATAGCATTGAAAACCTTTTCCCTGCAGAATTTTCCTTGTTTTCTGCCTTTTAATTACAGAAAAGAGCATTCTCTTCCTCATGGCTGGTTTATTTAGCAGTTTGTTCTGTTTTGTTTGGATTTTTTTAAAAGTCAGGAAGGAATTTTCTAAGTGTTAACTTGTATTGGTACTTGCCACGTTACCCTGCTTAAGTCTGCAGAAATTGTGCATTTCTTTAATTGTGGAACTCCTTTGCCTATGACTGAGAAAATAACTATGACTACACTTGTATTAGAAACAAAACTTTTATTTTAAGCAACCATACATCACACATGAAACCTGTGCCACAAGGAGAACCTGAGTTTTTAGGCAAATAGGTTTTCAGGTGCTCTCTGCGGTGCTACATGTGTGTGCACCTGCAGGTCATGGTAAGAGTCCTTTGTTGGTAAGGCTAAAGATGGAATTCAGACTACAGTATTGTGTTTTGAATAGTAACATGCCTTTTGGATAGGACTTGCTGAAAAATAAATTTAAATATTAAATATACCAAATTTCAGAATAAAAAATTGTGTGTTATGTGTGTGTCTGAACAACAGCATGAATACACATACTGAAGGATTTCTCTAGAAAAGGAACCACTTGCCTGTGTACTCAGATACCCCTCTATATTTAAATGCAATATTAAATTAAACCACACAAAGCAGTTGTAATAAGCTTGTCATAAGCTTTTTTTTTTATTTGACTAAAAGTTCTACATGTTGGTATTTTACTGAAAAGCCAAAAAATTTGATACAATGATTTTAAAAAAACAAACTACAGAACTGTTTCATGACCTATGAGAATATAGAAAAATTTAAAAGATAGCAGGTCAGGTACCAGTTTGCATTTTGAGCCATGACTGTTTAGCTTGTTTTAGTGTTTCAGGGGGTTTTTTGGGGATAATACCTTGTCTCTGTTATTTCAAGTAACCTTCTTGCACTGCTAAAGGAAATAGGCTTGACTGATACCTGACTTTAGCATCACCTTTTGAATCCCATAATCTTCTTCAATTACTCCTACTGTGTCACGTTATAAGTGGAGCTTGTCTGGCATTGGTATTGTGAGAGAAACCAAAACAACAACAAATCCTCTCTCTGTTTTTTTTCAGCAGCATTATTGCTTTTTTTTTTTCTTCCTCCATAAGGTGCAGGAAGTGTGTTGGCAGTCCTTGTGAGAACTCCAGAATTAGGGTTTTATGCATGGATTTTATGTGTTTTGATGAAATTTGCTAATATATAGGCAAATATTTCGGCAAGTATTTCTGACTCAGTTGATTGCAAGGCAAGGGTTTAATACCTGTCTGGAAAAAGTTTTGTTTACTGAAGCATCCCTGTCACCTCCTTTTTTGTTCCATATGCATTTATGAGATGCTAAACCAGACTTTGGGGAATCTTAGTTATGCTGTCTCTTGATTTCTGTTTGTGTCCTGACTATTAAATATAGTTTTTTACTCACCTGATGCCGTTTCAGGCTACAAGGGGAAACTGCCTGTTTCTATTAGAGCCTGCCTCTTTCCCAAGCTTAGTAATATTTCAAGGGAGCCCTGAAATTTGCTATTAATGCTATTAACAAAATGAATATTTCATACTAAGATGAACACGGATTCTGGGTCTAAAAGACTGTGTAGTACCAAACTTTAAATTAGGAAATGAAATATATTTAAATTATGTTGAAGAAGGCTCTGATTAACAGCCATTAACATTAAACTTGGCATTTTATTAAAAACACATGACATGCTCATGAAGAAGTCTGTATCTTCCTAGAAGTATTTTTCTGTGTACATTTGTCTTCTCCTTTATGCAGTGACATGCTGAGAACCTCACAGAGAGTTTTATAACTACCTGCACAGCCTTCCCAGTGCCAGGATGAAAGACCTACCACTCCCAGCAGCTGTTTTACCTGATGCAGCCAGAACTGGTTTTAAAATACATGCATTTTGTGATTGTGTGGCAAGCTATGCCAAGGTAGTAGGTAATTTATGATGCACTCTTTGAATCCTATCCCTGTGCAACTCATCTTGTACTTCTCTTGCTTTAAGGAAATATAGTTAAGTTTAGAGTAATTGCCTCAGCATGCTCCTGTTCAGTAACTCTGGCCATAGAAATAGTGTGCAGCACCTTCTACCTTGTTTTCCTGTACCCAGACCCCAGGGAGGTAATGTGGACTGTGATCTACCCTTTAGTTGTGGAATGGCACGTTTTGTTCATTTAAGATTTATATTTTATGTTTACAAATATGCCTTTTAAGGCAATGACCTTTAAAAGTATATGTGCCTTTGTGAAGGTACAGACAGGAAAATTAACATTCAAGAAAGAGAAAAATAATCTGCAATCTTTTGTTGCCCAGTTTACCCACATAGTGATTGTAAAATTTTATTTATGTGTTTTTAAGAAGTTGACAAATGCACTCCTTGGGTGAACAAAAACCTATTCCAGAGATATAAGCTGAAATGTTGCCCGGTTTTGCTAGTGGTGAGATAACTAAGTGTTGAAACTAGAAGCAGCAAAGTAAATATTTCATATTCTAAGACATTAGGTGTCAGGGAGATAAATGAAAATTCAAATGAAACCTGTTAGCAGTGTGTCAGCTTCAGAAAGTCCACAAACAATAGTAAAGTGGTGTTATTAGTTTGGTTTTCTACATGTAAAATAACATCCTTTGGAGAGCAACTTGATATTCACATGGCTGGTGCATAGCTGAGACTACTAAATGGGAATTGGCCTACTAAGTGTTGGTGGAGTATGGCTGGTTCAAATAATTCTCTAAATACATATGATTCTCTAAATACACTTTCTTGTGGAATAAAATAAACAGAGCTCTGCATATGAACTGATCAGATTTGTTGGACATTCTTTAAAAACAGTGCATTTTTAGGAACCACATCCCCAGACCAAAACACTTTCCTTTAGGACACAATGTAGATCTGAAACCTAGGTTGAATCTTTAAGTTGAAAACTTTATATTCTTATAAAGACCTTTGTGTGGTGTACAAATAAAGCATACAGTATTTGAACAATAATAATCATAATAGCAAACCAGATTAAGCAGAAAATCCCTCAAAATGAAAGAACTAACAGAAATGTTATTGCACATGTACTTTATTTAAAGATTATTATCATTATTTGTCTGTTATAAGTTTTAGAGACAGAGCTCATTATAGCACAGTCTCCTGCACTGCCAAACAAAGAGATGTGAGTTTAATGCATTCTTTAGGAACCGCAGTTTTGTGCATCTTGATTTAGGAAGAGAAACTCATCTGTTTCCATGAATTATGGGGCTTTGAGTTGCTTCTTTAAAATCTGGCTGCAAATAGAACTGGCAGTTTATTGAGGCCAGAGTGGAGTTTCTGCTGGCTGGTGATAAGAGCAGCCTGGCAGTACGGGCATCTGATAGAGGGAGGACAGACTGAATGTCAACACCTAATGTGAGCAATGGCAGGAAGTCACCGAAAGTAATGGTTTGCAAAAATTTCACTTGGTTACTTCCAGTGTGGTTCATTTTCTGCCATCTGCTCCAAGACATCAAAACAATAAGATGAAACATGCAATTATCTGCATGCGTCATTTGCATAATGAGGATATAGATGTAAGTTGTCCTGCCTAACTTCAGCCTGGGCCAAACCAGGCTGTTTAACTTGTCAGTGACCTGCTCACACGATGTTAACACATGGCTGAAATATAAATCAAACCTAGATACTCAGAGCTAAGAGTAAAGAGTTGTGCAGAGGGTAAAGAGGGACAATTTCAAATTGCCATATTTAGTTCATTTTGGGCTGATCGAATAACCCACTGTGTAACAGCTTAATTTCCCTTGCTTTAAAAAAGTTGAGAACATCTAAAACATGTGCTGTGAGCCTGTGAGCCTCCATTTACAGGAGTTCCCATAGAGGCAGAGAATTTGCCAGCAATCCCATGCAGCAGCATCACCAGGAAGCAAAGATCTGGGGGAAGCTAAAACTTGTTCATCAGGGTACCTGAGACTGGGGCTCAGAAGTGAGGCAGCACAGGAAGGAGATCAGCCAGTGTCAGCCAGGAAACACCTTCCTTGTGCCTCGGGTAGGCTGCATTCATGGTCAAAAGGTATTTTTAATTTGCTTGCTTCTTAAAGAGGAAATCTCCAAGAGAACTTTATCCTTAGTGGTCGTCTATAAAAAGCACTTAAACTCCCACGGTTGCAGCTGTGGATGCAGGGAGTCAGAGAAGTGATGTTTTTAACCCTAACCCTTACACTGCCTATTTCAGGCATCACTGCACTGTCACTTCAGTCTCACTATCCGAGAGTGATGCTGAGTTTGAAATGCTAGCGGTGTATCCAGTCGATTTAAAAAGCAAACACGTGGTTTTAACATATTTTTGCTTGCTGTCAATCTGTTCTAAAGGCCAGCGTTGGCAGGGCAGGGTGAGCAGGGAGCTGCACCACACGGTGGCACTGACAGCTCGGCGGAGGCTGAGTTCAGACACTGCCGGGCATCCCATCAGTGCAGAACTGAGCTGAAAAACTCCCTCTGAGCTCCCTGGGAAACACCAGCGCTGTGCAACAGGCACACACAGCCAGAGGTGCGGGTGTTGTCACCTAAGGGATACCCGGCAGGAAGGGAGATCCCAGCACAGCCTCAGCGGAGGGATTGGGTGTAAAGCAGGAGGGAGCTGGGCTTCAGTGGCTTCATTTGCTCTGTAGTAATGCCTTCTCTACTGATTTTGAAGATTAGGGAAAAAAACCTTATTTCACCATTATTATGTTTTAATTATCTCTTATTTTTTTTTCTTGTAATGCTACTTTTCTAAAAATGCTGATCAAAATAAAATGAAAAAATGGTATTTTGACTCAGTTTTGATTAAGAAGCTGGTGGTCAAGATGTTGAGGCTTGTATCCCCTTTGAGTGCAGAACCAAATAAGTTACCATCACATTTTCATAGGGCAAAAAGTGTTTGAATTACTTTTTCGTGTAATTTTATTTCATTTTACTGATTGGATTTCTCCCCACAAGTTCATATGGGAAGCTACAAAATAGCTTTGAATTCTTTAGTAATCTGATCCTATTTTCATCTCCAGCATGCTTCCTTATATAAGGATCAGAGAAGAGCTTACAACATAGCCAAGATCATCTCTTACTCTGTGATAGAATTGTTTGTACTTGGCCTTTAAAAATGTTTCTTTAAATAGCTGCCAGCATCCTGGGACAGCTTGTTTCCAGTTCTCACTTACTGAGAACTGTCTTCCCAGTTGAATTGAAAATTGTTTTTGTTGCAGTATTATTTTTTAGTCAATGTTTTAGTGGTGTTTTATTATTACTTTGTACCTGTCATTGAAGTTATTGCCCACTTTGACACCCTTAGCCTTTTCCTTGCACTTTGTGTGACATCCAGAGGACTTCCCTTTCCACCATCATCTGTACCAAAACCTCCAGGACCCTGTAAGATTCAGCAGTCTGCAGATTAGTAGTGCTGAATTGCTTGTCCAAGATCTATCCCTACAGACCCTGCTAAATCAGGTTTTCTCACTGTAGGATCTGCTGTATGTCCTCACCACTGGTTGTATCTGGGACCTTTTCCTATTTTATTCCCTAGCTGGTAATTTTCAGCTGGTACAGGTCATTCTTTATCAACTGGATCTCAGAGTAAACATAATCCTCTTGGCCATGCAGTTTTTTCTGTTCAGTCTGGAGAGGGCTTTGGGGAGACCTTATTGTGGCCTTTTATTTTAGAAAAGGGGCTTATCAGAAAGAAAGGTATTTTACCACGACCTGACAGGAAAATGGGGTGAAAGAGGCTAGACTGACTTGGATTTATGGATGGAATTTTTATATGTTGAAGGTGGGAAGACATGGGCACAGGTTGCTCAGAGAAGCTGTGGCAGCCCCATCATTGGAAGTGTTCAAGACCAGGTTAGAGGGGCTTTGAGCAACCTGGAATAATGAAAGATGTTCCTGTCTGTGGCAAAGAGGCTGGACTGAAGAAGTTTTGGACTACAGTCTTCAAAAATTCCTTCCAACCCAAACCATTCTATGATACTGTTAATATATTGTCTTAATATAACTGTTGAGAGAGGCATCCATGAACAGTTAATCTGTGTTAAATCAGTAAGAGGGTTACCAAAGGGTTTATTTCTTTTCAAATATCAGGCCTCATATATTTACTTGGTATGCAGTAAGTGTAATTCACATTTTATGGAAAATATGCACACACATTTGTAAGATCTGTATATGTCACTGAAAAAACCCTAAAATTAATTGCTGCAGATCACAGTTAGTGCTATAATGTATCTTGGGTTGTAAAGTAACATGAGACTGTTATTCTGACCTTATGTTTTGGAGTTGGAGAAAGAGTGAGTTCAGTAAAGAGTTCACTTCACTGATTTATATGGTGATTTTTCCCCCAACCTGCTGTGGAGTCTTTAAAAAATGTTAATTATTTTGCTGACATGAAGGAGAGACAGGAGGTTGTTTCCCATACAGACAGAGAAGAAGTCTGAGGAGAAAGATTTGTATCCCTTTCCATGTTAAGTCCATACATCTGCCCTTGCCTAGGACTACTTGGGAAAAATTCTTCCAAGTGGTCCTCTGGCTTGGCTACACAAAGGGGAAAAGGACAAAATAATGGTGTTGCTCTGAGCTAGATAAGATGCTACAATGGTCTTTTAGAATAGCACTGTCCTTCTTGAATGTGGCAGCCTCAAAGGGGTCTTGCTGGCATTTTGCCTCTGATTTTTCTTTTCTGAGGCCATTCCTCAGAATCTTGTAGGTCTATACAGCTCTTGGATTTGGATTATGTTTGCTGTGAACTTGCAAATATTTAGAAAATACTTTTCATAAAGCACAGAGGATATTTATAAACAGAACTGACACATCCCAAGTTCTTACAGCTTTTACTTATCACACTTGCATTATTTTCACATGTCAGAGGAGGGAAATGTTACTTCAGAAAAACATTAATGTTCTGACAAGGTTTTAAACCCCATAATTAAGGAGGAAATTACTAGATATTCATGTCCTAGACACATTGTACCTGGGCATCTTACGGACAACATCTCAAAGCTGGTTAACCATTATATGCTGTTTTTTTTAGGGCCAAGCGTATTTTCAGACTTACCCAGGAAAATGTATAAGACCTGTGTGATAAGAATTAATCAGAAAACTGAAGATTTAAGGCTTAATTATAATTCTGTTCCAAAGCAACGGACTGTGTGAACTGCTGGTACTAAACTGTACTGTGCAAACACTGCATACTGATGGAATTTGCTTGTCAACCCCAGTGGCATTTCTTTGCACTAAGCTTGTTGTTCTGTCACTCAAGTGCATCACAGGAAAAGATGAGTATCTCAAGGGAATGTGATCTGCATTTTTAGGAAGAAAGTCAACCTCAAAGATGCCACAGGACTAACAGAGATTACTTTGCTCTAGAGATGGCTGGTTTATCGACTGTGAATTCTGCATGCTTCCTACGTGATGACACATGTTTAGTTGCTAAAACTTCAGCTGAATGTTTCAGATTTTGTGTTTAATTGCTGATGAAATGATTGGTTAAAGAGTGCAGTGTTATAGCATAGGAAACAGTCACTAAATCCAAATGATTCTCGAAGGTTACACAGCTATTCCAATATTTGTTTTCTTTTTTTTTACTGTTCAAAGTTTAAATTTTATGTGTAATGTTCTCCTCCCACAGGAAGAGAACAAGACTCGTGACAGGTATTTTAGCCCAGTGTGTACAACAGCAAACTAGATTAAAAACAGTCAAAGTAAAGGAAGTAAGGCTTGAGCAAACTTTTCTGCTTACAAGTTAGAACAGTAGATTATCCTCAGAATAAAGAAGACAGGGCAAGTTGAGGTCAGGTTGTGACCAAAAACATTAGTTCAGAGCTAAGAGTTGATGGGGTAAAATGATACAGCAGCTTCTCAATTTGGTGAGATAAATTCTTTTAAACTCCATTGGCAATAGAAGGGCAAATGTATATCCTCGGGTGTGGGCTGTAGGGATGTAATATGTCTTTTCAATGCACTTGATGATGAATACAAGCTTTTTTTCTGGTTTTCTGCTAACAACTATTACTTGACTTTTCAAATTTATCTCAAGACTTTCTTCAATTATGTGTTTTCATGTTACACATTAGAGTTTCTAAAGAAACAGCAGAGATGTTTTGCCTCTCAGCTATTTGTGCTGCAGAAGGGCAATTAAACTGGGAATATTTATGGTGAAGTTTTGCACCTTTGCTTTAATAGATACAACAGTGCCTGATTTTGCTTCTCTCCAACTTTATGGGAGACTGTAATTGATTTTGCTATTGGGAAAAAACTGGGCCAGGCATTTTGAGCTGTAAATATCATTGGCATTTTGAAAATGGAAGCACTGTTAAATTGCAGTGCTGACAATGGATTATCCCACATTAAGCAGGTTTCACTAAGTTTTATGTGTAGCCTAGTCATTATAATTCAAGATTTCTATGTGTGTGGGAAGCCTAATATACTGTTTTTTACATAGTCCTGTATATATGTAAATGGAATTGTGGAACTCCCTTAATGCTTCAATAAATATGCCAAATGTCTGTAGCAACCTGCTGTTCACTGTGCCCAGATTGCTTCTTTGTAAGTAGGTATCAATCTTCAGTACTTGCTGCATTCAGCCTCTCCTGGTCCCTGATCAGGATCCATCTGTTCCACTGTATTTGGTAGTGTGGACTTTTTTATGATAGATATAGGTTTCAAAAATGTTAATCTCCAAGTAGTGCCTGATCCCTACTGGGTTGTATTTGTCAGCATAATAGTTTCAAATTGCAAAGAGATAAAGTCATGCACTTCCAGGTAAGAAAGTGTTCTGTTGCGGAGTATATTTACATAGACGGGATGGATTTTTTTTTGGTGATGATTTTTTTTCTCAGTCATACTTTTATGAAGCTTAAAAATTACCACTTGATTTTATTTTGATTCACTGTAATAAAGCTGAAATGTTTTTTCTATATGGATATTGAATATTGGAAGACAAGACTGGATGCAAACTGGGAAAATAATTTATTTGATTTTTAGACATTTTATCTTTTTCTTTGGTCTCTACTTTCTTCTAGAAGTGCTGGACCATATCTGTTAAAATGTGAAGAGTGTGGGAAATCTAAAGTGAGCACATGGATACAGAACCTGTGAGGATTTATTTGCAAATATGATTTTGTACAGATGAATTGTTGAAGCATCAGTTCAAATTTAGAAAATATATTATAGGTGTGCAAGTGGGTAAACATACTGGTTCTGCTGGGAATAGTTTTAAAAATGTATTTGTGATGTGCTGCCTGCACAAAAATGCAGTTTTGTTCCTGATCTGATATGCTTGTAGTAACAGAAGGTAGTATCATCTGTAAATAGGCAAATGTTATGTGTGATTGTGAGTTTGACACTGTCAGCATCTGTGCCTTGAGTCGTGGTTCATAGAAATTAAAGTCCATTAATGTTCTGATGACATTGGGATGGCAGGGCTGCAGCTGCCTGACAGTGTGTGGGTGTGTGGAATTCTCCATAAACATGAGCATGCCCAAAGGGAGCCCAGAAACAGCCATGGGAAATGGTGCCTGACATATGGCCTGGCGTGAGAATGGTTTGCAGGTAAAGTTTGCGTTGGGAAAAATGGTATTAAGAATTTATATGATTTGAAATTTATATGAACAGTTTTTAAAAATGAAAAGAGGTCAAGAAACTTATGAATGCCAGGTAAGACACATGTCTAAATATTGAAGGATGCCAGAAGATAGCATTTAGTATTTTAGTTTAAATTAAATAACCTCAAGCATTCACTTCATGCTCTGAATGGTCATATACCTGGTCTAGAAATACTTAGCAACCCAGAGGCAAGAAATTTATCCTGAAGCTTTGTAATAAACTAAGCTTTCTCTTTCAATGAATTATGCAAATCAGCATAAAATTGAAATTCTAAATTGAATATATGCTTGCATATTTTAAATGTTTTCAGGTTAAAAATGAATATTTCATACTCACATATCCCTTATAAATAACATCTAAGACTTGGTTAATAGGATGCATAAAACATCTGAAAGGCACAGCAGGACTGGCATGTCAATGGAGGGGACTAGCCATGAATTCTGCACTTTTACAGTGCTGTGAAACTTTAGAGAGGTGGAGTTGTTCCTTTGGCATTCGCAAAGGGGAACTTCTTTCCTAGCAAAAAGCAAAGACAGGGTCACTACAGACACACTGCACAGAGCTGGACTTTTTGTCTGTTTGATTGGGAGCTCATTGCATCACTAATTAAATGTTTACTCAGATGTTCAGCATGCTGGCCAAGGAGAAGCAGTAATTCTTCTGGGTCCTTTTGCTGCTTTTGCTGATGGGGCTGCATGGGTGACACATCCCGGACTGGTTGTGCTGTTCTTTTTGGGGTTCTTAGGCTCAGACAAGGCACTGCAACTGCTTTACATTTATTCTCACTCTTATTTTCCTTACCAGTCACAAAATAATCTGAGTTTCTTCATCTCTTCCACCATAAACTTCTGTTTCAGGGACTTGATATTTATTATAAATCTTTGTACACCACTGGCATTTGAAATAGCTGCTTCAGTTGATAGATTCTGCTCTTGGGAAAATATTTCCATTTTTTAAACTCTACTCATAAACTTGGCATCTTTGTGGATTTTTAAAATTGGCCAGAGTGGTAGCCTTATTTTTAAAAATATGAGGAATATTTCAATATCAAAATGCTAGCTTTTATTTCTAGGAGAATACTAAATTCAGGAAGAATATATTTTGATGTACATTTTTTAGGCATCTACAAATTATTAAATTATCAAAATTCCAGTAGAGCTAACCAATGTTAGAAGAAGAAAAGAATGTAATTAGAATATGAAGAAAAGGAAAGCAAAACATTAACCCTCCTCCAAACTGTAGAAGTGTTCTTTTCATACTTTCATTTTATTATCACTTTCTCTTCATCTGACACTGACAAAAGTTTTTAATGTAAATTTTCAAACCCCCATCACAACTACACACTCAGATGTAATAAATACATATAACACACATTAATAATTCAGGGGAATTATTTCTTTAGTTCTTTTGCTGTAATTCAGGTCAATATATACAATCCCAGTATATACACAATATCATGCTGGAGGAATGCTCACTGAGACAGAAGCTGGTTGACTTTCACACCCCAAAATTGTTCACATTCATCTCAGTTCTGACTTGCAGGTTTGACCTCTGTTGCCACAACAGCACTTCTTGCGTTTTCCTTTGAAGCATCTGGCTCTTAGGAGGAATAGGGTCCTGCCAATTGTGCCAATATAATACTGCAATTCTAGCATTCCATTTTTTACTGGGAATAGAGTCAATCTATAAATAACTTGGAAATTCTGTGTTGATCTTAATATGTGGTTAATCATATTACAAAAAAAAAGTTCAGCTAGTATATGAAAAATAATTTTATTTACTAGATTTCCTGTAAAAGTAGAATAGGAAACACAATTGTTTCTTTCCCCCCTACCTAACAGCAAGGTCTGTATCACAAACTACTAAAATATGATACCGATAAAGAAAATCAAGTATTTATTTTTGAGTGGCTGTTTTTAAGAATGATTTTCCCAAAGTTCAATTTTGCAGATGCCTTGTATAGTGGCATATAAAAACCAACTTTGAACATGTTTTAATCCTGACATATCTCTAGAGGGAAAATGATAAAGAACCCACTAAAGATAATTCCTGATATTCCCATGAGCTTTTATAAAAACCTGTAATATGGTGAGCTTGTGTGGGCTGAGTGCTTAGGTAAAGCATGCTTGAAATTTGCTTGAAACTTAGCACAGAATTCTCTTTTGATGTGGGGAATTTTCACTAATAGCACCTGGTAAAGTTACTGCACTTTTGACACTGGCCCTAATTTTCCCTAGCATTAAAAGAGAGAGAGAGTCTTTCATTTTCCTAAATACTTCATGGGTGTGGAGAGTTAGGGACATGCGTGCGGAAGATATCGCGCTGTACGGTCAGACAGGACCCCTCCCCTTGCAGTCAAACCTTTGCCCCATGATTTCAGGGCTTTCCCTGAACCTGAGGAGATGGTCTCCTCGGCCAGAGCTTTAGTGCATCTATCCCATATCTCCGGATGGAGAATTTCCACCGGGCTCTCTATAGCCCCCAGCTTAATCAACCTCAGCACCGCGAGAATAAAATCTTTAAGCTGACACTGAATACCGTACTGTGTACGAATCTGACTTACGACCTTCGCGATTGCTTCCATGCTGATCGCTGGTCCGGAGGCGTCCCTCCCGCCGAATAGTCCAGCTATACGGCCGCCGGGTCCTTGTCCAGGCGTACCCCGAATCCCGGGCGTAATTATTACCGGGTTTCGGCACCAGATGTTGCCTTTTTAAGGGGCGTAATTATTCCCGGGTTTCGGCACCAGATGTTGCCTTTTTAAGGCGTGGCGACCTGGTTCAGGCCCGACACGGTGACCCAAACCCCAGGGCCACTCGGTCCATCGCACCAGACACCAATGTGGTGAAGAGCAAATGGCGTTTATTGAGGGGTTACAATGGTATTTATGGCTTGGGCAGTCGGCGTCATTTCCTTCTGCTTACGTCCAGCTAGGTATGGCCTGGTGCGGGGCAAAGGTTTGACTGCAAGGGGAGGGGTCCTGTCTGACCGTACAGCGCGATATCTTCCGCACGCATGTCCCTAACTCTCCACAATGGGACTACAATTTTCTAAAGCAACAAACCTACTTTGTACTGCATCCACTGCTCAGACAGGAACACCTATAATGTATGAACAGATTCATTTTTCCTCTCTCATTTTTACAGAAGCAGTTTTCTAAGCAGAAAGTTTGAAGCCAGACCATTTTCTGTAGCTAAAACCAATGAGTGTACCATGATTTGACCCTTCAAAAGTTTAGTTTTGCTTTATTTGTTTATTTATGGAATGTTATGGATGTTTAGTTCTCAGCTATCACATAGCTATTTTTAGAGCCCCCTAAGTTTATAAATGTCCAAGTCTGGGACACCCAATACAGGAAATTAACCTGCTGCAATGAATCCAGAGGAGCTAATCAGATGCTTGGAGGGCTGAAGAACCTCTGTGGTGAAGACAGGCTGAGAGTCAGTGTGGAGAAGAGAAGGCTCTGGGGAGATCTTAGAGCATCTTCCAGTAACTAAAGGGGCTACAACAGAGCTGGAGAGGAACTTTTGACAAGGACAGGGGGGGATGGCCTTAAGCTGAAGGAGAGAGGATTTAGATTAGATGTTAGGACAATTTTTTTTCCTCTAAGAGTGGTGAGGCACTGGAGGATGTTGCTCAGAAAGGTTTTGGACTCCCCATTCCTGGCAATGTTCAAGACCAGGCTGAATGGGGCTTTGAACAACCTGGTCTAGTGGAAGATATCCTTGCCCATGGTGGGGTGTTGGAACCACATGTGGAGGCTGGTTCCTTCCAACCCCAAACCTTCTGTGATTCTGCATAACTGCTCAACAGCTGTTTGCCCCCCAGCCTGTACTGATGGATTTTTCCATCCTCAGCACAGACACTACATTTGTCTTTGTTTCAGCATGAGATTCCTGCCATCCTGTAGCTGCAGCTTCTCAAGGTCACCAGCTGATGGAGCACTCCTCCCTGTTTGTTCCTGTAAGCTGCATCTCAGGGTCTGGCAGACTTCAACTGACAGGAACATACTGGTCCAGTGTATTGATGTAGATCCCAGCTGCTGTGACCCTACTCTTTTTTCAGTTGCAATTAATGCTCATAGTTCAAGCCTTTGTAAGTTGCTGTTTCTCTGCAGAGACTCAGAAAATCCTGAGTTGCTTTGTTCAATTTCTTCTTGATTCTGCTGATGCCAGGAGCTGTAGGATGCCCCTCTTTCTCCGGATGCTCTGATCCAAAGATGCAGGGATGATCATGAGGTTTTATGCTACTTAGGGCGAGTCAGTTCATACCTACTGAAAATCCTCTAAGCTGCTTCCTTGCCTCTGCTTTTTTTTCCTTGGGACCCAAAAAGTGGGAGCAGCTGCTTTGCATGCCCAGTGTGATGCTGTGTGCTCAGCAGATATCATCCACATTGCTATGTATGAGCTGTGTGCCAGGCAATGTACATCAAAGGGAAGAACAAACTATACTGGAGTTTCTGGTATCAGTGCATTCCTCAGTTTATCCAGTCTAATATTTTCTCTTCAAAAAGAGGTGATAAAGAAAATCAGAACTTCTGTGTGATTGAAAAGTCATTGTGCATTATTCAGATGAGCAAAATGGTTACTGCATATTATGTCCTGGTCTTGCTGACTGAAGCCACACAGCTACCCTCACTGGGCTAGTTTGTTACATGTTGGCTCTTTTAATAACAGCTTTTTTATCTCTTGCATTCGGTGGTTAATGGTATTTGTACAAGAAAAACTGCTCCTTGGTCTTCAAAACAATTTTACCATAGTGTGCTCATCAACACACACTGAAACTCAATGTGAGTCACTGTACTTAAAAGGTCCTGAAATGCAGAAGTAAAACAGTAACAAATGGAAATTAAAAGTGGTAGAATACACAATGTCTTTTTTAATAGCTTTGAGGGATGATGTGGTTATGTAGTAATGAAAAGTTAGAGCTTCTCATTCTTTTTTATTTGAGACAGTGAAATTGCATCTGGAATTTCAGAGCAAAGAGTGGAGTACCTCCACAATTCAGAGACACAGTATTAAACCTTCCCTCCATCTCAGTAACTACTTTTTCTGTTACTTGGTAGTCTATACAACATATTATTAGATTCCTTTGGGAATTCAGGTGTGACTTCCACACTAATTTAAGAATTTAGGTACTCATGCTTTGAGCTCCTTTAGAAAGCTTAGGTGATTCAGAATTCAGCATTAAGAACTGGGCCATATGTTTTCCAAAATCTATCCCACTGCTAAAACATACCTGATACTGGAGCTTACCATATCACAGTGAATTCCTTCCAGAACCACATTTTTACCTTTTAGGAAAGCTTAAGAGGGTCTTGTTTTCTGTCTGATAAAAGACAGGAACAATGAAGGAACTCAAGGGAATGCAGAGAATTTTCTGGTGTTTCTACAGCTTAGAGTGCTATGAAACAGTAAACAGGATTTCAGAGTTGCAGAGTAGTAAGAACTAACCTGCCTCTGACTGAGCAGGTCCTCATCTGGAAGGCTGCACTTTATCTCCTGGGTTTAGCTCTGGGCCCCTCACTTCAGGAAAAACGTCGAGGGGCTGGAGTATGTCCAGAGAAGGAACAGAGCTGGGGAAGGGTCTGGAGCAGCTGAAGGAACTGGGGTGGTTGACCTCTGAAAAGGAGTGTCAGGAACACTTTCTCACTTCTACAAATCCCCAGAAGAAGGCTGTGGGCAGGTTGGAATTGAGCTCTTCTCCCGGGTTACAGGTGTCAAGACCAGAGGACACTGGCTCAGTGTGCACCAGGTGCTGAGGAATGCACTCAGTTCAGGTGGCTGGGGGCAGCTGCAGGTGAGCTCTGGGTGGGAGGAGAGGCTGGGAATTGCCTCCCTTTGGATAACAAAGGGCACCTGTGGCTCATGGGACCGTGACTTGGACTGGGAGGAGATAAAAGCCCGGGGATGTCTTTATTCAGGATCCCTCCTTGGAAGCATCAGCTTGAGCTGTTATTTTTTCATTTATCTGTTGCATCAAGGTTAAATCACTTTAAGGCTCTTGATGATTGAGACTCTGCTGTAAGAACCCAGATCTTGAGTTGTAAAGGAAACCTGGTGTGGCTGTGAGTATAGGGTGGCCTTGGTCCCAGCTCAGCTAGTGCTGGCGTGGTTCCTGGATACTCAATTTCCTTAACACAGGGGAGGTTTAGGCTGGAAATTAAGAAAAACTTCTTCTCTGAAAAGATGGTCAGTCATGGGAACAAGCTGCCTAGGGCAGAGGTAGAATCACTGTGGCTGGAAGTGTTCAAAAGCTGTATGGACATGGCATTGGGGGATATGCTTTAATGGTGGACATGGTGCTGCTGGGCTAATGGTTGGACTGGATGATCAGAGAGGTCTTTTCCAACCTTAAGAATTCTATGATTCTACAGCTCAGTACCAGCTTTCCTTTCTGACTGTGAATAGTGATAGCCCCACAATAAAATTGGTTTTAAATTGAGGAATTTAAGAGGCAATATAGCACTCCATAGAAAATAATTTAGAGAGTCATCAATACAATAAGAGAAGAGTTTCTAGGGGTTTCGAATTTTATTGTTCTTTAGTGCCTTTCCATTGGGCCGTTTTTCACATCTTGTGTGAAATCCAGCTGAAGGCAATTTGAATGATTACATTTACCATTATCTATTATCTCAAAGGCCTCCTCTGCAGTATTCTGTTGTCAGCTTCAGCTGAGGAACTGGTGGGTTGATGAGGGAGACTGAAATACCTTCTGATCCAGACAGGTGGTATTCCCAAATCAGACAGAGCTAGCAGGACAACACAGTGAAGCTCTAGCTGCCACTGCCTGCAGCTGGCATCCTTTGGTACCCAGAGCTGTCAGTACAGAGCTGCTCATGGACTCTGAGATTAGGCTACAGAAAGGGAAGCAAGGACTTCAAAGCTATGCTGTGCTCAGGGTTTTTATATGTGGCTTGAAGATCCCAGTATTTCTGAATATGCATGTGTTTAATCTAAACACCATATGGTTTTGCTGACCTATGCAATGTTGATATTTCTACCCTAATTTGTATGTGTTTCTCAGTGCACTGCCTGGTTTAGTTCTAGGAAAATGGTTAGAGTGCTGCTGAGTCAGTGCAGCTGGGATAATGAGTCGACCTACTTTTTCTGTCTCATTGGGACATCCATGCATTGTTGGAAGAAAAAATTAATTGCTACAGATAATCCTTTCCATGGTAAAGTCAATGTGGAAAATCACTTCACCTATCACTATATTTGTCCCTAAACCCAGCCATAAAAGCAGTCTACAGCAATAATACTAGGAACAGCATTAGTTGAGAAAAATATTAAAGTAGTATTCATGTATAACAACTGTGCAGCCCAAGGTTGTAAAGCAAGTACACAAAGCACCAAAGGGTGGGTTGCAGCAAACCACTTTTTGTAAACTTTGCAAAGGAATGGTGAAGAAGTGGAAAGTCTTAATTCATTTAGTATCTTTTGATGCAAGCTATTCACTTTTAAAATGAGTGAGGATCTATGCAAAAAACCCTTGATTCTTATCTGCAAGTCTTTTATGTGCTGGCTTTAAAGTAAAACACTGTGTTCTGTTATTCTGTGTGCAGAAGTGTTGCAACAACTAGAATTTATTTCAGTAAAATAGGTCTGAAATCAGGGTGACAATATAATACTGGCCCAGGTTCATGAAGTTTTATACATTTAGTTATACATTGCACCCACCACACCTGACTGGCCAGAATTTACCATTTAACTGGGAGTTTAACTTACTGGAGCTTTTTCAGCCACGTAACTCACCTGTGGTAATGTTGGTAGAAGAGAGCACCAAGATTTAGTATAGCTTTTTTGATGGTGATAGACACACCATCAGTTTGGGGTTTCTATACTGTGTGCCTGCTAAGATTAATCCCTAAAATAGCCCTGGGATATTTGCCATGTCCAGGGAGCAATGCCCAGTTTCATGCAGAGTACTGGCTCAGGTCCTAGCAGCAGTGCAGTGTATCCAGCACACCCAATGTGCTGCCCCAGGGCAGTTATGCCTCCAGTTCTGGAATGAGGCTTATGGTAGGGTTGGCTGAGCTGTCCCAGCATGGTGTATCCCCACACAGTCATGAAATATCCATAACGTGGTCTGTGCAGAGATCCCTGCATCTTGAGCATCCTGGTCAGGCAAGGGAACAAACCTGAGTTGGTATTGGTGTGGAACATAGCACTCTAGAAGAGATGACATCAAAATGATTAAAAAAAAAAAAAAAAAGATGTGGCCAAAGCACAAGAATTTATATGGAAATGTGAGCATGAAAATTACCTGGATGGCAGCCATTTCACTGCTGAATTCACCCTGGTACCCTGTTTTCTTAGAGCTCATAAAAGGGTATAAATTAACAATGCCAGCTGTCTGCATGGAGCACATTTCTGGTATTTGCTATGTAACAGTGTCTTTACTACAAAGCTACTCAATTTTCTGTGCTATGGGCAGAGCTCTGTGTTCCTGCCAGGCTACCAGAATATCTGCTCCTCTCCTGCCAGCAGTCTGGCAGTAAACCCAGTGTGCCTGGCACAGGAAGATCAGTGCAGATTTTCTTCCCTGTGTGGAACAGGTTTGCCTGCTGCTCTGAATACACCTGGCCGTGTACCTTCATTCTGGGATCTGCATGGAAGAAAGAGGCTGCTGTTCATTTATTCTTTTAGCAGATGTAATTTCATGTGTTTTAGCAACCCATGAAATCTCTTGGGCAGTTTATGCCCGTGTGCAGTGGTCCCAAGGCTACTGGTGTAAAGACTGTTGAGATACTTATCCTTCCTGGCTCATCCCATGATCTCTGTGAGGCTGTGTCTTTCTCCTGAAAGCCTTTACCTGGGTGAGGAGTCACAGCCTTCTCTGTTCCTTCTAGTGATTAAATTTACCTGTTTTATCTGTGTGTTCTGTCCTCTCTCTGGTAGAAAAGGGGCAGATATATGTTTCTTTATCTCCAAGGGCCACTTAACTGATGCTGCATTTCAGCATTGAATATTAAAGTCGCAGAGATGGTTTATGTAGCAAAACAATAAAGTGTTCACAGTTCTGCCTCACATGAGAAATAAGACAACCATACAGTTTAAATTAAATCTTCAGCTAACTCTACAGATATGTAAAGTTGCTCAATATTATTAATTTTGCTCTTCCACTGTCCAGTCATTTTCTTAATTCTCCTCTGAGATCTCTGCCTGCAGTTTCTCTCTAAACTCAGCATTAGATATTCTATTTCAATGCAGTTCTGAAAATTGTGCGTTTCTTTATTCTAACCTATGTTTCAGACAGACTGGAAACATGCTCTTGGACACTACTTCATTTGGAAGATTTAAGGATCTTATAAGGGATAGGATTCTCTTCCCATGCTAGGATCAGACAAACTATGATGGAGAAGAAAACCACTCATTGTTCATGACAGAAGCATATTTCCAGTTAAAATATGTGCATATAGTGAACAATTTTAGATTTCAATACTCATTTTCTGCTGATTTCCACCTCCACCCCAAAAACAGACATGCTCAGACATCTGGAACTGTGAAACTGTAATATTTAGTAGTATTTGGGAAATAATGCAAATATTTTTGTTTGAATTCTGTTCAAGATTTCACTTGGGCTGTATGCTAGTGGATTAACATCGTAATAGGAATGAATGCACACATCAATAGCATAAAAGAAATAACAGGTAGATGCACAGAAAATACATTTTAAGTTTTCTGAATGTGAATGGTTCACATTGTCTGAAAGAGTTAATGAACCCCCACAGACCTCTCTGAAAAAAGGTAGCACTTTAGAAACACAGACAGAATTCTGCATAAGGAGAAGATTCTGAAACTGAAGCAGGTTAGGGAAATTACCTGAAGTGACATTCTGTCCTTTAGGCCTGAGGGGTATTTTAATCCTGAGAGGATTTAATCTATATTAAGGATGCATATGAGGAAAGAAAAGATAATTTTGGATTAAGAATGTTCATGGTGTGCTCTCTATGACTTTGGCTAAATTCAGTTACCCTTCATGAAGGCTAAATCTAATTAAGATATGTTTTTCCCCTTATATTTTCACTGGTCTGCTTATATCTTTTAAGGTCAGTCCAACATAAAGTTATCCTGCTTGTATGTAAAATACCTCGTCTCTCTTCATATATATGCAAGAGAAAATCTTGTTTTCCTTGTTAGGTTTTGAACCTTGTCTTTATTTCTATGATATTTTTTCCTGTTTGCATGTTTTTCAGTGATTGTATCTGGAAGCATTTGTATTTTCAAGAGCAACTGCAATGCAGTCTGTTTAAATGCATTGCAAAACATGTTTGGTGTGATTGTAAAGAAAACAGACTAACTGAAAGATATTCCACTTATTTTTAATTGGAGTACTGGTGCTACAGCTATGGTGAAGTGTAACTGTGGTGCTCTGATAATGTGTCTTTATATATGCAATGAGTTTTCCTCAGTAAAAGCCAGATAGAAAAGTTACCAAACAGCAAGAGATAAATCACACCACTAGTAATTTCTGGGCACTATAAGAGAGCATTTCCTCCTAAATTTTGTTACTTACGATACTGATAATAGGAACATTAGGCTTGGGTCTGACATATGCTTACCAAACATTACTGAAAATAACACAGAAGATTATTGAAATGGAAAGTTTTTCTTTGCCTTGATTGTTAAGAAGTTCTTTTTATTTTTGTTCTTTCATTTTTCCATGTGCATATACTTTTCACTTTGCCTTTTTTTTCTCAATTATGTAAAATGTTCCTTTAGGCCTTTCAATGGCAGTTCTGCAAGGAGACAAAACAATGTTTAAAATCTCTCTAACTATGAAACTGTCCATTTATCTAAACAAAAGGCCAGTGCATTACATTCCATGGTGGTGCAGAATTTATTTTTAATGTTTTCATAAAAACACCTACTTAGCTAATGAAATTTAAAATGAAGACTATAAGTATTTAAATAACCTGATCTTTAACTTTCCTACCCTAGATACATCGTATGCACACTTCACTAGAAATCCAGGCTCATTAAAAGATGAATTTACAATGAAGCTGAGGAAAGCCTGTCATGTTTGCATGACAGGTATGTTTGCAAAGCTATCAGGAATTTGATAGATTTATCACAGTAGTTCTTGCAACTCATACTGCTACATGTATAAACCATAGTTACAGCTATTAGAGCTATTCTTAAAGTAAAACATATTTGTGTTTCCCCTAGTTCTATTTGTATCTTACTAAGGAGGAAAAAGTTGTGACATTTTATTTTCCTTCTGTCATAGACACCCATTCTATGTGATCTTCTTCCTGTGCCACTTTAGTCCTGCCTTGCCATAGAAAGGCTGTGGAAAGATTTTTCTCCAGAGCTATAGACATTCTCTTGCTTACAGAAGAATTTATAAGGGAGTACTTCAGAAAAGGCTTCTGGACTTGTGGATCTCTTCCTGATGCAACTCATGTTCCTGATTGTTGAGGTACTCAGAACAGTATTACTCAAAATCAGGTTCCTCTATTATTTAGTTATTGATGAGACCCAAATTCCTCCCCTGTATTTTAGTGGGCTGGATGAAGAGTTAGTTATGGAGACTGAGAGGCAGAAAAAAATGTGATGCTCTTATAGTGCATTGTCAGGAATACAGAAATGATTTCCTGGGTAAGGAGAATCAATTGCATTGTCTGAAGCTCCACACTGAATGACAGTGATTCTTCCAGAGCACACAGAACTGTGCAATTATCATTAATAATGTAGGGGATTAAACATTTTGCAATTGATTATACAGTGCCAGATCTTAAGGCTTTTATTTTATTACTTCAACAAGTTCCTAGTTTAAATTTGTCTTTAAAAATACTGACATTCAATTGTATGCACAGCTGCATACAATATGTCTGTGTAGCAACCTGCTCCTTTAACGTGCTTTGCCTCTCATTCCACTTGCTCATCACTCTATCCCTTGCATATCTCACCTTAAATTAACTTCCAAACTCCTGAGGGGTGGTAGTGAAACACCATTTGTATTTGTATTTTTCAGCACCATTCAGTAAATGTAAAGCACGAAAGGGCTGTGTGTGCCCCCTGTGAAATGATGAGGGAGAAATGACCAGGAAATCCTTGATTTAAATAGGAAGGAAGGACCTGTGAGTGAATCCAAATAAATGTTGCACTGTTTAACAAAGTGTTACCCTCTGATGTGACTGAAGATGTTAGTTGTGCAAGTTTTCCTGTTCAGCAAAGCAACAGGGCAATTGGTATGTTAGCTGCTGCAAGAGCTGGTATAGTTTGCTGCCTGGAAGGAAAATTTTGAAGCACTAATTAAAGCTCTCTATTTTACAATCTTTTCAATAGCTTTATTTTTAATATAAATGTGAATGTACTAAAAACTGAAAATGCTTATTTTGGCATTGTAGCTTGTATCTTGTAGGAGCTACAGTTTGAGAGTGCCTCTGATAATATCAACAGCTCTGCCAGCTGAAGGGGATGAAGGGTCTTGGATGGAGTGGGAAGTGTAACTTCAGGTTACACAGCAGCCACTGGAATAGAAGCAAAGCTGCCCCTCCCAGTATCCTGGTATATTGCTGTTGTTGCTTTTTGAAGGTGTTGACTATCACAGCCAAACTCTTAGTTGCTTTGGGAAGAGGTGTTGCCTCAGAGTGATGGGTGTTTTTCAAACATGGCATATTTGAACGTGAGTACCATGTTAGTGCTCTTTTTGCTAGCAAGGAACTTAATTAAAATCAGCAAGTATTTAGCATTCCACTGTTTCATAAATTGTTGGCAGGGATTCAGAGGTCTTGCAGTGCAACTGGGAAAATTGAAGATGTTCAAGGACTTAGAGAGGAGCAAGGATAAACCAGCTTAGCTGTCTGCTTGAAAATGCAGAGGAAATATACAGGAAAAAGCAATGGTGGTGCCATGTGGGGGCTATACCATGTAAGTATAACTGTGCTGAATTGCATTCCAGAATAAATAACCCACATCTGCTTCACGATGTTTTTGGTTCAGTGTGGCCACAGCTGCATCTAGATGTTTAGAATTCTGATATTATTTTTAACTGACTAGAGCAATCTTTAAATTGGGTAAGTATATGAGTAGATTGAATGTATTTTACAAGGAAAATTCTTCTTCACCTTAAAATTTTAGGGATATGTACTAGGATTACATTACCAAATTACTATTATGATTTATAAAACATAACAATATAGTTTTGCTATAAAGTTTATATTAAAATAAGATTTGTATTTTCCTTCTGGAAACTTAGTGTAGCTAGACAATGCTATAATATTGGTTTCTGTTTACACTTTTCTTATTTTTATTTTTTTGGTAAAAAATGCTACCTAATCTAGACTACTCTTGTTATAGTCCAAGCAGATTTTTCATTTTTTTCAGAGTATCATGTAAGGCCAATGAAATAATGAAAGGAACAGCCTATCTAACTGTTAAGGTCAGACGTTATACAGTGCTTTCATTTGAACAATTATTATTTATGCTGTATTTTAAGGAGTTTCTTGAGTGATATGGTTTGCAATTTAGATTAGTTTACCCCTGAACTTTCCTCTAAAATTATATAATGTTTTCAATTGCACAAAAAGCTAATAAGCAATTAATCCATTTTGCACACATAAAACCTCTAGGTGAAAAGTAGTAATTTGTAGAGTACTTGTAACAAAACCTATATTACACTAATGAAATAATTAAATGAAAATACGTCCTTTATATAATTTATCAGAGATCTTGTTGTGTACTTTTTTTCACTGCATACAGTTGCTAATGGGAGAGAGGATTCCATTTTGCCACTTTTTATAGGTAGATTTTTTGTTTTAGATTCTGCAAGCATGCTTTTCTTAGATTTTAATTAACAAAATATTTAAAAACTATCAGGGATGAGGTGAACACCTGATGAAACTGTGGAGTGAGAAAGTACAAACTGTTTCTCATGGAAATGGGGAGCAGCTCAGGGTGCCAACTGTCCCGTACAAAAAGAAAATGCAAATATTCCTATATCTAATCCAATCATTAGCCTGGAAATTCCAGCACAAAACTTTAAAGCCCTGTTCAGGGCTGGTTATGCTCACAGCTGCCAGAGTTGTGCTGTGTGACTTCACCACCCTGCCCTTCTTCATTTCTTGGATAGTGGGAGATTGTTGCAGGGAGAGGGACACTCAGGGTAAAATGCCTCTCTTCAGGTTGAGGATGATAAACTGTCTCATCAAGTGAGAATGTGGTCTGGAGAAATGAACGTAGAGGCCCTTGAGACATGTCACAAAATGCATGTGAAGAACAAGAGTCATGGAGGGATATAAAAGCCCTGATGGTTTAAATCTTCTAACTGGAAGACTGACCACTGATCTTTTTTCTTTTGCTTTTTTCGATGCACTAAGTAAATAGCCTCCCAACTGGGTAAAAAGTACTTTTTTGAGTTGGAGCCAAAAACCAGCTGAACAAAATATTTTGGCCAGTGCTGTCCTTAGAACAGACACGATTCAAGTGCTTTTCAAAGCAGGAGCATCCTAGTTACCTGGAGAATCTCTCAGCTGCTTGTAGGATTTCTTCTGTTGGACAGAAAGAGGTACAAAACTATCCACTGCTGTCCCCACTGCTGCAGTTCTGCTCTTCATAACAGGGAGGTTATTTTCTATATCTATTTCTTTAACCCCTGTTTTTCTGGGTCCTCTGAATAATTTACTTCCAAACTTTAAATCTGTAGAAACATTCTGTGATGCTTTCCAGTTCAGTGATCACCTTGTCACTGGTCCCTCTGTTCCTCACACTGGAAGGTGCAGCTGTGCTGCTTTTCGCTCAGCCCTGTGATGTGAGCTCGTATCACTGGCTCGGGATAATGGAAGGACAATCACCTCCCCTGCTTCCATCCCTCAGTGAATCCACTCTCATTCAGGTGTCTTTATTCCTGCTGTGAGCAGATTCCTCCCACACAATACTGAAGCTATCTAGGAGTGCTGTTAATTTCATCAGCATTTTCTTTTTGTTGCCCATTTGGGTTCTGCAACTACTTGCCTCAAAGTCCTTTCTTTTCTTTATTTTTTTTAGTTCTCTTTTATATTGTTCTAGAATGGGATGCACTTCTCAGTCCTCAGGAACACATTTCTTTTCTATTCTCCATTATTCCCCCCAAGCTCAGAATTTGATGCTGATTGCTTTAGCTTTAGTACTTCATTGTGTTGAAGCAGCTGCTCAGATTTAAGTATAAGAAGTTAAATTATTAACATTTTAATACATGCTTTTCCCAATTCATAATGGATGGCACCTTTAGCTTTTTCCTGAATGGGAGGCTAAAAGCCTCAGTATGAATATAAAGTTGAATTAAGCCTTTCGTGAATATTGAACACATACCTATAATATATACGTATTTAAGTGCTTTCCTAAGTATAGGTATTTTACCCTCATTTGAAATTCTTCCCAACAAGAAACATGTTCTTGTTTCTCTAATTAACTGCAGTTACTGACTAGAAAAAAGATAGAGTGCTTTTACAGATAATTAGGGGAGGGTGTTTTGCTAGTTCACTTCTCTATTTTCTCATTAGACAGGCATCTATTCAGCATTCTCAGGTTCTGTAGACAAGATTTTTCTGCTGACTTTGTACAAGTGTAACTTATTCTTTTACAGAGCTGGCTGCTAAACCTTAGTTATAGCACTATTTTGTTGTTGGACGCTATTCCTGAACTGCTCTTATTAAAGGAAGGGTGTATATATATATTTGCTTACCTGTCTCTTTCAGTGATGGAACAGAGCATTTGAAAAATAAGGACCAGAACTGTAAAATTAGTGTTTAAAATTCAATTTTAAGACAGTCTTATTGCACATTATTTTTATATACACAGAATACAGACAATTATTACTTCCCTCCTACCTCAAATTTTTTTGAATATTCTGCTTTACTTTCGTGAAAATATTTGTTTATGGACAGCACAAAAATCAAAATAAATTCATATTATAGTGATAGAATGAATAAAAAATGTAAGTTGAAAAATTCTCTGAAAATATTTCAGCTTGATTTGCTTTGAAAAGCTTGCTTGTCTGAGTAGAATGACTGGTAAAGGGTATTGTACAGGAAAAGCCCTGTTATGAATGCCTGAAATTTTTGAATAGATTGATTCATATTCAGATTAGCTTCCTGCCAGATGGAGGGAATTTACAGTAAATCAGTTCTTGGCAGGAGAGAAATAAAAAATGAACAACATCTGCTTATTTATAAAAGTTGTCCTATTCTTTTTCCATATTGGTGAGGCACAAATTATCTACCCAAAGAAAGTTTTATGACCAGTAAGCTGTGGAATGTTAAAGTTTACTGGGATGAGAAGGCATTTGTGTTTACAACAGAGGTTGACACCAGAGCATGTTTACAGATTGCACACAGCACCTTTGCAAAGCACAGCCGCTGCTGCTCAGCATCTCTGTCTGCTGAGCTCCTGCTCCAGCACTGGGTCTCGGTGCAAGAAAAGCCTTGCAGTTGCCAGAAGTTATTTTAGGCTATGATCTTGCAGACATGTGTCTGTAGGCAAACTCAAAGTCAAACATTGCACATCCACAGAGGAGGAAGACTCATGAGTATGCAAAACCTTAATAGCCTCCTTTTGACCCATGCAGATCAAACTGTCCTGTGGTCCTATTAATATTTCTGTCTCCAGGTTCATACTTTATAAGTTGGATATTGGAAAGCTCAGATATTAGGTCAATATATTTGACTGCTCCTTTGTAATGACCTTACTGTGATGGGTGTGCCTGGGTTTTTAATAAGCGGTTTGTTTACAATATTGACATTTTAATGTACATGTACATAAAAAGAGAAAGCTCAGGCCTTCTCAGTGTCATTCATGTCCAAATACTGGCTCAAAGCTGCTGCAGTCAGAGGTTGGATGACTGAAGCAGGAGTTAACAGCATCCTTCAGTATTTGCAGCTCATGATCAACAAAAGCTGGAAGTGACAGGCAATGACAAGGCACAGTCATGATATTTCCCATACCTAACTTGGTTTACCAAAAATACCATGCTGCTCTCTACACACGTATTTCTAAGAGGAAATATATGTATGTTTTGTTGTTTACGTTTAGAGATAAGACATCCTTGGAACGTTGGTAATTTATTTCCTTTACCTCACTAACCAGCCGATTCCTGAGGGCACATCTGTGCAGAGGAACAGAGTGGAGACAGAGGCACCATTGAAACTGCTCAAGGACCACTGGTGGCTGTTCACACGTTTATCAAGGGTGATCCCCAGCTGCAAGGTCACTTGAGCACTATAAAATCCTCAGCAGCCTCTTGCTTTCAGCCCTTTTCTCCCAGCAGGGCCCCCTCCCTTCTGTGTGCACTGTTGGCCATGGGCTGTAGGATCTGCTGGCTCTCAGTAGATCCCGTGCTCTGTTTCTCCCCAGCTCAGGAAACCCCTGTGTGCTGCAATCCCCTGCTTTGCTGGGGGATGCAGCTGCTCAAGATCTGGTCACCTTGGTGAATGAAGTCACAGCTCTCATGCCTTTGTGAGATTTACGTGGAATGTGATCATCTATGGCAGATTTAAGATTGAAATTTTTTCTTCTCCTCTTATTTGTGAAATTCTATCATCCTGACCTAGAAGGCCAGACATTTTGATTCCCCCCAGTTAAAAATGTAATTATGTGAGATATTTTATCAGCAAATCTACCAGGAGATATTATTGCTTTCTATTTTTCAGACACTGCCTGTCAAAGGACTTAGAATTAGCACTCTTGTCCTTGGCCAAAAAAAGCCAAGGTAATAATCTCAATGATGATAGCCAGAAATGGCTGATGAATGAAGCCTGAAGTCATGCAGTCATTAGATTGCATTTTCTCTTTTCTGAATGTATATATATAATACTGCTATTTCTTCTTGGATAGTAGAAATAATGTGCTAATGTAATTTGAAAATTACACTGGGAAAAATGAATATTTTTAAATAATTTCCACTTTATGTTGGTGGTTGATATACAGAAATTGTAGGTGTTCTGTAGAATGACTGTATTTTGGAGACTAAATTTGAACTTCGAAGTGAATTAAAAGATTAGGTCATGATTAATGCTTAACTTATTCTGTAAAATATATGCCTGTTAAGAAAGCAGCATTGTAGTCATCTAGCATGAAATTCAGTGGATATAAATAGGTATAACAGAGCAGGGTTACAGCAAGAAAAGACAATGACTATCAAAATTGAAGCTGAAAAATTCTGTAAGGATTGAAGGACACAGATAAATTAAAATGAAATCATTACTTCAGTTTTAAATTGCATCTCAGCCTAAAGTCCTGTGTCTTTTAAACACTTGGATAACAGGGTGTTCCATGTGGTGGTTGCTGTAGGGAAGTGAAGCTAAGCAGGGTGTCCAGTGTTTGCAGAATTGTGTCATCTGAAACAGAACCTATTCTGCAATTTCTCCTGATAGATTTAAAGCCTAATCCTGCAAGATCCACACATACAAACATCACAGCAACTTTTCAGGGGAATTTGCTACCTTTCAGATAAGTTAACTGAAACTATTTCAAATATATAGGTGTTAAAGAAGTAGGCAATACTTCTCCATCCTGTATCTTAAATCTAAAGTTGAGTCATTATTCACATTTTATGGCAGTGAAATGGAGTCAAATAACAACCCTGCAGCACCCACTGTACCCAGAGCTGCAGGAATGTGTCTGTTGAGTTCCAGTGTGAGGTTTGGTTTGGTTTGTTTTTTTCCCCTCTATGTCCTATTCTCTTCCTGTTTCTCAGCCAGGTCTTGAAATCTTGCAAACCTCTTTGTTTACAAGCAATGTGAAACATTTAAAACAATACTTGCACTTAAATATTGCAGGTGGTTGTTTTTGCCCTCCTTAGGGACAAGAGAGTTCCAAGCAGTTGGTAAAATCAGCTCCTAAGCACATTTCCACTTTCACAGTGTGTAATTATGAACACAAAATAAAAGGGAAGGAAGCTGGGAACTTTGTGGTTAATAGGAATTATAATTTTGTGTGTGTTTCTGAACATCAGATTTTTGCTGAAGACCAACACACTGTAGCCTGTGCAGTTATTATTTAGTATTCTATCAGGGAACATAAAACACATCACTGACCTTGAGTATCTTAGCAATTGTATTCAAGAAAATGAAACTTAATTTATGCAAATAATAAAGGACAATAATTAGATAACATATAATTTAATGCTTGGAAGATTTCTAAAAATTAATTTGAAGCTACTAATGCTGTAAAATGTCAATTGCTTTTCACAAAGGTGTGTTTTCATTTTCAAGGCATTTAATGTATACATTGCATATGGTAACTCATCTTCCTTTAGTGAAGTGCTGGAGCACATCAGCACTTCAATTAGAGAACATTCACTGATATCAGGGCAATTATTTATCTGAAAAATCTCTTAGAAATGTTTTATTATATTTTTTTGTTGTGGCAAAAGCAAGGGGCAAGGTTCTGCAGTTAAATTTGCAGCTCTCTGGCATTCCAACTACTCTTTCAAATGTTTGCTTCTTCAGACTCTCCCTCCTTGTATTTGAAAGAGAAATAATGAGTAAAGCTGAGTAATTTTGAAGCATGATGAAAAATGTAACAAAGCAAGCTTCTTTTTCATGGGCTTTAACAAAAGCTTTTATTTTTAAATGGCTGCTGAATCATGTTGCTGTGCATTGATAGGCAAACACTGAGGAGAATCCTTTGTTGTTGATTATTGTCATATGGGTTGGCTAGACATGGTTATGAACTTCTGCAGTTTTGTTCTCAGTCTGCAGTAGTATTTTATTAGACATTTTATATGATAAGTGAAGGAACACTTTTGAATCCTGAGCTGTCACTACATATTCACTTACTCTCTGAAGTGTCCTGGAGAAAATTTGACTATAGGGGGTATTAGGATGGGCAATGAAATTTGAACGGAAGTTAAAATAATTCTCTATTCAAAATACAGTTTTCTTAGGGCATATTTAAAATGAAAAATGAAACTCTTTAATTTTAAAATGGCCTAGCCCAGTGTTCAGCAGGAATGTTCTAACTAAAGGCAAAATCAGTCTGTATTCCCTTTGAGATTTTGTTTTCTTTTAAACAATAAGTATCTGCATTTAGTGATGTTACAGAAATCAAATTCTGAGGATAAAAAAATATTTATGAATATACTGGAAAATTCTGAGTTCAATAAATTATACTTTTTTCTTTCCTGCTTCTTTGTTGCTATCCCTACATATTAATTGAGGAAATAAGCATGCCAGATGTATAAATATATGGGATGCTTTTCAACAAGGTAATTTTTCCATAATATTACTTTCCTAATTTGACCTAAGAATGGGAAAGCTTACTCCCTGTGTTTGATCAGAAGTTATATTTAAAATAAGAATCAAGTTATGTACTCTTTGCAGCTGTAGAAAACTATTAATTAGCAATAATAGCAAAACAATATTTTGACCTTCCAGAGTCCAAAAGTATACTATTATTAATTAACATAAATTGATTATGTTTAATAACAAGAGCAGAGTCAATAGTGCAAAACACTTCCATAAATATTCATGTGAATGTTAAGTGTGCCTATTTCAGGTGTCTTTGTTGCTTCCTGAGTTCTCTTGCACTGGCTGGCCTTTTGCCACACTAAATGCTCATAGGAAAAAAGAATCTTAAGACCACATACTTTAGCACTTAAGTTTGTTTGCCATTAGAAATTCCTGCAGGAATCTATGAAGACTCATGTTTATCCCATTGGAAAGTGCTTGCTTAGGAAAGTTGATGTCTATTTTGAAAAAAATCCCATACCACCACCTGTGGTAAAAAACTTCTCAAGATCAGATAGGGTGTGGATGTCAACAGTCTCCCATTTCTGATGCTACCTGTGTCTCTTTAAGCAAGGAGGTGCTTTTTTTCCTTTTATTATTGTTCTTTTCTGTGTGTCTCACCAGCAGTAACAGCAGAGTGACTTAACCAAGAGAAAGAAAAGACACTACTAGAAGCGACAGAATCATAATATTATAGCAGAAAACAATTATTTTTGGTATAATTTGTAACTTAATTCATAGAAACTCTCAACTGGTCAACATTTTCATGGTTCTGAAAGGTTTCTGTAGCCATACCCAAGTCCATTTATGCCTTCTGCATGATCGTGAACTAGACAAGTTTCATACTCATTCTATTTCCATTTTGAAAGGATGCAGTAGAAGCGTAAAAATCACAAGATGACAGAATTATGAATGATTCAAGTGAATTTGCTTAGGAGAAATAGATATTGATAAAAGATTTTGGTTTTCTTTAGCAGAATGGCATGCTTTTTAAATGTGAGAAGTTCTGTAGAAACTGAACCACTCGTTTATTTCCCTGTTCTTTTGCCATCAATACAATATCAAATGTTTGAATGGTTCTTTAATATACTCTGTTAGAATTATTTCAAACCACTGCCATTCTCTCCACAGTTACAGGCTCCTTATCATCTTCTGAAAACCTTAATTACTGGGATATTTACAATAAATTTTGTTTGAATTTAAGGTGGACTTTGCAGCGTCTGTCCTTCTCTCTGATATAAGATTGAAGAAATGTGTAGGAAATGTAGATAAGAGAACTGAATACCTTGGCTGATCAAAGAGATGTGAACACCAGATCATGCATCTACCTGTTAACACATCCTGTGCCCTTTGGCTCATCCAATGCCTTCATTCAGAATCCTTCTGGGCCTTGCCTCTTGGTGGGTAGTGATGAGTCAGAAGGAGTGATGTTCTAGTTAATGTGAATCTCTCAATTTAGAATGTTTCAGAGAACTTACTGATGACTAGAAACTTATCATTTGATAATACAGGGGCATACCACGCCTCATGTTAGAAAACTTCTAAATACTGTGTCAATTTCTGCTAACTTTACATCTTTGTATGGTGAAGCTATTAATGTCCAGCAGTGGCTTTGCATTCCTAGGGAATATTTTTATTACACATTAATGGTGTAAGAGAAAGAGACTGAACCTTCAGGAATAACTGTAAGTCTGATCTTTTCAGAAGCTGTCCCTCCTGTCACTGTGCAGTCTTCAGCATCTGAACTCAGGTAGAAATCACCATGAACTTAAGGAAAGAAACTAAAGTACAGTCCTGAGGATGTTGAGGCATTGACATCTGAGTCTCACAGTGCATTTACAGAACAGCACCAGTTTTTCAACTGGAGTAAGTCTTCAAAGATCTCTGAGACAAACCAGTAAAACCTCAAAGGGCAGTTGGCATAATTTTTCTAGAATCTTCTAATTATATGCTATTAGCTTGGAGAACTTGTAAGTCCCTTTGGAATAGAGTCTGCTGTGGCAGTAAAACTTTTTTTTTCTGATGGAAAAGATCTTTCCCACAGTATATTCAGTTCATTACTTGCTTTTAAGATAAACTTTGTGGAGTGTAAGGGGAAATGTTTGATTTATGCCCTACCGCTATCAGATATGCAAAGAGTTTGTACATCTGCACTCTGTAAACATTTGGAGCAACAGACAGTTTTGTTTTCTTTGTTATTGCTGTGTTACATGAGCACTGCAAACACATTGCCAGTAATAAAATGTTAAAAGCTTGCCAAAATCATTAGGTTCTATACACTTATTATTAAACTGAAGAAGTGCTGCATGTTTATCACCAGCTGCTTTTCCAAATGTAGTAATGCACTAGAGAGGCAGAGTGCTGAATCCAGTAAGCGTTGAAGAGATAATATCACTTGTCTTGTAAAGAATCACAGATTGGTAGAAATGTTTTCAATTCAATTATGGCTTCCAACCTCAATTACTTCAATAATTTTTCTTTTTAATTTATGGAGATGCTCAGAGACAAATATTCTTTTATGTAATTATTTTTCATTCGATGAGAAACAGAGGAAGCAAACCCAATATGGTACAAATTTTGCATGCATAAGCCAGGTGGTAAATACACATTACTCTTAGAATACCTGCTTGTTTAGGAACAGTTTATCTGTAATGACACTTCCAGACTAAGAAATTCTTTCCTCTGGATGAGTAGTTTGCAATAGTGCCAGAGTGCACCTTTGGGGACCAGCCTTTTCAGACATGACAGCTCAGTGATGGCAGCACGATTCTAGTGTCTCTAGGTAGAATAAGGAACAGTGAAATTTCTACTTTACTGCTCATCCATCCAGGCCTTATGCAACCACTGGATGATGAAGTTGCACAGCTCATTTCCTGCCTCACTGGAGAAAAATTATAAAGTGCAAGTTTTTTGCCTTTGCATATGCTGATACAGAAGGTTTTAGCGAGAAAACCAGGGGGAAAATGTTTTGTTTCAGCAATAACAGGAGGGAGTCTCTGTGTAGCTACCTTTTGAGAGCCCTTCTCAGCCCGTTTCTGAATGGAGGTTGTTCTGTCTGAAACTAAATGGCATCTGGAGCCCCCTAAAGATGTCTGTGCATTCTTGTGCTTTTTCACTGGCCCCAGAACAGCAGCTCCTCTTTCCAAGACTGGCAGTGTTGCTGCACTTGCTGGTGAGGGAGGATTCTTGAACATTAAGGCAGATTCTTGTGAAAAACAAAGGATCTGGAAACCATGATACTGCTGCAGTTGAATATTCAGAATCTAGATAAATTTTTTAATGAGGAGTTAGCTAAGTTGTGAATATGGATAGTTTTCCATTTTTTTTTATACCTTTCAGCATTTTTGCTTTCCTTTTAAAATTTCTCTCCTTTTCATCTCATTCTCTTTATTTTTCTGATAACATCTGCACTTTTTCTGTGGAGTTTACCCTTTGGCTGAATTCGATGGTGAAGTAACTAAAGGCAAAGTGTTCTCTAGATTATCTGAGTTTAAAATTGATAAAAATAAAATATGTGCTGGCAACATCTTTTCTATTGGTAAAATTAGTTTCAAATGTTGTTGAGGAAAATCAAAGAAGCTTCACTGATAGTCCTTTATGAACGAGTTACTTTTAAAAAACCCAACCTCCCCCCTGATAAAACAGAACTAAACAACAACAGAAAACACCCTAAACAACAACAAAAAATCCACAGCCTTTTAAAACATTTTATATTTTTCCCTCATCTAAAGTAAAAAAAGAAAAAAAAATTTAAAATGGACAGAAAGGCAGCTTAGAGGAACATTTCAAATAGACCATAGAATATCATGGCAATTGTTTGGAAAACATAGAATAAAAGACCAGTAAAGCATTCTGTCTTGCCAAAAGACTTTCTAGGTACTTTTCATATGCCTAATTCCATAGTTTGTATGCATATATACTGATGTTTTAATAGAGTGTTAGCTGATGTCAGAAATAGTGAAGGTTTAGAGACTCAGATTTCCAACTCTCTTGCCTTCAATTTTTGTATTGTAGTGTTGTCAATGAGCTTTTGTGTGGCACTTGTCTTTTTGTCTTTATAGTTGTTACATTTTTTCCATTTAATGCCAGCAGGAATTTAAGGTTATTGTTAAAAGGGTTCTGTGTTAGAGTATGTGCTGCTATGCTGCAGAGTCAACATCTGCAGAAGTCAGACTTTTTTTTCTGTGAATCATTAAAAAGCTCCAGACTTTATATTTTTCTCCCAATTGGTTCTATGTGTTGCTATAGTATGTCAGTTGAATCCATGTGTAGAGACTGCTGTGTAAAGCATTGGTCTCTTCAGAATATTTTCCCATTAAGTTCATTTATTCATAAAGTATTAAATTTTTGTTAGAATAATAATTCTCATGTTTTCCTGTGTGCGTTGTCCTACCCTCTCACTAGAAATATTCACAAAAAATGTTATTATCAAAGATAAACTACTAAAGGACTGTGACCACATTAGAGGTGGTTAAGAAGTAAACTGAGGTGTTTGGAGAACTCTTAGTGGTGGCTTCTGAGCAGTGAAATAGAAATGCATATGAAAAACCATGTAGTTCCTGGTAGTCCATTAATTGCATGTTGATAATCAGTGTCCTGCCAGCCTCAGGGAAGGGCAACCCCCCCAAAGTGGGGCTGATGTGTTTCTGGGTTTATGCCAATATAGTTCCACTATGATGTAGTGAAATCTTTCTGAACTTTAGTCACGATTTCATTTCATCTGGCAATTAAGCCCCACATAGATGTTCACCCTTTACCCGTCCACCCTGCTCTATGTCCTACCACCCCAGTGGTAAAAGCTGGAAAACTTGAGGGTTGAGATAATCGCAGTTTAACAGGTAAAGCAAAAGCCGTTCACACAAGCAATGCAAAACAAGGAATTCATTCACCACTTCCCATGTGCAGGGGGTGCTCAGACATCCCCAGGAAAGCTGGGCTCTATTACTCATAGTGTGACTTGGGAAGACAAATATCATCATTCCAAACTTACTCTTTCTCCCCAAGCTTTATATGCTGAGCATGGTGCCATTTGATCTGGGATTTCCCCTGAGTCAGTTGGGGTCAGCTGTCCTGGCTGTGTCCATCCCAGCTCCTTGGGCACCCCCAGCCTCCTTGCTGGTGTGTGGGGTGAGGAGCAGGAAAGGGCTTGACTCTCTAACCCTTGCTCAGCAATAACAAAATCATCCCTGAATTGTCAACGCTGTTTTAACACAATCCAAAACACAGCCCTGTGCCAGCTATTATTATGAAGAAAATTAATTCTGCCCCAGCTAAATCCACCACAATTTGACTTCATAGAAATTTGACCAGAATCAATTAGAGAGTTCTTGTCTCTGCCCATTGCAAAAGAGTAACTTGGGATCTGTCCTGATCTATTAAAGGATATTTCAATGGAATTAATAAAATTTCCATTTACAGGCATGAATTGGGTCAAAGCCCTCTCAAATGAGTATCTCATTTTTGAAGTCAGTAGGAGTTAAGTGCTGCTTATCACTGCCCTCAGAAATCATTTCCATGGAATAAATGCACGGCCATAGTGGAGTGTCTGATATGCACCACAGAACCTATGTAATAGTTTAATTCTTATGAGATCAAATGATCTTACTCAGAGGTTTTCATTTATGTTCATTGCTGAACCAGAAACAAGAGTACACCAACCTGACAAGTTCTACCTCTGAGTGGGAAATGTGGTTGGAAATTTCCCAGGCACAAATTATCCTAGAAGCCACGCACTTTTGCCTTCTCTACAAGTCCTAACACTACAAATTACAAGTATCTTTCTCAGGTACATGAAATACCTGTAGCAGATTTGATACCCACTACCCAAAACCTTGAAAAGGTAGTGTGTGATATGTGTGTGATTTTATGGCTCTCAAGGCCCCTTTCCAATGCAGAGGAGCTATTATCCCTCACAGAAAAGATTCGGGGCTGTCACAGGTGTGGAATTTTCTGCTGCAGTGATCCTGTTCAGCATCCCACTTGCAGGAAATGAGAGTTCTGCTGGAGTTGTTAATGCCTCTGTGCTTCTCTACCTTTGAAAGTCAACACTGAGGAGCTGTAGTGTGGATAAAACATTACAGGACAAGTGGCTTATCACCGTTATCATGAATAATGCATCTTGGCTTCACTGAATATGTGTAATGGCATTGCTTACATTTTTAAGATATGTTTCAAAAACAGTGTATTAATAAACATAAAAGGTATTTCTCACCTCAGTGATAAAGACCACTGCTGCAATGCACATTTGTGACATAAGCCATATTTCTGCAGTTAGATTTATTAGTATGAAGAAAATTGCTCTTCTGAAAAACAAGTAATACAGGCACATTATTACTGTTGCAGAAGGTGTTATTAATCCATACCCTGCCTCTCCAGTTGCACAGACTCTGTTTATTATCTGCAAAAGGAACATGACTGTAGCTTTCTCTAGCAAAACCTGGAAGCAGCTGTTTTATCATGAGACTTTTCCTGCTTCCTCTTTACTTTCATGGGGTAGTTTAATGTCTTGATGCAATTTTAGGAGGATTTCACTTGCTGTACATAAGTAGAGGTGTTTGTTGATAAAGATTTCAGTATTTTTTCTTCTAAGATTTCCTTATGGATTTAAAGAAAGTAAACAAAGCCAAAATGAGAATGTCATTGTGCATGGTGCAGAGTTGAAGAGGAAGAATTAATGAGATGTTCGTAAGAGCTGGCAGAGAAATAGCTTTGAAATCTCAAAAAGAGGCTTAGTGCAATCAAGAAATACAAAAAATAAGTGGGTGCGGGAGCAATAACATGAGGAAATAATCCCATTTACCAGATGGTTAGGAGAAACCATTCTGGGGTGGCCTGTTGAACAGAGATACTCCAAAAAAGGTCTGGTAATCCATGTGTGTGGAGCAGGAGATAGTGAAGCACCTCCTGTATTTCCACTGCAGTTCTCTGCAAGTTCAGCTGCAGATTCCTGTCCTGAATCCTCTTCTCTGCAGCTGAACTAATTACACTTCCCAGAATGTGCTCAGCATTAGTGAGGTCCTATTTGGGTAGTCTTTGTTTCAAATGCAAAGACCAGCGGAATTTGATGAGGTTCTGACAAAATGCACATTCCTGAGCAGTTAACAACGTAGTCATGCTTTACTCGGGCATTAATTTCAATCTTGTGCCTCCTGTAATTCAGCATGAGGAATTATTATTACTGTCATGTCCTTTCATGGTGTGAGGCAAATAACACTGCAATCTCTTTCACTTTTTTTGGGATTAGTTAACTTTTTTGGTCCACCTTTTTTTGCATTATTTTTATTAATAATGAGAAAGAAATTGTTTAGGGTTCAGTTCTTCTAAAGATACCTCTTGCTGCTCATGGCTTTCTGTTTTCCAGTAGCATGTGAATGGCTCTTGCATTCACAGTCTTCCTTCATGATTCACATTGCCCAGACACGAAGTCTGCCAGATCTTAAATTAAACTGATGGGTGAGGTTGAGCACAGGCTAGTGGGGGTGCAGCTGGTCACATTTATTTACTGTAGCTGGGAGAGGATATTTCTCCACAGTTAATTTTGCTAAGTATAAAACAGACAGGATCAAAGTATTCCCAAACAAGACCCTAATGGATTTCTTTGAAGTGAAACTGTCTGAATTATTTATTTTTAGTCTTGTGTGGCATAATTGGCTTAGAGAAGTAATGCTGTATCCAGTTGTAATTAAAACAAGGTAACATTTTAAATAACAATAAATAGTTTCTCTATTACTGTAACACAGTGATTAAATAGGGTACAAACCTTATTAAGCCTTGTTTTTGCTCAATAAAAATGCATGGCTGTAATTGACTCTTGTTTGATCCAGCATTTCTTTAAATTACAAAGAACAAAGCTATCAGATAAAAATGAAATAGCACAGAATGTATATTCACAATCCTTTTTGAAATGCAATGTTAAAAATCATATCTCTTATATGTTCTCAAGAAATGTTTGATATTTGTGACTATTGCCCATTGTTGTCTTCAATTACAAGTCCACTTATCAAGGATAACCTCTGTGTTATTCATACCATAATTGATAAATCTAATCCTTTCATTAAGATGAAATGAAGCCTTCCCTAGTAACATTAACAGTGCCACATGATGTCTAAGGGGAAAATATAGTGCTCTTGACTGTTGTTTTGACTGTTACAATTTTAAAAAGACACACAAAGCAAATTTGTAGGAAAAATACAAGTTGCCTTTTCCCTTCCCCAAAATGTTTCATTTGTTGCATGGATCTGAGGTAAGAGTAAATTAAAATTGTCTCCAGTAAAGTCAGTCAGCTTTTCAATGGCAATAATTTTGTGTTTAGTTCAGAACATTTTTAAGATATGTCACTAATTTAATTTTGATATGGTGAAAGGAATACACTTCCTTCTTCCCCACTGCAATATATGGGAATACTACCATAGCTTGAGAAGCATCTGCATTGAGATTTGCAGCTTTACTCTTTTGTTCTGTGCATATTGGAAAGAAGGTGTAGTGGACAGCCATGCTGAGCTGTGGTAGCTGCTTGCCATGTTTGTCACAGCAGGTCTGAGGTACACAGGTGTGTTTGTCATCCTTGCAGGGAGAAGCTGTCTGATCAGGATGTGTTCTGCAGCTGGAAGTGAAAGCCCACAAGAGGCAAGTTGGATTTGATATTTTTGGCTACATCTGAAAGTAGCAGTCAGGGAATTTATATTGTAGAAAGGAGCCTGTGGGAATGTAAATTTGGTGGTAGAAAGAAAAATGATCTGAACAGCAGATATTTTGTAGAATGCCACACATCTGCTAACCCATGTGGACATATTCCCTACTCCAAAATTCCTGTCAAAAGAGAAAGAATAATAACATAGTGAACAGTATTATTGTTGTTTGGTTTGTACCCAGTTGTGTAATTTTTGCCAAAATCACATCCAGAAGGTAAATTATAATAACATAGCAGAGAAGAACACACAGACTACCTTAGAAAAGTGCAGTGTAATGGAAGATTAGCTGTTGACCTTACTGACATGCTTTGTATGTCCTAATGACTAGTTTCCCTTTATTTTTTATGTAAATTTTCCCCACCCATTAGTTATTTTGGTTCTTATGCTCTGAAGCTCCCAGCAAGGCTTCTCATTTTATCCAAACTGTTAATATTAATATGGCTGTGCAACTGCCCAGTGACAGCCTAGTTTGGCATCTATCTATGTGAGCAAACTCATTTTCCTGCTTGCATGTGAAAAATGCATATTGTCTGCTACTGAAATGTCTTCTATCTGCATGCCATTCCTCTCTTTAAAGTTACCATCAAATCACTGTGGTTCTCTGAAGTTCTGAAATATGTGTTACTCAGCTTTCCCCATCAAATCATGAGTCTATTTTCCCCTCTGCAATATCAGTTGTCTGTATAATGCCTTGTTTTCTTAGAAGCTTTGGTGAAAATGAGGGCTTTAATTCTTGCCCATTCCCCAGCACCTTCTGGTGAAAATGTGATCTTTTATAAGGTTTGGGAAATGGCAAAGCACATATAATGATTTTTTTAGCAGCTTAAACCAGCATTTACTTCTCAGACTGCAGCTTCTCAATGATTAGGCGGTAGATTTTCCAGATTAACTCCTGACCACTAGAGCACTTTTGTTCTCTCCCATGCTGTTGGGAGATTTGTTGATTTAACTGAAGGTGTTCGCAAGTTTTTCAGCTGTACATATGTCTTTTCCTCCTTAAGCTGTTCACTTTACTCATTTTTATCATCCTGTGGGCTATGACTGTTTTTTTCCCCAGAGGTTATGAGCTAAAACAAAGGCTCAACTACTTTTCAAGAATCTACTTGTAATTAACTTGGCTTTAATTCACCCTTAACAATAGATCAATAACACCTATACCTGCCACCTAGGGAACTTCCCTGGGGCTATATACAGATTAGACATCAGAATATGAAGGTAATTTAATTTAAAGAGAACAGAAATGGGTAATTTTAACAATGCAGTGGCATCTTTGCATATTTACTTGAAAGCCTTGTATGACTGTGATATTTTTACTTTTCTCTCCTGCCAGGTATTTCTGAAAATTAATAAAGCACAATTTAATAAAACAAATGAATTATAAGGATGGTGTCATACCAGTACAAGACTCTCTATCCTTGATCTCTTTTTTCTATGTTTTTCCAATAGTAGTAGGGGCATAGTAAAAAAAATCCTGGTTTTGTTTTAGGCCAGATAGTGGAATTATTCAAAAGTTATTTGGTGTTCCTCAAAGTGTTACTTCAGGTTATATAAAGATTTGATAAATGTAATGCAGGATCTGTGGCAGCAGTCAAGAACATGTAGAAAAATGCAGTTTGCTCACTGCTCTGCACAACGTTTAAAATCATACTGGCTCATTTTGAAACTCCATATTTTTGTTCTTATTATAGAAATTCTTAGCAATTTGTAGTTAGGCAAAATTGCCAACTGTAATGATAAATAATAGCATATGGGTGTATGCAAATACAGCAAACACCCTTTCATTCCATATGCAGTATGATACAATTCCCATCATCTCCATTCCATTAGCATTGCAGATAACAAAACTTGCTGTGCTGCCAAGAGAGTTTACCGAGTTTTGTTAAAATCAATAGAAACTGTGCAGCTGAAGTTTTAAGAAATCCTGAGTTTTTCTGCTCAAACATGCCTGCTGTTTATTTTTTACATTCCAAATGAGTCAAAGGAGGACAATTTGGATCCCCATTACTAGAGCACTTTTTATCCCCCATAACTAGGGTTCAGTAGGTGTCCAGATTTATTCAGACTGCAAAAATGTTTTTAGAAAATCTTATCCCTTTTCCTTCATTTGAAAGAAAAACAGGGCAGAAACCATTTTTTCCCCTGTGGTGTATAATTATGAAAAAAATATAAGAATCTAATGGAACAGATTAACTGAAGGCAATAACTGGGTGTGACAGTTGCAAACATACCAAAGAACACAAAATGGAAATTTCAGAGTAGCACTTCAATTTTTAAAATTCCCATTGTTACAAAGAAATTTTAAAAAGTTCCCTATTATGTAAACATATGTTATTAATATGCTTTGTTAAAGAACAAAAGTGATTCAACAGGAAAATATATTTACTTGTTGGAAACTTCTATGAAAGGAAAATTAAAGTATAGAGAAATATGTCAAAGTTGCCAATTAATAATAACAGTGAAATCATCTGCCAGAAAGCTTCTGGTGAATCCCTACGTGAGGTTTAAAATACTTTCATTACTGTCTCTGCCCCACTGAGGGGCTGCTGCCCTCCCTGCAGAGCCCTGGTCTCTTTTGGCCCCAGTCACAGGTTATGGGTTCATCAATCACCATACAACAGCATGAGCTGAGACCCTGGGGATGGAGTGTTTGATGGAAAAGCACCTTAATCCCCTTTTTCCAGGTCCAGGAAAAGGGTTGGAAGGCAGGTGAAGACACAACGATCTTGGAGTCACAGTGTTAAATTCTTTGGCTGTGACACACAGCACGAATTTCCATAAATTTAGAGTCCTCTGGATGTATCTAGATCTTTTCTTTGCATGTGTGAAGTGGCTTGGAGGTCTCATTAGGAAATTTGGGAAAAGTATTTTGTTAAAAAAGATTACCTATGGATTTTTCAATGTCATATTGCTCTCTGTTTAGAGAAAAACCTTAAATAAATAAGGGTGAATTTCACAGATCCTGCAGAGTGTTCAAATAACCCAGGAAAAGCAGAAGTATAAGGATGTACTGATGCTCTCCCACACTACTTTTCCAGCTGCTGTGTTTGCCTCAGACTGACCCAGAAACAGAGTGGTTAGAAATTATGGATTTTTCTCTATGAATTTTCTCAGTTCTGGAAGTCAAGGGAACATTTAGCTTCCTCAGCATTGGGCAGCAGAACTTTCTGGGCTTAAATGTATTTGATTGAAATATTTTTTTGATGGTTGCCTGTCCCTCTGTGGTGTTTTTTTAATGCTGCATCACATTAGCCATCTTCAAGCCCTCTGCTACTGTGGCAGATTTAAGTGGTAACTACACCCTGTAGTTACAGAATATTTACTTTCTGTTAAGTTAGTTTGGATTGCCGGGTAAATACCATCTGGTTGTGGCAATTTGTTACTGTTCACTTGTTCTGAAAACGCTTCACATTAATATTTCTATTTGAGGCAAATCCTCCAGTGTGTTGTGTTGAAATAGTCTTCTTAGTATGAGTAACTCCCAGATCTCCATGGTGAACATGGCTGTGTCTTTCATGAATATTTGTCTCATATTGTGATCATCAGATCCTTCTGCATAGCTGCTGGCAGGTTACCTAATAATGTACTTTAAAGAAGTTTTATGTTTAGTTTTCATGACTTCTCCAGACTTTTGGTTTTATTGTGATATCATGTATAACTTGCTAGAATTTGTTTCTTATATGAAGAAGACCAGATTTTCATGGGATTTCTATTAATTTGGAAATATTTCATGTACCATTGTGATTAATGGTGTCATAATTCCCCCTCCCCCCCCTTTTTCTTTCTTAGTAGCTTATATACATGCATTTGAACTCTCAAACATGCAGCTTTCAAATGCCTCCTAATTCCTGGAAAAAAAAAGGTAAAATTGATTCTCAGTGCTGACTGGCTTGCCTTCATAGGGACTAGAGCTGTCCATAAACTTCTGATATTTGCTCTGTGCTGTTCATTCTGTTGGCTCTGAGGCTCCAGTCGAGCAGCATTTCCACTTGCAACTAAAATTATATCTCTGTTGCCTGAGATTGATACAAATAGTAACAATGGATAGTGTAGTGGTTTTGGTTCGAGAATTTGAGATTTCTTGGCCAATGCACCAATTTATCTCGCTTTGACCAAATTGCCAGTGCACCCACTAGAATTATTTACTCATTTCCTGCTGTGAGATAGGATTAGGAGGAAGGTAAAACAGGCTCAATTTTTAAAGGGTACAAAGAAAAAGCTTTATTACTAGAAACTATAAGAAAAAATAATAAGAATCAGAATAAAACTTTCAGAACACTTCTCCTCCCCCCACAACTTCTTTTCTTTCACACTGACAATGTACAGAAACAAATCAGTTTACCATCTCAAAACAAGTCTTTCATCAATTTACTTGGGAGAGGAGACCTCTCTTCAGTCTATGGAGATTTCTCCACAAGAAAGAGGTCTCTTGTGGCCTCGATGTCACAGTGATCAGCCACTTGGGAGAATGGAAATCTGATCACTGTGTAAAAATTCCTTCCTCAACTAGTAGTTTTCCCACAATTATTATTAACTGTCTACAGCTAGAACATTTCATCCCCCCCATAATGCATTTCTATGAGTTACAGGGAAACAAGAGTCTCTTCTCCACAGCTTAAAGAAAGAGAAGTTTCAGTCCAAGAGTGAGGCTTCTTCATCAATCCCTTCCATCTGGGACCTGACTACTTCCTTTTGTCTGACTTTGGTGTTTCCATGCTGTTTCTGTGCATATCTTTATGTTGGTCCTTTTCTTTTCACTCAGGAGGGAGAACAAAGTGTCTGCAAGTCTCATTCTGGGCAGTGAAAGAGACAATACATTGCCTGGGCAGCAGCTGGAGCAGTCGGGGTGGAATATTTCAGGCTGTGTTGAGGGCTGGGCTGGGATAGCAGGGGCCCAGCGAGAAGGGGTGGTGGCTGCTCTGGCTGTATGAGTGTTTTCTGGTGTTTGCTACATTCAATTCCAGCTGCAGGCTGGATTCCCCCTGCCCAGAAGGCAAGGAGCAGGGGGCCTTGCTGGACTGGGGCCTGGCCTCTCTCCCCAGGCTGCGTGAGTGCCGCAGGGGACAGGCCCGACCGTCCGGAGCTGCTCTCCCAGGGGGCCCCATGGCCTGAGCCAGCAGCAGGGCAGGGTTTGAATGTTGGTTAGATGTTGTGCTGAGCTGTGGGCTCCCTGGCCACACCAGGGTGGGCGGTGGTAGTAGGATCTTAGCAGCCGTGTGGGCCTCGCTTCTCCTCCCCCTTTCTATTGGGGCCCAGCCGAAAATGGGCCCGGCGTCAGAGCCTGCGCCCAGCCTCGTGGGGAGATAGGTTGAAAGGATAGTGCAGGATAGTCCAGAAGGCAATCTCCTGATGAATTATACCTGTACTGATTACTGAGGAAACATCTGTGCCTGCCCAATGAATTTGGGTGTTAGAGTGGATTAGCTGGCCACTGGTCATAGTTGCAGTTACAGTTGTGGTTTGAGTTAGAGAGTCTGCTGGCTGTGGGCAGGTAAGAGACGTGGGCATGCAAGGGACAGACAAGTAAGCAGATGTTGTGTGAGGGATGGTCAGGGAAAGGGACAAGTTGGGTGTTAGCCAGTTATGCAGAGAGGAGAAGAAAGAGTCAGAGCTCTGTGAGAAAAGGAGTCTACTGTGTGAAGCTGCCTATGAGGGAAGGAGTCAGATTTGTTGGAAAGAAGTACGCTAAAAGAAGGCATGTAAAGTTTCTAATAAAGGACTGGTGTGGATGCCAGTTGTGTCTGTCTCAACATAATTATGACACTGTCTGGCCCAGCCCAGGCCGCGCAGAGGGCCCAGGCTGGTGTTATCTTCTGAGAGGCTGGAAATGAAAGAGAAATTCCTAGGATTTTTTGGCTTTACATGTGTGTTCACAAAGGCACATAAATTTTCTCATTGTGTCAGTATTAAAAATCAGACACTGATTGGTCCCTGTTAGGTCCAAATGAGGCCATCCAAGTCCTGACAGGGAACAATTTCAGGAAATTTATACAAACCTCCATGGGTAGATCATGATGCTAAGGAGTGTTTGCTATTGTGCCTCCCATCTTCAGCTCTGAAGGCAGAAGTGTATTTATAATGGAGACATGAATCTGATTCTATGAAAATGATCCAGGTTACTCTAAACACTTTAAATTGTTTGGTTGCTCTGGTTATAATTCAGGTGTATTTGGAAGAATAGCTTGAGGGATCATTCATCGCTGTGCCAGCAGACTAGGGGATTATTAACCCATCATGGAGGAAATACTTATAGATAGCTGAAGAATGGGCTCAGCTTAGAGTTTTATACTCCAGAGCAGCATGTGTGACCATAAACTTGTCATTTAAATAATTTTCACTGCTGCTGGAATTCTTCCATTTGGAAAATTAGATTAGTTTATGCTTGATATTCAAGAAGAAGCCTCTTAAAGACACTTGTGCAGTATGTTGTTTTATTGGGCTACAAGTTGTCCACAGACTGAAGCCAAGAGAGAAGAAATTTCCAGTTTCTACACTGCACTGTAAAACTCTTTTGAGTGGTGAGTTTATCAACAAGGTTATTGCTGAATACTTTTAACAACTTTTTTGGAGACATCCCTGACAGCTAGAAAATTGTACACCATAGGAAAAAAAAAAGCCTTAGATGATTTAATGTCAAGGACAGTATCCCACATATTTTGAAGATGTCAGCAAGTAACTGGCTACAAGTTCCTGTAAGGTTGCTGTGTTCCATACTAAGCATTAAAGCAGCTGCTAACTGACAGCAATGGTTCCCTGTGCTGTTCATCAAAAAGGATTATGCAAGACAGTGACACCTTTAGTGCAGTCAATGAAGTTTGTGAAAACATTACCTTGAAGAAACTGTTTTTCAGTGACCATTAGTGGTGCACTGAAAGTGGTTTGTGATTTGTTTTTGTTCAGGGAGTAAGGAATCCAGTGTCCAGGTTCACTGAGTCTTTACTAAGAGGCACTTTGTCTCAAAGACAGTAGCAATAATTTGGAGAATGTCCTGGAAATAGTTGCCAAAACTGTAAATTGAACTGTGGTCTGAGTGCTGAACTGCTGCCAGTTCTGGGCACTCCTTGATGAAGATCAGTCACAGTTCTCAACTTTGCTGCTCTCCAGTGTCATATGGCTTATGGAACAAGAGCCTGATGGGTGTGCAACATGGCTTGATAAGACCTTTTATTTTAAATAAAGGTTGGAAATCATTATTAACTGAAGGAATTATAGGTTTTTGTCAGCCTCTGTTTTACCATAGGGACATGATATTGTGTAAAGTCATCAGAAGTGTGAACTTTAGGAAAATACCCAGGGAGCCATTTCAATAATATCATGGATGACATTCTTTAGATCCTGGAGAGCTGATGATTAAACAGTCTCAAACTTTGAGTTTTATGTTGTTAGAATTTTATCAGAAAGAACTGGGAATAGTGAGAGCTAGCTAAAGAAGATCTCTTATTACAATATTACGCATTTTGTGACTTTTCTCCCAAAGTCTTAAATTTTATTGGGAAATTTCTATTTTGCTCAAACTGAACTAATTATTTTTTGAGAAACAGCTAAGTTTCTGAAAGGCAGAAAGCAATTTCATATCCCAGATGTGCAACTTGGTACAAATCAGTGTAAAAAATGGAACCACAGAACTTTCAGAAAAAGAAAATTGACTTTTCCTTCCTGTTCATGTGTTGTGAGGTGTTTTATGGTTGTTAGGCTGTACTTCTTGGGTTATTCTTTCTCTGTAGGTTTCTAAGTTCTTTCCTCAGTGTTTGACTTCATCAAACTGAGCTTTCAGAAACATGTCAATAGCAGCCAGAGAACTGGGTGTATCTATCAAAAAAGCACAGGAGATTTTTATTCAAGTAAAGTCTTCAGTGGAATGTGAGCAGCATGGAGAATAGTGGCTTCTGAATGTGCCAATGCCATTTTAATATTGTTATTTTAATGGTTTCTCCAAACTACAAAGTTATTGCATAGAAAGTTTATGTTCATAGTGCTAAAGGTTATTTGTTTCATCTGGAAAGGATCCAAAACCTGTTTTCTAAATGGCTGTTTTGTTCTGCACAACTTATTTCCCTGTATTTTAGCTTGAATTTGACTTGAATTCAAATTAATGCCATCATATTTGCTTTCAAAATAGAAAATATTTTCAGATATAGCAGACTATGTTGGAGCCACATATACTTCAATACTTCACAATGGTTGGATATATCAGCATGTAGACCATGACATATTTCTTGTGGATGACTGCATATAACTATTTAAGAAACATACTCCAAAAGTTTATTAACTTGATAATGATCTAATAGTGGTGTTGTGAGAAGTGGCAGTTAGGCTAAAAGTGAATTATGAAGAGACAGAGGTGTCTAGTAGATTTTTTTCTATCCTCTGGAATATATATTTTTTGCCATACAGTTTTTTGTGAAGTAGAGGTGCTTTTCTTAGCATGAAAGTTTGCCAACATTGCTCCCGCTTATAAACAGGAAGAGGAACTGCAATTTAGCAACTATCAGGCTTTTTGTGACCCACTTCTGATGCTTTGTATAAATAATTAAACAGCTGGTAAATAAATGTATCTGTCCTGTCTACTGTGTCTTATAGAGTAAAACATTCTTATTATTCTCAGCTTTGCCTAAGCCTGAGCTACCTGCAATAATAGTGTTGCTGCTGTATTCAGTCTGTAAAGGGGCACTAGAGTTGGACTTAGAAATAACAGGACTTGCTATGTCAGCTCTGCCACTGAGTTACTATGGACAAGTAATTTTACATCTTCGCTAATCTTCAGCCTTTGTCTATCTTGGCACAACAGCTGTGTCATATTATACTCCTAAATCTGGAATGTATTTTGATGTACATGATAAAGTAGGACAAAATCTGTCTGAAAAAGGTCAAATGAGCTGATTTGAGTTAAAATAAATATGCCCACCTTGTTACAGGAATGAGTAGTATAAGGGCTGGATCAAGTATTTAAAGTGGGAAAGGCTTGACCATTCTGGGATATTTTTTCTTTGATTCATAGTAGCTCTCCTCTGTGGCTTATCACCCCTTCTACAGCTGAAGGTTTTCAGCTCCTCACAGCTTGTTTTTAGGAGTCCTTCCTTTTCCAAATGAACCAGTGTCAAGATTTTCATGGGTTTAGGTCTTCAAAGAGATAAGAGCAGTTGGTTGCTGTAAAGTTCTTTATTGCAGAAGCACATCAGTCTCAAAGGTTAAAATCCATGCTAAAGCTGTTTGGTATAGAGGCCTGAATAGAGGCAGGAGCAGCAGCTCCCTTGTATTTCTTCTTGTTCTTCCTCTTCTTCCATGTGTGGTGGTAGTGATGATGATGGTGGAAAATAGAGGATGCCTTTCTCATCCCAATACAGGGTTTTTTTATTAATAAATCATGTAATGAGCTAAAACCACAAACCTAAAACATTCCTTCTAAACATATTAGAATTCTAGTTCTATAATATGAAAGTGGTGTTAATTCTTACACATAACTTATGAATATAGTTCTATCTATTCACACAAATGGTTCTATCTGTTCTATATAAAAAATGAAAGCAATGTTCTTACTGTTATGTCCAGGGCTAAGTTTTTGAACTTTTACTGAGGCCTAAACTTTACACCACTTTCTAGGGCTTTTTACTCAAGGCACTTAAAGCATATTCTTACTTACTTAAAACTTAGACTTATACTTCTATTTCATATCTATGGGACTTGATAATATTTCTACTTACTTAAAAACTAAAGCTTGCACTTCTACTTCGTGTCTGTGTGGCTTAATATATTTTAATTTATCTAAAAGTTTTTAATTCAATACCTGTGTTCTGATCTCTTGCTGAGGAACTCAGAGAGGCTTCTGTTTTATATACTCCAACAAAACAGAATGAGCCTGCTCAGCTGGAGGTCTGGGGCATAGTCCAAGTGAGCTAACCTGCCATCTGCACCTTCCCTGGTGAGGGGCTGTGACTCTAGAATTCCTGGCAGAGCTCATGAGAGGCTCCAGGATCCGCTGCCCCACCTCGCTGCCTGCCCATGCAGGGACTGGAGTTGAGTGCTTAAAATTAGCTTCTCTTGGCTTTACTCTCCTCCTGCACAGATGTATCTTTTCATTAAATGTGGCTTTGGTTTTACTTATTAATCCTTTATTTTAGCATATTAATTTCTTGATCATTAGAATATTTGACATGGCAAAATCATCTTATGTTTTTCCATCCAATATTGTCAGTTGTTACCAAGTCAGTTATTTAAAGAAATATTTACATATGGTAATAGCACTAAAAAAATTATGGTTGAATTTATGGGTAAAATGATAAAATAGTGACAGCATATTTTAAGAACATTAACACTATTCTAGAAAATAATTCCAATTGCTGTCTACACAGCGAAGGCAGATCGTTCCTGAAGTATTACAGTCAGTTGAAATAAGTTATTACAGTAAATATTATGTGCTCTTTGCAGCTATTTAATATAATCTCTGCATGTGTAAATAGATGTTATAGTTCTATAAAACCACTGTTTTTCAGCTCACATCTTCATGTCTAAAAAACCATTCCCAATTAAATGTTCCAGTAAAAGAATATATGAAGAATTCAGCTACTTTTTCTTTGACAAGTATTTTATTACATGGGTAATCGAAATTAGTTTGCTATTTGATTAATACAAGTATAAGCAATACACCAAAAAGGGAAAGATTTTTGTAATTATTATCATAGTAAAGTAAATTATGTGAAATTGCAGTCAGCAAACATGATATTGTTCACACACTGTGCCCTTGAAAACAAATGCCAGATATATCTGAAACATATGAACAAATCTGAAAGCTAATATGGACCTGATCCAAAGGCCACTGAAGCAAATGGAAAGATTCCCACTGACTCCAATGAGCTCTGGCTGAGGGCCAGTGAAAGTAACATGCAAGTTACCAAAGAGCCAAACTGCCAAAATGCAATTGGAAATTTTTCTTGTCCCTTGCCAAGCTTCATGGGAGAGATATCAGCTGTCTGGATTCTTGCAAGACAAAGCATATATTTGGGATGTCCATCTACTGTACAGGTTATTAATAAGTGCTGAGGAATCACAGGCTGGTTGAGATGGGAAGGGACCACAGTATGTCACCTGGTGCCATCTCCCTGCTCCATCAGGGTCACCTCAGAGCACAGGGCACAGGATTGTGTCCAGATGGTTCTTGAATATCTCCAGTGAAAGAGATTGCACACCCTTTCTAGGCAATCTGTTCCAGTAAATAAATTCTTTCTCATATTTAGTGGAATGTCCTGTGCATAATTTTCTTCCTGTTTCTTGGCACCACCTTTTTCGGAAACTTTTTTTTGCAGTACCATAAAGCATGTCTGCCATTGTGCTAAAGGTTGGATGTGTTGAAAATTTAGTTTTCTTTCCCTGTGTCATTACTCTGTCTCATTAACTGTGTCCTGTGACAATGACAATACCTGCAGGTGCTCACTATTAATAGGCCACAAACATGCACACCTTGCTGATGGAAATTCTACATAGTTGAATCAGCTCTGTTTTGGAAGTCAGGTGGAAAGGTTTCCCATTTCATTGCTAGTTGCACTTCTTACTTGACCATCTGCCAGGTTTGGTGACTGTTTTAGTGATAGCCTGTTTTGAAAAATGTATTTCCTTGATATTAGGCAATATTTAAAGTGATAGTTAATTTCTGGCACCTTCTGAGCTGAAGACCTTTACTGAGCATTCAGAACTGTGGCCTCTAAGTAGTGGTTGAATAAAATGAACTCTTACTGAACCAATTTTTTGACTGGAATTGTCCTTTTCAGTGAGTGAGGCAACACCATGTTAAATATAAACTTTGTTTACCCTGAAGAGCACATTTTGTTTGTTAAGCTAAATTATGCTAAACAGAACTATATGGAGAACCCCTATTTAAGTTAAACTGAGACAAAATGCCAATCAAGTTTTATTCAGTTTTTGTTCTTTCTTTCTTGTGTTCTTGCAAAATCCTCACTTGTGGCCAGCTATCATAATAAGATACATCACAGTGCAAGCAAACATGTTTATTTCAGAACATGAAAGAAAACATTGAAAAATGGTTTCTTCAACCACACTAGAAGAAGATATAATATAGCCATGATAGATATATACAAAAATTATTTAATTAAAAACCTTTAGAATTACATTTTTAAATTATAGAGGGATTTTTACAATGACTCAAGATTGTATATTTGTATTTTCTTCTGGCAGGTTTCTTCTCTTTGTTTAAAATTGAGGGTTCAGTTCCTGTATTTATCCATCAAGGAAATGCACAGTTTACCTAGTAATATTCAGCAGTTATCAAATCTGTAGATGACTCATGAATCACCCTTCCTTGTGGCCTACAATATCACATTGCTGTGTTCTTTCCAGTTAAGTTGGGAAAGAAAATCTTTAAGACTTTATTCCTGAATTCTGCCAACAGAGCAATCTCCAACTATTTGGTGTATTGAAAAATCAAACCTGAATACAGTGCCAAGAGCAGAAACTTGAGTAGAACATCATTATCTGAAAAATTAATAATACTTTAAAGTTTGCCTAGTGCTTTGAAATAAGAAATACCCACTTCACTTACAAAACACTTACTATAATTTATATGATTTATATCCATTTATATAATAAATGGAGCTGAAGCTTTTTTTGATGTATATGTACTAAGATATATGTGTGGACACATCTGCAAAACAGCCATCAGAGTGTTTTCTGCATAGGGTTTGAGAAATCAGTGGCCAGGTTGGTCTAACCAAGAATGGTGCTTCTGATGAATTGGGGTCCCTGTCTACCTGCAAATGCTGTTAACAAGAGCACAGAAGCAATTGTGAGAACAGAGGGAAGCAGTAAACCCAACCCTTTCCCTGTGTATATATGAACAACCTGTATATTTAGCTAAAATCTTTGCTGTGCCCTGGGGCAGCCAGTTGCTGAGTTGTACAATCATCAGGTATAATATATTGATAAAGCTGTACGTGCCCTTGATTTTATTGCAAATCTTTACTGTCACACTTGTGTACTGATTGAGTGCATAGTTTTACACTCCAGACACAAAATTTTCTATGCTTTGCATATTTTGTTTGTGAAAGACATACCTTTTTGGTTCTCTGTAATACTTTACAGATTGAGCTATGCATCCTGCTGGCTAAACTACACTTCCTATTAGCAACTATAAATGAGTAAACAAGAACTTCATCAGCAATTGAGAGGTGCACAATTACTTCCATTGCAATGCTAATTTAATTTTGTAAACACAGTGACTTTAAAAATTCACTTTTAATACTGAACATTCTTTCAGAGCCTCTGTTGGGTTGGGAAGATTACACTTAAAAACAGGCATGGAATTTAGGAGGGTATATTTGTGCTATCCTAAGTTTGAATAAAGCCAATTATTCAGTCATTACTGAACAGCTTGCCACTTTCTTGCATTTTTTTGTGTAAATTGGTCTTAACTAGAGTAAATCCACACTGCTAAAGATTTGTATGTTAGCAATTGATGCAGTTCTTTTCTTCTGCTGAAATTAGTTATTCCTGGAACCAAACTTAGGCGTTATTGCCTTACTGAACTTGTAATAGCACTGCATTTTCACTGCTTCCATTGAGTTTAAATATACGTTTCTAGTCCATATTAAAATCCTAATTTCATTATTCCCAGGTTTTAATCTGCCTTTTTTTTTAAGTAATTCTGCATAACTTTTCAGGACATAGCTTAATAGTTTCTTCTTCCAAAGTTCCTATTCCACAGTCTTGGTTTTTTTTCTTTGTTGGCCAGCTAAGATTAAATGTGAAAAATATTAAAAGAAACTGAACATGGGTATCAAAAAAGTTGTTTCTTGATAAGTTTTCAGTTTTACTGAACTGTTTGCCCAATGAATAGTTTCAGTATCTGAGGCATCTCTAGATGAAGAGTGAAGCATCTCTAATTCTCTCCTTGATAACAGTAGCATCTTTTGTCTTTACTCAAAGAAAAGGGTTTAATTTTCTCCTTTCATTTTCTCACAACTGGGTTAAGAGAGATGAGAGTGCATTTGTTTGTGTATTTTAGCAAAGCTGGAAACTCTCAGCTGTTCCAGGGATTGACACAAATGTAACTTAAGGACTTGCAGCACAAGAATATTGGCAGTTTCATTTGTTAAAAATCGCTCATATAAAAGATATATATTAGTTTAGATGTTGTTAACAACGGGGCATCAACACATCCCCTAAAATTGGATTTTATCTGTAGAGCACTGTGGTTCTTGGGATGGCTGAAAGACAGCAAATGGCAACAAACAGAGAACATATTAATGAGTTGATAAGAATGTTGATAAGCACCACTTCTTGCTCTTTCCCTGTCTCTTCCCTGAAGTCCTGTAATAATTCTGAGTGTGCAGTAGAAGGATTTTGACATTTGTATTATGGTCACTGTCAAGTTATTCCTCCTTCTCCCCTGAAAATGCAGCTTCAAAAATAATTATAGTGAAGTAAAAGAGGCCAGATCAGGCAGCTCTTGCTGTGCTTTCAAACTCTTGCCATCTTCAGGCTGATTCATCTGCTCTGAGTTACACACTGTTTAAAAACCCACGCAGGCTCTGGGTGACACAGAGAATACAAAATATGCTAAGGTTGCTTTCCAACTCCTTGGAGTTATTTTATCTCTTTTGGCCTTGGTAAGGCAAATCTAAAGTAATCTACCTGAGAAAAGCAACTGCTTGATATGACAAGAGCAGAGGGTATTCTAGGGCATTGAAACTCTTGTTATCACATGCATAATTTCCACAGGAAACCTAAAACTAAGCCTGGCTGTATATTCAAGCACTGATTTTAATAAGGCAGGTGTTTTACTGACATGCACTAATTTGAAACGAACATAGGCAGAAAGACATGAGACATTGTTTCCCTCAGATTATTTAGGTACATTTGCTATTCCTGTATTTGATTTTGCACCACCATCAGATCTGCAATTACCACACTGAAAAACACTTGAAATGTTCTACTGAATTCTATTGTCTAAAAATATGTCAACTTTTGTGTCAAATGTGAGGACTGAAGTTGTCATTTAAGCAACAGAAAAATATCTCTGCTAATTGCACATTTAAAGCAAAAGAAATAACTGAAATAATTTCATTCACGTTTAAGGAAAAGATGTGATTTGATTCATATGACAACACGTTAAGTTTGGTACTACTACTTAATTTGACTAAGACATAATCATACAGGCAAATTTCACAGATCACTGAATAGATGGTTGAGAGGACAAGTAGTTCAGCACGGTTCCTGTCACTTCTTGAACATCAGGAGGTCTTGGTGACCTTATAAGAAGTTGAAAGTCATTCTCATTCCAGGCTTTTTGGTAACTAAAACCACTTGAAAATACTATGCCAGTTCCATTCCAAGAGGTCCAGTGATTTCCAATGACAATAAATGAGCTGTCTTCCTGATTAGAGTAACTGTAAAATTTTGTGATGTTTCTATACCCATCAGAGCACTACAGTCTTTTCAGTCATGCTGAGCTTTGAATGGGCAGTTATTGTGCTATATATTGATCTTGGAGTCATGATTGAATGTTGTGTGAAATCAATGCCTTGTGTGCAGCAACAGCAAAACATTCTGGGATATCTGGATTAAAGTAGGATTTGATTTGTAGGTGAAGTTTATGTCCGTATTTACTTGTGTTTTGTCTGAAATGAATCTTTTGAAGTAGGATTTCTCTAAGCACCCTGTGGATGAGCACCTTTCCATCCAAAGGGTTTGGTGCAAGAAGAGATAATCTTAATTAGACCTTAACTCTGAGCTAAAGATTCACAAGATGGAATGCCACAGCGAGGCCAATGGAACTGTCCTTGCCTAGGATAAGGGCAGTTAATTTGCTGTTACTAATTGGAAGACATATTTGCATATTAATATGCAGAATGAGACTGCAAGCTGTGGTTTTGCCAAGCAATGGAATCATGTAAAAGATTGATGAGCATGCTCTAACTCTACATTACGTTGTATACTTTGTTCTATCAAAATGAGGAAAGTGGTTGAATTAGGGATGAGAGATGCCCATATTTATCAGCATAGAAAGTGAAAGGATGAACTGAGAAAGGGAAAGACGTGGCCAAAAATAGGTAAATCCATAAAATGTATCTATTTCTGTATTCAAATAATACAGTATTAAAGAAGTGAACAATAAAAAAGTACCCTTGTATACCCAGACAGCCCAGCCAAGGCCATTGCCTTTGCACCAGAAGGTGGATTTGAATTGCATCCATTCCTGGATTTCTGTACATCATAGGTAGGCAATGCAACACTGCAACCAGGATGTTTTAATTAAAAATCTGACAGGTAGAGAAGACCTTCTTAGAGTGTCTAGGCAACATTTCCTTTCCTTTAGCACTGAGGCCTCTAGGGGTAGAAAGGTAGGAGATCCATTTGAGAAGCTCATTTTTTAATCTGGTAAAGCTGCTAATTTAGGTTTAGCTGAGACTCATCTGAGATGGGCACAGTTAATGAAACAGCTTTATGAAGCTGAAAAACACAATGACTTGCAATTTTCCTAAGCTCTTTTTAAGCAGGGAGAAAAGGAAGTCCTCCTGCACTTCTCATCCAGAACACTGAAATTACTTACTTGTCCAAAGACTCTCCTGGTTGTGAAAAAGGGGTAGGGATATGAAATCCTATTTGTTCTTTTAACTACTTTAGCAATATTTCCCTCACAAATGTTTTTGTTGGAGTAGATTGTCCCATTTTATGCACCTTGTCCCCAGGTGTGGACACACTGTTAGATATCTGGGAAAATTACAGCCAGGAAAATCATTCCCAGGCTGGAGCTTCTCCTAGTTCTCTCACAGATCTGTTCCCAAGCTGATAAGGTATTCAGCTCCGGTAGGGAGTTTTTTCCCAGGACGACAGTTTTGTCAAAATAGAATGAATTAATAACATTAGATTAACACCTGGTGCTGACTGTGGGACTCATTCTAAAGTACTGTCCCAGAGGCATTCTCCCAGTTTTCCAATGAGCTACTGTTTTGTCCTAGCTCTGTGGAAGACCCTATAAATACGAATCGTGTTCTCAATAAAATGCTTCCTTTCCCCAAGGAAGTCCGTGTCGCTCATTGCTTTCTCTAGCTAAGCAGCGACACCCAGGTGCTGTTTGCCCCAGTAACAGGTGGGGATCTCTAGGCAGATGAAGGTGATGCCGTTCAGAGAGGCATCTGCAGGTACAGAGACTGCCCTGACAATGTCCCTGACTGCCCTTCTGCTTTGACCTGTCTTGCTCCTCCCCTGATCTGTCTGTGGTCTGTCTTTGCTTTTTTTATACAAGTGCTTATCTCCTTCACTTGCATGCTTAATAAATGGATTATTGGGGTGGATGTTTCCAGATGGAAGCTTTCTAGTTCTTCCATGATCTACTACCTACACCAGGAGCTGTCTGTTTCGAATCAAAGGGTGGAATACACCACTCTGGTTTTCCATTCAGGCACCTGTCAACATTACTGTCAGCTCCAGGAAACTTCCTTCTGTCTCTTATTCTGCCCATGTCTCTGAGTGACAGTTCTGCCCCAGCTCTTCCAGCTGCTCCCATTCTCCACTGAGCTAATAACAATCTTCAACAGAGGAGGAAAGAAAACTCCTCAGATCCCCAGCCACTGGTAGTACTGCATGTTTTTCTGCAGCTGTATCCTCAGGACTGCTAAAGGCAGCAGACTGACATCACTGCACTGCAGGAACTTGCAGTTTTTCCTTGGTGCCACACCTCTGTCCCCAGCACACATGTTCAGCCTGTCCCAGTGTCTGTGGTACAACTTCACTTCTGCTATCAGCAGCTATGCTGGTGCTTGTTTGCTCATTCAGATAACCAGAGAGGGGAAGAGATTGTAATGGAAGAATGATAATTCACTGAAATACTAAATAAGGTACACACACACACACACACACACACAAAAATATATATATATAAGAAAATGATGCTCTTCTCTCATTCACAGACCCTCCCTGTTGAATTTGGAGATGTAAAGGTAGTTATTGCCTTCCCTGTGTGTTTTGTGCTAAAGGCCTCAGATTTCCTCCTCAAACATACAAGATATTTTGAAAATATTGTGCAATCTAACATGTATCCTTCAACGTTTATATAGTCATTCAATTCACTCACCTGAGAAGTAACTTACCTATATTATTTATTTATTATTATTTATTATTTATTTATTATAAAAGATACTTGAAACAGGACTGCTAAGACTAAATAGGTGGGTTTTTTTCTGTATTACTTAATAAATATTTGAGTCTTAAGCTGTAATGCTTTGTTATCTTTAGACTTTGAGTTAGTATTTATATAGTTAGATATAGATATATATCTGTTTTAATGAAGGCCAGTGAAAGTGGAATTGCCAAAGACTGGCTGAACATAATCTAAGGAAACATTTTAAATGCTACCAGGCCTTAATACCTGTTCTCCCTGCAGTCACAAAATTCCTCTCTATCTATTTTCTTCTTTATTAGCAACCTAGAATCAGATCAGCTCAGATAAGATTATTTCTGCTCAGATTCTAATACTTTAGATAAATTTATGTCTGCGAAAACTTGTAATTTTCCATGTTTTGATCAATGTGCATATTCTGAACCCATCCTTGCTAAAGAACCCTTTGCTGAAGAGCCTATGAGCTGGAAATTATTTCACTTTGAAAAACATCCAGTATATTATTAAAACCATTTTCTTTGTCATATCCCTACCCTGTTACTCACTGTTCTCTTCATAGGGGCTAATTAAACGTTATGCTGCTAATCAGTGTTGATAGATACAAAGTACTGTAATGTCTTCTGGCTTTATGGATTATGCTAATGGCCATCTGCCTATTATTGATAATTTGTTCTTCAGTTACTGCAGGGGGAGGAAGGACTGTTTGGTTAACTGTAAAAGGGAGCTATTTGGTTTATGATGCATTCAGCTGTATCACCAGTTGTGTTTAGCCATTAAAGTTATTATAACTGCAAAGAATATAGTTTCATCAAGGTCTGAATTTTCTCTAGTTATTGTATATGAAATTTGTATGTTCAGGAAGCTAGAATACATCACGAGTGATAAGAGCTTGATGGCAATGAGCTTATTAAGTACTCAATGTGTTAAACCAAAGGTGGATAGATACATGATTAAATTTCATGCTGTGGTTGCCTAAAATGCTATTCACTTTGAAGAGTAAAAGACTATGAAAAAAATCTATCTAAATTCTGTAACACAGAAATCTCTAACAAAATCTGCATATATAGAGACTGCCTCAAATAACAGAACCTCAGCATACTCCATTGACAGCTGGGAAATATCAATTATAAAAATTTGGAAGCTCTGCTCAGAGAGGTAATGTGTACTCCTGTTTTCATGTAGTGTGATAGACAGGATCAGATATTCTCCTGTATGAAACACGTTGGATAACAGTCCTTTAGCAACCTATTAAAATTTACAAAGCCATCTCAGGTTGTACTGAAGTTTTACTTGGCTGCTCTGACTGTTTTATTTCTCAACCAGAGCAGAGAGCTCTGACGCACAGAGAGAACAGAGAAAGCTCTGATGCTGTCAGCAGCAGAGTTAGCTGGAAAATATCCACAGCTATTTCAAAACATGAAAACACAGTTCACTTTTCTGTAAAATGTTTTTTTTTGCTTCTTGATGAGCTACTGCAACATAAGGAAAATCTGAACTCAGAACTTTGGAATATTTTGGTAGGAATAACACAATAGAGTTTTTCAATAAAATTTTCCCTAAAACTAATTGGGAATCACATCAACACTTAAAAGTAAAGGAAAGGTTCTAAGCAGTAATCACCTTAAAGAGCTTACACATTTGACTTTTCTTCTTGAGGAGCTATGTAAGTGGGAAGCTTTTGAGTAGATAAAATTTCACTTTCTTCCAAGACCTTAAACTAATCTAGAAATACTCATTGCTGAGAAAGGGAAGCTTTCCAAAAAGAACTTGAAAATTCACTGAGGGAGACAGGATTGTTATGTGGAAGGGGATAGTCTGACTGATGGAATAGCAATTTTTGCCAAACACATTCAGCGGTAACCACAGAATGTTCTGTAGCTACTGCTTTTCATTTGACTTTACAAGCAGCGTGTGTGAATAGTAGATAGCAGTAACGACCTCAAGACTCCTTGCAGTAACCAAAACTTCACAAACCAAGCGTTTGTATCAGGATGCCTGTCAATGAAGGGCACCACTGAGACTTCCCCTAGGCAATCTGAAGAAACTCAGCTTGAATTTTGAGAGTGCTTTGAAGAGCCATTGAAATGCTGTATCACTAAACTGAAGCACTGAACAGTGCAGTTTTCTCTGAATACAGTTCTTATAAACCAGGAAGCTATGAATGGCCAGATCTAGCACAAAATTAAATTATTGCCACATACATAATCTCTTTAAAACCAGCTAATATTCTCTAATGCAGCAGCAAAACAGATTTCCTGCGTTTCTCACAAACTTATACTTTCATTAATGAACCAACCTTACAACTTCGCAGAGATTTCATGTGGATTTCCAACCCCGATGGTACTAACAAGTTATGAAGGTCTAATGAGCCACACCTGGAGCCTGATGACCCTTCAGCCCTTCTAACCCTGCCCTCATTTTTTCCCAGTGAGTGAGCTTATTAAAGCTCACTCTTTTTTATATTTTATATATTGTATATATGAAGGATAGGCCCAAGAAGCTGCCCCTTTACCCTGTAATTGTGTTGTTTTATTTTCCTTTTCTTTTTTTAAATTAATTTTTAAAATTTTGTTTAGTCCTGTAGGTATCTTAGACTCCCTAGGTACTTGTAGGTGGAGTATTGTAATTTTCAGTTTTACCTCATATTTGTCTGCTATAGCTAAAGGCAAAAACATAGTCATCAGGGACTGCCCATGACTGATAACAGGTTTATGTCCTAATAACATGCCCATTTGCTTCCCTCAGGATCACTCCTGAATCTAGCACATTGCTAGAACTTCCACTGAGGAAAAAATATTCTTTAGTCTAGTATTGTTATATCAAGCTGACCATTTGAAGACTATCCTGAAAACATTATTATCAGCTTCCAGAAACTGAAAAAAAAAAAATATCAAGAGGTATTGTTTAATCTTATCATTGAAAGAACTGACTTTGGAAAGAAGTTACATTATTATTATTATTATTATTATTATTATTATTATTATTATTACTGTCTTTTGAGTACTTTTCTGCTTGTGGAATCTTATTTTCCTAAGCAGGTGATATTTATTATAGCTCTGCTCTAGGAGTTGTTAAGTGACAATAGTGTTACAGAAGAGTCACTGACTCAGCAGTGCTGGCACTGCTTTGTTGTTCCGCTTTGAGGAGGATAACGTGTACAAGAAGCATAAACCATGATGCTGAATACAGAGGCCAAAGATAATTAGGTACCCCAGTAATGGATATTTGTATATCCAGGAGAATTATGTTTGTGTCTCCAGTTCTTTACAGGAATTCTCTAGACAGACAATCAGGGTGCATATTCCTGAGTAAAATATCCCAGCATGGGACCTCTCAACCACTATTGTGAAGAATGATATCTGGCTTCTCAACACAACTCTGAGAACAGTTTCTAGACAGAACTGCCAGTGGGGAGGAGGGAAATAGCTCCTAATTGTAATTCCACAAGAACAGCTTCAAGGAGGGGAACTCCATTTGCTTCTTCAAGTGCTTAGATTGCAAACCTGGTTCATAGAGCACTTGTCTGCTGGGGTGGGGAATATAGATACTCTTTTGAAAAAATGTTCTGGATAGCACCAAAGAAATCAGCTCTTGGTTGTGAATAAGACCATTACCAGATGTGAAAGGCTTACTGGCATGAGAAAAAGTCATTTCAGTGGGTTTATTATAGAAAGTTGTAGCAGACTGTATTAAGAGTGATCAGAACAGCCATGTTCTTGTGTGTTGACACCAGTGTTATGATCCTTTGTTATTAAATGCAGTAGTCCTCTGAAGATAAGCCAAGCTGCAAAACATCCTTGTGAAGGTACCACACATATGATGGGACACATTATGCCTAGATGAATATTTTTAATTAGTTATGACTGAAGCGGGCTACATCTGTTTTCTATAGTAGTATAAAGAGTGTCAAATAAAAGACTGCAAACTTTGCACTCCCCTGTGCAAATGAGCATCCTAGGGGATTGGTTAAGTCAGTCAAGAGAAATTCAGTGCTTAAACTAAAAGAGAGTCACAAGAGAAAAGATGTGAAAGCATTGTAGTTAGCAAATTGATCTTGACATGCAGCATCTTTTGTCCAAACCCAGTACATTTCTTTGGATACTCATGAAGGGAAATAAATGCTGAGTAACTGACTTGAAAGCAATTTGTACTGGGAATGATTTTTGTGAAATGTAGCTTTGAAAGGACTCACAACTTGTCAACGAACAAATAATGCTTTCTTTGACTAGCTGGCAGTAGAGTTTTAGAGCAGTCAAAGAAAATGAAGTAAACTGAGTGTTTTTAGCAATTTGTTTGTATAGTAACTTCGTGAGTTGTGTTTATCAGAGAAAACAAGTTGTTGGCTTTTAAATGAGGCAACACTTCATATGACAGAAGTGTGGCTTTAATGCAGTTACGCCATAGGTTAAACAGTCACAGATTGTTTAAGCCTAATGTCAAAAAATCATCCATGCTCTTTTTAAGAGCATGCCTTATTTCTCTGTCTGCCAGCATTGTCTGTGAGAAACTGAGCAGCTCATTGGAAACCCATCCCTCTGATTCACAGCTCTGTGTTTCATCCCACAGTTTTTGTTCACAGTCATTTGCAAAAGAACCTGTTTGCCCCCTCTGGGGGTAGCAGCAGGAAACAAATCTTGTCCTGCACATTGCAGATTTGATTGCAGTTCCACAGGGCAGCCTGTGTTAGTGAGGGAGTCTGCTTTCTTACCACTGCTCAGAATATTGTAAATTAGACTGTCAAGATACCATGGATTTTTAAAAAGTCTTCCTTGGTGCTCTGGGCTTGTTTTTTCCTGTGGTCAGTGTATGCTTGTGGCTATTTGGCTTTGTAGTGCTGAGCTAGATTCTTGCAAACACAACATTGAATTTTAGTAGTTTAGGAGTTTCTGATGTCTGTTCTGGCTGAAGAGGATCAAGGCTGCAGAAACTGCAGGGCATGTGATGCTAAGGATGCTGAACAGAGGCATGTGGAGATATTTTTTTGTCACGGCCAGAACATGTATCTCTGTGTTGTTCACAAGGTGACTACAGGACCACCAGAAGATAAATTTATTTAACTGCTGTAAACATTACACTACCAGTAAGTAATGAACTTACCAGGGAACACTGTATTTTGCTATGCCTTGTTTTGTACCAACGGTTGAGGGAAATGTGTGTAAACCTAGAGGATGTCAGAGTGAAAAATAACAGATGACTCCTTAGTCTAAAGTTTGCTGTGAGGGCAGGGTCGAGGTGTCACACCTTTGCCGAGTGAAACCTATCAATCCTAAGAGAATACAGCACTTTACCACAGTCAGCATAACAGTTCTCAAATTCCTGGATTCTTCTGAAACAGAATGAGTGAGAAAATCACACTATGCAAATTCACACTACAGCACTTTAGTAGGAGAGACCCCTCATTTAGTAACCAAGGGAGACACAGCTGTGTTAAACAGTGCCTACCAGAAAAAGAAATTATCCAAATACAATTTGATGGAAGTCTGCCAAAAGAATTCCTTGTGCAGAGTTAGATACTTATCCCTTTTTCCCCTGTAGTCCTTTTTAGTTTAAGAAAAGCATTTCAAATGAACTGTGATCCTTTTTCCTATATCACTTTTTTTTTTTTTTAAGTCAAGTGCATGTACTTTACTAAGCAATGACCTTAGGGAAAGTCCTGGTCATCTCCCTCATCTGTAATCAGCCTGGTGATCCAAAGACAGCAAAATTGGTGGACAGGATGCAGAAAACAGAAGAAAGCAGTGCTGGACTAAGCTGGAACATGTAGAGAGCCACTCAAGGTGTTGGAAACAGCCTGTAGCAGCAAAATCCCCTCCAATGCAGAGCTGGAGTATGAAAGAAGTTCATTACCAATTTTATCTGATATCAGCACAGAGACTGAAGTTGCAGGAGCAAAGTCAGCTGTTCAGCTTCCTGAAGTTTTGGAATCTGTGGCAATGACTGAAGAATTTCCTTCTGAGATGAGTGACCAAGTTGCACATAAGCAGCTGGTCACTAAGCATGAGTGGTCTGAGCTATTATGTCTGTGTGACAGCAGGGGATGCAGCCATGTCACAACTGACTAGTGAACCTGAACCTTGAAAACACTTTAATAATGTACAGTTTTCCAGGTTTCCATTAGTAATAGCTCTGGCTTGGGCTTGCTCTGATAAAATATCTCACAGTTCATCCTCAGGACACTTTTTTGAGTGGAGGACTGCATCTTGGTCAATACTAATCTATTAGCAGTATATGAACAAAATTCAGTTAAACTTTTCTTGCTGCTCTTCCTGACCAGAGGTTTTGCTGAGGTGTTGCAGCTGAAGGCTCCAGCAGAAAATTATGTCCCTTTCAGGTCTTGTGTTGCCACTTAATCTTTATTACTTTATCAGGAAATTGCATCACTTACCATGTTGACTTTTAAAAAGATGAACAGTGTTAAAAGCTTAGGAAGCAAACAGAAAATATAATGATGTCAGTATGGTCTTAATTTCTAAGTAAGTCTACAGAAAGGAGAGGCTAATGCAATAAGTCTGTGTCTGACCTGCAATGACTTCCACTTTTAAAAACCTTAAATACTGTTTTGCACAAGACAGCTGCATAAATCTTTGGGCAGAAAAGTGAAGAACAACCTGAAAACCATAGGGCGCATGTTAGGCAGACTGAATGTAATCAGCTGAAATGGGACTTGGCTAGGACACTGGAATTAATTAAAAAATTATTATGTGGGGGTTGAATGATCAGAAGTGAGGATGCTGGTGGTTGTCACATTGGAGTGAGGGCAGGGCAGGCAGAGAACTGATCTGCACTGGGCAGGAGCATTGGCTCACAGGAGGAAGGGCAGTGTCTTGTCTGATTTATGCTGAAGTGCGGTAGGTGTGACATGAGAAGTAGTTTTTGGACTGTTGTGAGAGTGATGCTTTTTTAGTCTGCTTCTTCTGCACCAGTAAAAGAGGGCAACCCACAATGAAGCAGGGAGATTCCAGTAGACAAGATGTATAACTGGAAATGAGAATACCTTGGTTTTTCTTTATTGCTAGGCCTTGGGGAAAAAAGGTACTTAAACCTGGTGATTTACTTTGCCTGCCCAGAAAATAGGATAACAGCACTTTCATATTAAAAACAATCTAAACCCTTAATTCCTTGCAAGGTGGTATGATATTTTGGAAGAAATTTTTCTAAGATGTTAAGTAAACCAGTCCTGTTCAAGCTTGAATGTCTTAGAGTCACAAGCTGTGAAGTAGTAGTGTCCACAGGGAACTAAAGCACACACTGGGAAACTGCTGATGTATTCATTTCAATTTCTGGAAGCATTTAATCAAGGAACTACTGGTGAAAGGAGAAAGAAGTAAAGTCCAGACATCTAGAATATCATTTTTCCTGAACTCATAGTTGGAGATAATATTAATCTGCCCTATATTTTAACCAACATCTCAGATCTAGAGCTAACTTCAGAAACAGGAATGTTTTTTCCTAATTTTCCTTCTCCTTATTGAAACATAATTTGGTGAGAATGCAGAGGCAAAAATTTGGTAAATCATAGAAAAGATTCAGAGAAATCCTATTTTTTTCTTCCAAAATTCCTCTCCAGAGGAGCAAGGCAGAAAACTAAGTCACTGTAATTCCATTTGTCCTGTGATTCAAATATTTCGCAATTCCTGTATTACATAATAAATTTTAGAATCAGAGCTATGGGTTTTTTTGGCATTCTTTCTGCATATGGTTGGGCATGGCTCTGCCTAAGTGTAGGGATTAGGGCAGGAAATTAGTGCCTTATTTCTTTTTTCTGCATGAGGATTTCAGACTTTTTCTGTTTTGTTCAGAGCAGTAGCTCAAAGGGATCTACGCTGCTGCTTTTGCTGAGCACCAGCAGAGCCTGTCAGAGCAGCAGAGCATCTCTGACATTCAATACACTTTCTAGAATGCTTTAGTGGGCATGGCTAAAAGGAAATAAAAATTCATGCTTTTCTAGGGAGCTCCTTCATGTTAAGGCCAAAGAAGAGAATTTTGTTTTCTCTTTGATCTGCCTCCTGTAGGAAATGGATCACACATTCAGCAAAATAATATGTTCATATATCAAATATGTGGTTATGGTTGTACTATCATTTTGTTGAAGCATACAGCAAAGTTAATTAATTACAAGTTAACATTAAAGAAATTTTAAATCTTCTCTGTAATGCAGTTTATCTATTTTCTTTGTTAGCCTCAGGACTTAACGACCTGGCAGGTGCTTATCTATTGTGGTCTGAACTTGCACCCTAACACTTATTATAATTTCCAAAATATCTTTTCATCTTATCAACTCTTGTAGTTTTCTGTTTTGTAATGAGATTTTGTCAGAATATCTACAGAAAAGCTCATTTTCCTCCCACACCAATTCTTGCCACTGCACAAGCTCAATCTGCTCCATGAACAATTGCTTCTAAATGCATTGAGGTGCTTTTAGTAGTTTCTTTGCTTATAGCATTGAAATACAGGTATTTATATTTCCTTTTTCCTCCTTGGAGAAGCATGATAATGTTTGGTTTAGAAAATAAGACATGCTTGGCTCATTTTTTTTAAACCATTGATTTTTGTCTTGAACTTTTTTTTTTATTTTAAAAAAGAGGACTCCATTTCTTAAAGGGAATGTGTAGTTGAGAAGATGAATTTATCAGTAAGAATTTGAACCTAAGTCCAATCAGATATCAGCAATTAGTAAAACGGTATTTTTTTCTGTAAGATATATTAACTGCACAGCAAATATGAACCAAACAGTCACTATGAAGATCTTATCAATCAGATAGAAATGAAATACACAAAGGTCATGCAAGTTGCTCAGCTGAAGCAGTGCTCTCTCCTATTGTAAATCAGTGAGGGTTGTGTCAGATTTGACATTATGAGCATATGTCAGATGGCCTTAAAAATAAAGGAGAAATCAGGGTCTCCAGAAAGACCAGACAGGTATTATGTGTGGGGAAATAGAAATCCTGGGGATGGGATTGGTGCATTGTGTCTCTTCCTGGGTTTATTTGAGCAGCTGAGCAGCTTGAGGCAGTATGGAAGAAATAAAAGCTTGACAAAACATTGCTAAATTAGGTCTAGAGTAACAGAGAAAATGACAGGTGAATAGAGTAACCAGACTGTCAGAAAATGTTTCAAACCAAGTGTATTTGTTTTTTGGTTTTCAAAATGGAGTGTCTTGAAGACACAAGATACAGGGCAGGTTATTGTGCAGTTGCTTGGGGTAAGAGAAGGGAAAGGTGAACTGAGACTTTTTGTGCATACCTTATGTGGGAGAAGCCCTCTGCTTGTGTATCAACCTGGAAATGAATCTCTGTTGGCAAAAATTTCTCTCAGTGTAGAATTAGAGAAAATAAAATTTCATATCTCTTTTCATTTAAAAGCACTGAAAAAGCATTGTGAGCCAGAAAGAGTATCCTTAAAGAATGTTATGAATTCTTAAAAATGGTTGTTGAACTTTCTGCACCTGGAAGATACCCTTTTACCTGGACATTTCCAAGCTTAGTCCAGAATAATGTCTACATAGAGAGAAAACCATGTCAAAACAGACAATACATTACATTTTCAATCTATGCCACCTATTCACCTCCCAGCAACAGCTCTCAATGGACAGGCTGTGACAGAAGCCATATAATAGAACACAAAATAATACTCACAAGGGTATATAGTTGTTTTCTGTAGGATTGGATGCTATTTGGTTACTGGGCAGTTGAGATGAGTCTGTGCCTAGAGGATCTCACACATTTCTGTGCCCCCCGGAGGCGCCAGAACCAGAGACTGAATTACCTGTCACAATTTTGACAGTATTTTGAAATCTTTACAGGACTAAGGAATTTTACAAATGTAAATGAGGCTTTTTACC
>VXBI01002039.1:107515-122672 GCA_013397375.1 Toxostoma redivivum | reverse complement strand
TGTTGCTGAATATTATGAAGCTGAGACAAATACTATATTCAAATGAGAGTTATTTTATTAACCAATTAAAACAATTAAAGCTCCACCAACATTAGAATACAAATCCCTGGTTTGATGCTGCCCAAATGATTTTAGAAAGAGTGCTCAGCTGATCTGAATGGGTGCTCAGCAGGTTATGGTAAAAACAGGTTTTCAGTTGTACCTCCTTATCTTTAGCCATAGAACAATGGAGTCCTATTTCATGGGAGTATCTAGTCATGGTTTTAAATACATTTTCAAAGGCTTAGATTAGAAAAATTGCCTAGGGGTGAGTACTCCATTCTTTCTTCTCATTGCCAGATTGAATCTGGCTCTTCTGACTGTTTCCATGTATGCTTTTTTTACTAAAAAAAAGTGGTTCTCTGGATATTAACACTGTTAGAAATATAATGACAAAAATATCTGTTGGTTTTAAAAAAAAATCTCTTTCCAGTCTGATTTCTCTGCTATATGTCTGAGTTATTTCTCTGCTAAACTGCTTCTGCTTTCCCTCACTTGAATGTGTTGGTTTAGTGGCAACTTGTTAATGAAGCTTAAGTGAATACGTGAAATCAAGGGGAGAGAAAATGGCTATATGAGGATTATGTGTTTTTCACCTACCAAGGATGGATGTAGTCCCCAGGTTAGACTTAAGCTATTATTTCAATTATTTGCTACTTTCTAATAAGATAATAGCTAACAGAAAAACCCAACCTAGGTTCAGTCTTGTCTAAAGTAAATTTTTTCTGACAGTGCATCTACTTGGATTGTACCTTAAACTCCATCCAGACAGGTTGAACTGACAATTTAGTATCAAGTCTTTTTTAAGTGTGAGTAATCTCTGTGAACAGCATGGTAATATTCAGTCCTAGTCACTTTTAGTACTTCTCTATCTGTAGAAATGCAGAAATAAATTATTAGTTGGAGCTACACAGGAGAATGAACTAATTTTGGCCATGACTTCATATTCACAAAAGATAAGACAGAATGAATGCATTAGGGTTTTTTTGGTTTTGTTTTTGTTTTTTCTTTTTTTTTTTTCAAGAATTTGTTCCCTTTATTTTCTCCATTTTGTCTTTCTGGTTTCAAGTCTATCTGCACATAACAGATACACAGAACAGCACTTGAATGTGAACTATATCTTAGAACAAATACCTATTTATAATAATTCCTATCATTGTGTGCAATTGAAGTGTAATTCATATAACAGCTTACACTTAGACGTTTGGCAGGAGAGGCACTGTAATATTTGTGACAGTATGGGGAAAACTGCCTTTACATTATTTTAATTTTTTTCTAAAAGAATGCTTTTCAGTTTTATTTTTTTCAGACTTCATTTTATTGAAAAATTGACCACCCACGCATTTCCTGCTAATGCATTTCCTTCTGTGAAATACTTGGTTTAGTCGGTGTCATGTGTGGAGGATACTAATGTCTGCTGGTGCTGTTGCACCTGTTTTACAAAGGAGAGAACGATGATCTCCAGTGGCCTTCCTTTTTCCTTTTTAATGTAAATGTCAAGTTTCTCCCTTGGTTTTGTAGTGGTCCATCCATTTCACTTCACCCCCTGTAAGGTTCAAAAGCTTTTGCCAGCTTATCAGTTGCATCAGATAGCACCTGGCATCCTTGAGGTGCTCTCCAGAATGGGTACAGCCAGGTTGTGGCTAAAATGTGATGGCTCCCTGCTCTGCTTGTTTGCTTCTACAAAAACAATCCAGGTGCCTTCAAATGAATTTTCTTTGGTAGTCAAGCGACAGAATAACACATTAGCATTTCAGTGAGGTACTTGGTGATTAATTTTCTTCTTGAAACATCCTAATTTGCTTATATCATATTGTTATTTTTCACTGAAATTAAAACTGTGAAGAGACCGGGATTTATATTTCAGTTGATACGGTTTTTTATACTGTATTACATGCTTGGCTCTTTTTCTTTTCTCTTCTTGATATATTAAATGGTTTATTCACACAGTTCTGATGATTTTTTTTAACATTTCAAGATGTCTGAAAAGTGATTCTGAATTTTGAGACTGTCCTTTGAGATCTCCAATTTATTCCAGACCAGACAGTCTGAATTCTGAAAGTTTAAGTGCATTTCTGCATTCCCAAAACTGAGCTGCAGCACATGTGCATGGCTTGGGATGAGAAGTTTAAAGAATTCAGGACTATAGAGAAAAACCTGCTGCACACAGATGAAAAAAGTCTTTGACATAATTCCTTTGGAACTCCCAGCTGCATCCATAGGCTTCAAGAGAGTTGCAGTGTTTTAACTAAGGCTGCTGCCTAAATAGCAAAGTAATCTACAGCTGGTGCATGTTTGTTTTGAGGGAGAGTTTTGTGGCTCTATAACAGAATTTAGCAAGAATTGCACTTACTGATCCCCTCTCCCAGTCCTCCTTCATTTCATGTTCTTTCCCTTCCTGAGTTCCAAGTTGTTTTTTGGGGATTTTTAGGCCCTTCCCACTGGACTAGATTATGCCAATTAACTCTATAAGCATTCCTAGGGGGATTTTTGATTTGTACTTTCCCCCCAGCTATCTTCCTAGACAGTGCTATGAGCCAGTCTTCAAAGCTGCTGAAAGCTGAGAGTTCCTTGTAGAGCAGGGCAACAGCTGGGGAGTTGAGCACCCTTTGAAACCACAGCAGAGTGTTTATCTCTATTTGATCAGTGGGCTCCATCTGTCAGGATTACACTGGTATTGACTGGTCACATTGGCTTGGCTCTGAACCCAGCATAACTCAATTAGCCAAATTTTACTTCCCTGGGTTTGCCTGCCTGCTTTCTCCTCTGAGTTTTCTCTGTTGATCCAGCTCTTCTGAGCCAAACAGCTGAGCTAGCTAAATCCGCCCCCGTAGTTTCATTCAGGATTGTTATGTCTCACAGGACTTGACAAAATGAAAAACAAACAAATAAATAAGCTTTTCCTGAAATGCTATTCCCTGAGTGACTTGTTTCACCTCTGACAAAGAAGATGCAGAGATAAAGAAGGATTTATGCTGACTATATAAAAATCCAGAATTAGAGATATTTTATTCTGCTAACCCTTCTCCTTCAAAGAAGGTGACTGACTGCTTAAAGAAGAGGATATCCTCATTTATAGAGTAAGGAGACTGAGTAACAGAATCATTTATTACTAAATAATAAATGGTGTGCTTTCTTTTTCAACCATATTTGGGCGTGTTCTGGTTGGGCTGTACATTCAGAGAGCTGTCCTTGCTATTCTTAGAAACAGATGCAAAACATTTGCAAAAAGCCTGTTGGAAATCTCTGGTTTAGTGTTGCTACAGCCTCCTGCCTGTACAATAGAGAGTTCTCCTGGGGCTGACCGGCTTCCTGGATTTCTCATTATAGAGGAAGAGAATCTCCACAACATCAAAATGCAATTTTTTGCCAACTTTGTGAAAAATATGGATCAAACATATGCCTGCTAAGTCTTCTGAGGATTCCTTCAGTGCAGAACCCCATTGGGGTAGTCCAGTCTGCTGCTTCAGTGATGTTCAGGGTGACAAAGGCAGCACAACAGCTTTTCTGCCAGATGTGCTGGGCATGAACAGGCTGCCTGCTGTCCCAGAGATGCCTGTTTTCCTCAGCAGTTTCTTGGACTGTCAGGAGGGACAAATTCTCTTATTTCTCTGACACTGACTGGGTAAACAAACATGCAGCTCTGGGATTATAGCTAAAAGAGAAGGAATCAAAAACCTGAGCTGTGCTATAAATACCTTCCTCTTGAGGAAGCATAGCTTGTCCTCAGCTCTCACTGGAAATTCTGTTTATGTTGCAGGAAATGGGCAGTTTTACCTGCATGAGCCTTTGGCAAGATGGAGGAGTGGAACTGCAGTCGTATTTTGCTCCTTGCTTTTAAAACAACTGGCTACATAATCTAAACATTTCTGTTACAAGAAGATGTATTTTTCTTTAAAATGGCCAAATTTAGGAGTGGCCCTGTGCAGGAATTGGCAGGCCACAGGAGCTGAGGTGCTGGGAGGACAGAACTATACTCTGGAGAGTATCTTCTGTCTCTTGTGAAGGTAGAGAGGCTCTGCCTGGGAACAGGGAGCCAGTCTGCTCCTGTCTGACTTCAGACATCATAAGCCCAAGCACACTTCATCTCCTGATCCCTTGCTGCTCCTGCAACAGCTAAAGCCCTCTTGTCACAGAGCCCTCTCTTTTCCTTTGCATTTCCTCCTTCTCAGAATTCCAAGTGTCCTGCTGGGAACATGAGCATGCCCATGTGTGATTTGCAAAATAAGACTGGGAAAGCATTAGAGTCTCCAGACCCTCTGTAAGGTCTGCATATGAGCCTGAACAGGCTTCACCACTGCCTTTTGTGGAATTACTCATCAGCAACGCATAAAAATATATATAAATAAATTCATAAAAGTTGAAGCTTTCTTCCATATTTTGCCCCTCTGCCTCTTCTGCCCAGATTTAAGATGAAGAATCAGCAAAGAGGATGGTAGCCTCAGGCAAAGTGCTATGGAGATGACAGTGGAAAGGAAGAAAAGAGAAAGCTGAAAACTTCTAGCACAGTCTGTCAGCCTTGGGCATGGAATATGAACCTAACAGGTCTGGAAAGACTTCACCAGTGACTAATGACTGTGTTCTTCTCTGAAAACCTCTTGTAATATCTGCTGCAAATTATGTTTTTATAGTTAAATAAGTACATGAGGCAACTGAATGTGCTTTCTGAAATCTCTTTTTACATGCACTGCCTGTATCTTTCACTTGCCTGTGCTGGACAGGTTCAGCACAGCTGTTAAACTGTGGCCATGTAGGGAATCACTGTAACCCTTAGATTTTTCTCTTTAGAGAAACCTTATATGCAGGCAAGCCTCAGGGTGAGCTGTGAAAGCATGAGAAGTGGCTAAAGTAAGAAGTATTTCAAACTAAGGCCATAGTAATAAAATAATTATATCTGGTATTGGTTGACTTAAATTGCTGACTAAAACTGTGCTGCATCAAGGTGCTGTGACAGCAGAATATCAAACTCATGTCTTTAAAATAAGCCCACTTTGGAGCTTCTGGCCCATATTCACTGGTGTGTCACTCCTGCTTATATGGTGTGAAATTAATTATAAGCAATCATTTATTGCAGTATGGCAGAATAGGACAACTGTGTCTTCATTTATTACCATGCCAGTGAGACTGCAAATAAAACCTAATACTTCCCTGATGGAGATGTGCTGAAAATGCACTGAAAGTCTCTGAAGGAGTTCTTACAGGTTTGAACACATTAAAAAAGTGAGTTAGAGAGTGCTATTTGTTTTTTCCTTGGAGATCATGCTGTATAATTGCAATATGGTCCTTCTGGAAAGCTCTTAGGATCTGATTATAACACCTCTGTCCTCTGCTAAAAGAGTGTCTGACCCAATACCAGGCTGAGAAGATGGGGTAAGAAGTGCATGGCTAAGCACAAGTAAAGAAATGGATAATTTTTCTTGTCGTAGGATATTATGTGTTAAGTATTCGCTCAGAGGCATAAGAAATAATTTTTTTAGGATCTAGGTCAGATGTCTAGTGTGAAAATGAGATTTTAAATATTGCATGTTTACTGTTAGTGTACAATATTAATTCATTGAACATTAGGCAGGTGTTGTTAAAGGGTAAAAAGGCAAATAAAGCACCATAAACTAATTGAAAAATATTCAATGGTTTCTTTTCACCTGAATATATTTGAAGAATCATAAATTCCTGAAAACAAGCACTCCCCCAAATTACCCTTGAACTATTGTTACCTCTTCTTTCAAATATATTCATTGGGTGGCCTAGGAAGTATATAAGTCAACTGTTCTGTTTCATGGTGCTTCCTTTTTGTTTCTTTGGAGTTACAAGTAGTTTTACTGGAGCAGAGGAGGGAAACCTGTATTTTATACTGTGATAATATGATCTGGTAGGTTCTCAAATGCAATACATATGCAAATCAGAAGTGCTTGAAAGGATTTCAGCCACTTTTAGAATTACATCAGGGAGAGCAATATAAAGAAACTTGCCCAGATTCACTGCATTTACTAGGAAATGCCTCAGAAACCTCCCTGGTGAAATGCAAATGAGATTCATAAGTCAATACAGGAGATGCAACAGAACCAATTCTGTGAAGATCAACTTCCCAGAGACATCCTGACACATCAGTGCTAACGTCCCTCTTTCAACTCCTTGCATTATAAATTCACGAGTCTCAAATCTGTTGTATGTTATGTATTTGTAAATTGAAACTGAACTTATTATCTTAAAGCAGCAAAACCCACACAAGAAAGCAAATCTTTATAGAGCTAGCAACTGGGATGTAGCACAGTGATGAAAATAAAAGTATGACATAGTTTTTCTTCTCCTTCCAAAGGAAGCTCTACTGTATTTTCAACATAACTTTGGAATTTTTAGATTTTTATTATTGTGTTTTCCAACTTTCATGACGGATGACTGTCAAATGTCACATGAGGCTGTGGCTAGTAACTGGCATTATGCTGCAGGCTCAAACCAAATGTTAACAAGGCACCTACATGGCTCAGTCCTTTTCCTTAGCAAGGAGATTAGCAGACTTTCTCTGCCTATCAAGATTTAACAGCCAGGTGCCAACATCAGTCTGAGCTGGTTATTAGAACAACATTTTTGCTTTTGTTCCCAGGAAAACCTGTCTCTGCATAACACACTGAAAACAACAGGCAAACAGGAAAGCAGATGCAGGCTTCTCTCTGGAGTTACATTTGAGATTAGTGCACGTCATGTGTTTATAGAATCTCTGAGAGTTTTTTACCTAATTATTTACTCTATATGCATAGCTAAAGGAAGGGATATATCATATACTACCGGATTTTTTTTCCCTACCGCAAGTACATTGCGGAAGTAATGAGGTGAAAGGGTTTTCTTTCTGTCTTTTCCTGGGTGGAAAAGTTGAGGTGGGATGAAAGGTGGTGAAAGTTTTCTTTGTGAACCCTGTGTTCACCCTATATGCCTGCACTTAAGCACTGAATCTTGTGTAGTGGGTTGCAGTATTCTCAATATCTTTCATGTAACTAAGAAATAGTAATGGTTATCTCATATTTTCATCTAAAACCTTGTTAAAGAGAATTCAAGTTGTGAATATATTATGGCTTTTAGATACTTCAATGTTTTCCAGAATGGCTGCTACACATCTTCTTTAAACATGTTTTCCTTTCTGCTTTCTGCTTTCATTTGACTTGGGGTGCAAGTAATGCATTTCTCTGTGCAGATGTGATCAGTACACAGAAATCAGTCTGTTGGCTTTGGGGCTCTGAGAAACAGTCAGCTTGAGCTGATAATTAGTAAAGAAAATAACACTAGGAGTGGAGAGATGAAGCTCCAACAAAATTGGGTTAAAGATGTGACAAGGAAAGAAAAGAGAATTAAACAGAGAAATGAAACCCATAGGCTGGGTAGGTGACCTTCTACCATGTGCTGTAGCAGTACACAGGTGTGGAAATAATTGACATAGCTTACAGGACAGTCAGACTAATGTAATGATTAAACAAATCAGAATTCATCCTAGCCAGAGTCTGGATTCTTTTATATTATCTCACAGTCTTTCTCTGCTGCTGGGAGGACTGGAGGATGTATGTGGAGAAAAGGACATGGTCAGACTTATATTGATTTAAATAACAGAGCATTTATTCCCTTGAGCTGTCTCAGCTCTGTTAATGATGAGTTAACTTAATGTTGTTGTGTACACCCTGGTGTTCTGATCTTTGTTGTAGGTGATAAAAGCAATATCTTTAAATTATTTGGAAGAGTGGATAATTTCTGATTGCTTTCATCTAGGTAAACTCTTTCAATAAAATTTACCATCAAATATGGATATTTACCCCTTAAGTTCTTTTGGAACATAAGCTGTTGCTTCTTGTTATTCCCCTAAAGACAATAGAAAGGGCATTTCTTTACTATAACTGTACTTACTATGTATAAAATATCCACATACACTGAATTACTCAAATGTAAGCCTCTGTTTCTGGAATCAAATATTTTCTGACTAAGGAAATGTCTTTTCAATAGATTTTAAAAGGTAAAGTAGTACTTTTGTGCAAGGGGCTTTGAATATACAAGATTTCCTTTTAAAAGACTGTCTCGTGAGATTTTTTTGGTTGAATAGGTTTTTATTTTCCTCTCCGAAAAAATTAGCTTAACTTGGACTTTAAGATAGACTTTTTCCTGGCAAGGATGGACTTTTTCCTGATTACTAGTAGCAATTATGTAGTTTTGAGATGTATTTTGGAATTAAAGGGCATTAAGCATATCATATATTCCGTGATATGTGTTGCTCAGTTGCATGTAGCTTCTGGAACAATGTCACCTTGATTGCAAGAAATAGTTTGAAAATAAGATTTCTGAGTGTGCAGAAATCCATAAGAAAGACTAAGAAATCCTTGTGAAATCTGAGCCAAAATACGTATTTTTTAGAATGTCCAGTTACAAATGCAATTATTCTCATGGCACATTTAATTTTATTTTTAGATTTTTTTGGAGAGTCTGGGTAAGTTTGGCTGATTTACTTTATGGAAAACAAATAATGACTCCTAAGAGGAAGTGCAGTACAATTTTGGAGGAGGCTTCAGCTTGAATCTCCTCCCAGTCCTTCACCTTATCTAACATCAGACAAGCAGGAAAGCTTTGTGCACATTTAACATAAGTGAATGTACACACTGGAAAGTCCTTCTGGCAGAAATCCTGTCTGCTTCTGTAAAATATTCTGTGTAGCAGTGGGTCTGTACTATCCAATACCAACAGGGCCAGTAGAAACAACAAGAAAACTCCTCTTATTTTGGGTGAGAGTCCATCAAGGGAGTCTAATGAAAATGAGAAGAAATGATGTGCCAACAGAGAGCTTTTTATGAGTCACTGTTTTGTGAGGAACCTGCCAAGCCATTTCAAACTGGGGAAGAGAAGGAATGAAGAGCCCTTAGAGAGATGGAGCAGAGCCACGACAGTCTGGGTCTCCAAATAAAAACCATAAAACTGCAAAGATTCCTCCAAGTCAGGCAGGAAGGGGGACTTGTACATCTGGGAGCTGTTGATCTGTTGTGTGGGAGAGAGATATTGGCTGTTCCAGGAAAAGCAATGCACCCAGCTCCTTGGAGAGGTGCTGAGATGGGATCATGCTGTCTGGGCTTGTAGCATTCAGCCCAGGAGCAGAAACGGACAGTGCTGTATTTTGTAATTAATTCCAGCTATGGAAAGAGCCAAAATCCTTTGGGCCTGTGGGAGCCCAAAGGAGCTGTGTGTACCTTGGTTTTCATTATGTTCTTCTGGTGAAAAGGTTAATCAGAGAAGGCAGTGAGAAGCCAAGACAAGCACTGAAACTCTACTTGTTTCAGGCCAGAAGTTGTGCCTTGTAACACTCAAAAATTTCCCCAGGCTTCTCAAGGAAGGAGGAACCTTCCCATAGCCAAAAAGAGAGGGTTTGTGCATCAGAATGATACAAGGACTAAAGATTTTCATTCTCCCTCTTACCAATAGGCAGAATCTCAAGTAAAACAGGTCTTGTAAGGAATTCCATTCTCTACTGACAATAGTGCTGCATGGAATTGGTCTCTGATTGCAGAACTAGGGACCAAAATTCACATAGAGTAACTTAACAAATTTAAGAATGTACTGGTTTGAAAAAGCAAAACCAGTGAGACTTCAAGTCAGTAATACAATTTTAATAGGAAAAAATAGAATATATGCAATAATACAAAATAAGACCACTGACAGAGTCAGAATACAACCTGACACCCTGTCAATCAGGGTGTTGGTGCAGTCCTGATTAAATGGTGGCTGCAGTCCTCCTGGATGACAGATGTGGTTCTGTAGAAGCAGTGCTCCTGTAGAAGGGGCAGTTTTCCTCCGAAGGTCCAGCGATGATGTGGAAAAGCCTGGTTTTCTCCTCTGGAATCCAGGGGAAAAGGCTGCTTTGCTGTTTCAAACCTCGGTTTTTATTTAGGTAGGAAAGGCATGGCTCCTCCCCGTGGCTGGATCATCTCCCATTGGGATGATGTAATTCTATCAGTCAGGCAATGGGGCTTAATGGCCCATTAACAGAAGGTATCTCCCATAGAGATAAGGATCAGCCCTTCTCTTGTTTCAACAGATAGTGATAGAAGACATTTTGAATTGTAAACCAGGACAAAGAAAAATTGTAATTTATTTTTTAAATTTCTATAAAAGAACCTGATTCTTCTTGATTAATTTAGAATTTTTGTTTGTTTTTGTTTTGTTTATTTATTTGCTTTGGGTTTTTTTGTTTTTTAAGTTGGAGGGGTGACTTTTTCTGGACAGATTCAAACTCCAAATATTAAAAGTACAGATGATTTTCCTTTCTGATTAAAATTTTAAAGAAATTAGATTTATGCATACATCAGTTCTTTAAAATATAACTTCAATAATATTAAAGGTACAGCCTACACTTGAGGAAATCAATAACAGTAATTTAAGAATGCTACATTTTTCTCTTCTTTACATGCATACATGCTAATTACAAATGTATGGGTTTTATCCTTTAATTGAAGGAACTACTTATGTATGCATAATGTTTTGTAAGGAGTTTTGTTTGACAATGTAGTGTGGCAAGGGAGGAAAATGGATTGTCAAATGATACTCAGTAAACAAAGTTTTGCAGGTCTAAGCACAAGGATGAACTACGGGAATTTTTTAATAGAGCACGTGTGTGTAAAGGCTTTGATTTTTACATAGGATGTGTGTGTTTCAGAGATGTTCCCCAAAACACTGGCTCAAACAAGACTTTATAGGACTGTAGCTCCTTGTGGGTCTGATACAGGCAGCAGAGCTGCAGATGATTCTGTGATTCTGTGTCAGTGGAATAGGTATGAACATCTTTAAGAATTTCCTCTGAGCTCTCAGAATATTAGGAAGTCTTTGTTCATGAGATCCTTATTTCAGATGATTTTTAATGTTTCAGATATTATTATTGTTATTATTAATTATGATAATAATAGTGAAAAACAACTGTCAGTGCTTTCTGATGCCACCTTAGGGCAGTAGTTGTGTACAGGTTTGAAAAAGCCATAACAGATGATACACATTAGTAAGAATTACTTGTTGAAATTCACTCCAACTCACAGGGATCCAGGAGCAGCAACTGAAAAATCAATTGATTTGTAACAAAACAAAACTTGAAAGAAAAGTATTCGTGTGTTAGAAGCTGGACCTTGTGCAAGCAGGTGGCTTGATGCAGAGTGAATAACTAATCAGCAGAAGATTGAGTCTTTGAGGCTGTTTCCATTAGAGCTTTTCCTGTGTAAGCACTTATTGGCTGACCTCAAATAAAGCAAAGCATCCCTTTGAAATAAAAGCTTACTTGCAGGGCGTTTTATCCCCAGGTGACTGGTGTAACCACAAATTAATTAATTGTGTATATATTGTGTAGATTTGCTTGTATTGCAGTATTGAGTCTTTAAAAGTATAAGAATGCTCTTATTGGTGTGCAGGGAGGGCTGTGTGGGAGAAAAACTGAGGTGGTGAGTAACTAAAAAAGATGAGAAAGGACAGAATAATATGGCTGCTGGACACATGGGTACAAACATGATCATGCTCATACCATTATCATCTATCTTTGTCAGCAGCGGTGAGAAAATTACTTGTGCTTAAAAATATAAAGGCTCTGAATATAGGAAAACAAAAGTAAATCATACAAGTTTGGATGTGATGCCATCTGGTAGTTTTTAGAGTGTCTTCTGTAACTTTTTCCAGGGAGTTTGATACATTTATTTCATCTTTGGTGTCACTAAGAGCTAGACCTCAGTCTATGGGTTTCAAGGTATTTCCAAGCAGAAGTGTGTAGTGCTTTGTCAGGCAACAATGCTGGCCCCTCCATCTCTGCTTTGAGCTGAATGTAACAGATAGGAAATAAGAAATGGAGAGAAGGAAACCACAGAATTGCTTAATGAAAAAAAGGGCTTTTAACACAGTAAAAGTAAAAATTGTATAAGGCTATATTCTCTGGAAGCCAACACTCTTAGCTCTCTCTTGGGAGCTTGCACACCCATGAGCAGAAAAAAGTAAACTATGCTTATGGACAAAAAAATCTGGAGTCAAAAGGCTGTTACTCCAGAGATGGACAAAAAAGTTTGAGTGCTCATAAGCCAACATAATTTATATATGGTTTGGGAATTTGGGCACTAAGTTAAACAGCAAAATTATGTAAACTTTATTCTAAACCACTTCAGAAGTTCAATGCAGACTTAAATAGTTCCATTACACTTGTCTTGGAGGGAAATAGAAGAATGAAACCCTAGTCTAAGATCTGATTTTAGCCAAAATCATTGCATAACCAGCAGGTTTAACATTTTTGGAGGCAGTTTGATGCTTTTATTTTCCCTTTACATGACCTTTTATTTTTTATGCAGTATGAATTTTTCCTCCCAGGAAAAAAAATAAAGCCTGAAGCAATCTAGTTTTAGAAGCTGCTGTAAAGAGTATAGTTGATCTGAAGAGTGTCTCTGGACTCTCTACATTGAAGGTGACAAAGCTTGGGTTGTTGTGATTACACCTTACCCTGTCTGTGGAATGGTTTAGTGCTCTTCATACTTGGACACATACAGTCTCTACTGCATCCCCAAACATGACACTCAGCCTTAGCAAACACTTGAACTTCTATAACTATTTAGGAGAAGCTATTAATCATCACTTCAAAATTTTTCTACCTGTGAGCCTCCTACCTCACTGAACAGGATGTAATTTTGTCGTAAAACCAGCAGCACTCTACATCTTTTGCTTTGAAACTATTTACTTTGAGCAGATATTTTAGTGTTTTAACAGAGATGCAAAAAGAGCTAAGTCTATTTGGAACTTTGTTATCCAGAGCCAGCCTGTCACTATGCTGAGCATTACGTAATGTTAGCAAAATAGAGGCAATGCCTACACATCTTATGCTAGCTGCTGCACTCTACAGAAAAACAAATACCAATTTACAAAAGCAAATATCTGTAGAACAAAGAGCAAAAGCTGTAATTCCCTCTTTGCAATGCTGGTAAATTACAGCAAAAGCGTTTCAGAGCCATTTCAATGCCAGTGCTGGGGTGCTCCAGTACAAACAGGTCTGCAGGAGTGAACCAGAGCACTGAATGCACATTGCTGAGCAGTGAATGCACACTGTTGAGCAGTGAATGCACACTGCTGAGCAGTGTGCTGCTGGGGTGGCACCCCAGATTCCTGCAGCCACTCATTGCTGCAGCCCAGCCTGCAGTGGGTTTCAAGTTTAGGAGCCTCTCTTTGTTACCCACTACTCTTAGATTGCTTGGATAACATCAAGGAATAGAAGAAAGGAATTAGAAATGATCATATCAGTATGAAATAATTCTAATCTTATTACAGGAATCTTGACTTTTCCTTTTTTTCTTTCTTTTTATTTATATATATTTTTATGAGACTGTTGCCATCACCTTTTTGTCATGACTTTTTGTGTATTTTCACATTCTGCCAGCTTGGGTATATTTCATTTCATATCTATTGGATTGTTGATCATTATAATGCAATACATAGAAAAGCACAAAATTGCAGAAAAAAAGGGAAGGACTTTGAAGTTTTTTTTTTACATTTTAATGTGTTCCCACTGCACATAAGATAAAAGCATCCAAAAATATTTCTACACCCAGTTGCTTTGTAGAGTTTGCTTGATCCTCAAGAGGAAAAAAGACTTCTGTACTAGGTCCCCTTCTCCTTTTTAGGAAATGTAACAAGATAATAATAATAAAAAAAAAATAGACACTTTCTAATTGAATGAACATGATCTTGAGGAGTCCAGGCAGGTTTTTTTTTTTGTTAATATAGGGCAGAATGTAAAGTTTAAGTATAAAATTGAGTTACCCTGAATCTAATTTTCAGATTACCTTACCAGTACTTCTTCCTTTGCACATTATGGTGGTCCAACAAGACTTGGATCAGGACCTGCTACATTCCATTCTTTTGTCTCTTCTAAAGTGTATATATATGCATGCTTGGTCTTTTTACTGAGACAATGAATTCAAAAATTACATTGAACCTGTATTTTTGCAGTATGCTGGTGAGCATTTCTGCTGCTTTCTTCCACTCCCTGCATAAGAAAGATGGGTGATGTCAGAAGGTATAGAAAGGCCATGAATAATTTGAATGAGGAACTGAATTTAAGTATGATCTATGAATGTGCTGTTATGAGTATTTGGGATCTGGACTTTTAATGTAGTTGTATAGCAGACTCTGTTGCAGGTTTTATTTTTTTGCCCCCCTCCAAACTGATGATGGGAACTGTAAGATTTCTTAGGACTTCTTATTAAAACTGCAAGTTTCACTGACTTTTATGACCTGATCAACTTACCTGAAACAAATATAAAACCTTGTTGGCACCATAATGCTCTTACTTGTATTTACCACTTAATTTAAATAGGAATTTTAATTTAAAAGGAAGTGGCTTGTGCCATGATCTCTTCCCTGTGGAGCGTGTTCCAGTGCCCAACCACCTTCTGGGTGAAGAACCTTTTCTTAATGTCCGAAGTTAACCTCCCCTGACACAAATTCAGCCATTCCCTTGGGTCCTGACTTGTCACCACAGAGAAGAGATCAGTGTCTGCTCCTCTGATTCCCCTCATGAGGAAGCTGCAAACTGTGGTGAGGTCTGTCCTCAGTCTCCTCCAGGCTGAATTAGCCAAGACACCTCACTCTTTGCTCATATGGTCTCCTATAGATCCTTCACTACCTTTGTAGTCTCCTTTGGATGTTCCCTTCTGGCTGCCAGGGCACTGCTGTGACTTGTGTCCAACTTTCCACTGCCCAGGACCCCCAGGCCCCTTTCTGCAGCTTCTCTTCAGTCTCTCATTCCCCAGGCTGTCCGTGAGTCAGTCCTTGGATGTCATTGGGAATAGATTTGCTGTGGAGCTGAAATTACCCTGTCTTGGTAAGTTCTTGAATTGGAAACACAGATATTTCAAACGAACTTCCCAGTTTTATAATTGGTGTTAAATTCACAACTTAATGGACAGAAGTTCTATTTATATTTCATTATTATGCTGTGATACTCTGAGTAATTTTTTTTCCTACTACAAATATGTTACTAAATCTTTCTTAAACATATTCGTCTTAATTCCATTACTCAATTTCTCACAATAGCTAAATTTTCAGGAAACATTCTCTGATATACTACTTAATAGTATACTAATAA
>VXBI01002039.1:85678-107459 GCA_013397375.1 Toxostoma redivivum | reverse complement strand
TTATTATTATTATTATACTAGTAATACTTAATAGATTAGTTCTTTGTAACCTTTTATATTTTTATGCATTTTCAGCCATTATTTTATAGTGCCTTAAAATAAAAGCAAAGCTTAAAACCTATGATTTTCAGCCTGAGAGAATATTAAAATAAAAGCACATATAAGAAGGATCTAATTACAACACGCAAAAATAGAATGCTGTAAATCCTTCATTTTTAAAGAACTTTGTTTTGGATTGAAATTTAATCAAATTGCACTTAGAGTGTTTGAGTTCAAATAGAGAGGAAGGCTCAGAGTATTAACCCACATCCTATAAACTCTTTCTCCTGTGATAAGGCCTTCTTCAGCTGAACAGTCTGACTGATGTCAGCAGCTCCAGTACTCATCAGCCTCAAGTGATAGAGCACAATTCCCAAGGAAATGAGCCTTTTCAGCTTTGGCAGACCATATTATGGCCACATAATGTGCCTGCATTAGTCTTCTGTTATCTACATGGCATAGGGAAAAGTTTCCATGGCCAGTGCAATGGGAATGCAGACTCTGGCAAGCTGAAGGATTAAAAGCAGAGATTGCTTTGTCTCTGGGGGTGCCCAGGCTAAAAACAGGTGCAGTGAAAGGGCCTGATGAATCCCACCAGGTATTCGACCACAAAATAGGAATGGGAGCGGTTTGGGGAACATCTACTAGGAAAAGCCCACAAACCCAATAAATTAACACCTAGGGAATATAATTCATCCAGCTTTTCACAGTCATTCCAGAGAGACTGGCAGACAGAAAAAGAGAGAAAAAAATGGGGAAAAAGTTCATACAAAGTTCTGTATGACAGAAAAAGTCACAAATGCCAAGTATAAATAGGGGCAGATTTGTTAAGAAGCAGTTATTGATTCTTCTGCCTTTTCCTTCTGCTTTGACTGATACCTTCTATTCCCCCATACCACACAAAATTATTCATTTCTCATTTTTCTTACAGCAATTTTCCCATTTTCTTTCGTACTTAATGCATGACCCCTCAGGTTTCAGCACAGCTTCCACTTATTCTTCAGAAGTGGCTTTTTCTGCCCTGCCTCCAAGTAATTAGCTGACTAAACCTGAGCAAATTGTGTGGAGCAGTAAGGAAACATGAACTGCGTGTTTTATTATTCAGACATTGTCTGCATCCTCTATGCATGTTGCTTGTGAATGTTCTGCACAAGGAATGAAAACAATTCAGATAAATAATCTGGTCAGAGGTTGCTTAACTCTGATGAGAGATGGGGGATAAAAATGTGGAGCAAGAAAGCAGTGCAGATTAAATGAAATGTAGATTAAGGGGGAAATTCTGCAAATATGTTTTATTCTTGTTTCTACTGTTCATTCTTTTGTTGAAATAAGGAAGATGATACATTTAAGCTCACTCTGAAACTCCTTGTTCTATAAGCAGAGGGTGTACCTTGGGGTTGTTTTGCTCTCTTTTAATGTTATTCAATTAAAATACTGTTTTGAAGCTGAGAGTGTAAAGTTCAGTCTGAAATGTCTCAAATTTCCTTCCCTGTATGTTCAATGAAATAATTCAGGAAATTAATCTGAATTTAAATTTTTTCAAATGTCAAATGCTCTCTATGTTCAAAAATTATATACAGTGTCAAAATACCCAAGTATAGTAAAGTATGTGGTTAGAAAACCCAAATAATTTATTGTTAAGTACAATCCTAGTGTTCATGCAACATTTCTAGTGTACTAGAACATAGTAGAAATGCCTAAATGAGATGAATCACCCTGAAAAAACTGAACTGAAAAATTGCTTTAACCTTTTTGAAACAATGCATTTTGACATTTCCAAATGAAACAAGAGCCAAGATTTCGTGTAGACTTTTCCCACTGAAGCCATCATAAAAATCAACAAGTTCTCATGACGCATTTTGAAGGAGAATGCATTATATTTTAAAGTTAGAAAAAGGTACTGCAGTTAACCAGTATTTTTGATATTTGATTCTACTGCTGGAGAGATTTGGGGACTGAGAGCATTGGGGACTGAGGGCCTTGTTTGCCCTTTAGTGTTTTGTTTTGGCTTTTTTTTTTTCCCCCCCATGCATTTTTTGGAGCACTTTTCACCTTTAGTGGTCCAAGTCTACTTTACAGCAAGGACAACTAATCTGAGACAATTTCAGCAAGTCCAAGCAACCATTACCCTCCCAGAATGCAGTGGTTTGATGGTTATAAAAAGAAATGGTATATCAGTCCTGTAAATTTTAAATTTTACCCATGATATTCCTCTTCTATGAGAAAGCATTTGATGAGCAAGTGTTGCATGGACTAGAGAGGCATTTTTGAGAGGATGAGTGATAACCTATCAATCTGAAGTTTGATTGAGTGTGTAGATGCTGGTACTGCACTTCTGCTCCACAGCTGGTTTCAGGTCTCCAGATGACTTTTATGGAGGGAAATTGAATCTATTTTTTTTTAATAGTAAGGGAATTTGATAAAATATTTTCTTTTAAGAGATTACTCTTTATGCCATTTGCAACCATGTACAGATGTTCACGTTACAATTGATAGGAACTTTCTCTCAACTCCTCTGTAAAAAATGGTGCTGTAGTTGTTTCCTTTTATCTTCCTTTTTTTTTTAAAAAATCACAGTAACTTGCTCTTGCAGTCAGATACCAGTTTGACAGAACATGACTGGAAATGATTCTGTTCTCTGCTTTGCTTGTGTAAAACAGAAGTCCTTCCATTGCAACAAAGGCAGTCACATTATGGCAAAACTGGCTGATCTGCTAAATCCCAGGGCAGTGTTATACAGAGAGGAGAATGACATGTGGCTTTTCAGAGCTGAACCTGGATTGGTTATGGTTAATCTCATATCTTGGAAGAGGAATGAAAGTGGTTACAGACTGGGTGCTGATTGACCTCTGAAGAGATTAACTGCTGTTTCACATACATACATTTTATTTCTGGTGACTTTGAAAAAAATAATTTAAAGAATATTTTTTTAAGACTTCCCTCAAGGTTTCATTATATGAAAAAGACCCAACAACAAAACCAAGGCCCAAACCAGCTGTCATGTGTAATAAAGTAGCATACAAAGGATGGCACTCTGGATCAAATCCAAAGCCCATTTTAATGAATTGTGCTTTTTGCCTTGGCTTCTCTTAAGTCTCAGGAGCTCTTATTGAAGAAAGAACTTGAGAACACTTGCTATCGTATAGGATTTAAAATATGCTGGGGTTTTTTTCCTCATTTCTTGTTAAGTTTTCTGCTTATTTTAGATGGACCTATGACTATCTTACTGAAGAAGGGGTTTTTGTAGACTGGGAAAGGACAAGGTGGTAAACTTCCAAAAAGCAAATCAATTATGTGAATGATTTTTATGCAGAAACACACTTTTGGAGCTAAGAGATAAATGATTTGGTGTGGGAACTATTCATAACAGACCTCAAACACTTCAAGATATGTAATTTCTAGATATGGTGTTCCTAAAAAGGAAATTAAAGGTGGTAGGTGATTCAACTGTGTGTCAGTGATGATTTAGGTTGGAGGAAGGTGAATGACACTGTTATGTTGAGCCCTATTTTATGCAGTAATTATGAACTGTGATGAGAATAGAGGGATGGGAGATCACACCTGTACACAGCAGATTTGAACTTTATATTGACATGCTGCATTTGCTCCCTGCATGTGGATCTGTGAAAGGGTCATAGGAGCTCGAGTAGATAGAAGAGCCTTTAAAATCATATGATAGAAAATCAAAGAGGTCAGTTGTTAAATTTATTCCGATTTACCACAGGTGTCTTGTCCCCTAACCTTGCTTGTGCTGGTGGCGATGGGGAGCAGCTGGGGCTGCCTTCCTACCTAAACTGTGCTGTGAGATGAGGGCACAGTCAGCTGCTGAGCTTCGACTGCAGTGCAGGTAGACAAATGTTCTCCCCCGTTCTGCTTAGTTCTTTGTTACTGATCCATAATGCTGCTTCATTTGCTTGTGATGACCATTTGCTGCTGCAGTGTGTCTTTTTAAATTCATTTTGTGCAATGAAAAATTCCCAGACAGGTGCACAAATGTCATCCAGGTACTTCTAGAGGAATTATATTTCTGCGTTTTATATATTGTAGTGGAAAAGTCTGCCCTGAGCAGTTTTACACAGGTATTTAACTTTTTAAAGAGAACAAGAATTGCAATTGTAATAATGATAATTTTCACTGGCATAGATTTGAAAACATTTCCTAAGGGTGTTTTAAAATTATCATTTCTCTTCTGTCAATAAGGAAAATAAAGCATTGGAGAGACTGTAGGAGTGGCCTAAGAGCTGACAGGAATCTGCTGTTCCAAAGAACCTACAGAGTTAACATTCAAGAGCCTGGATGATATAATTTTTTATGATTCTGATGAATTAATCTGTGTCCATTTCTACTGACTGGAAAGAAAATATTGAGCTTTAGAGTATTGATGCAAGCTTCAGTTTGCTCTAATATTAACTACAATATTAACTACAACACAGCCCTCTCACACCCTGTCTGTAAAATAGTTACCTTTAAAATTGCTCTCAAAGATTTTTGGTGAGTTCTTTTTTAAAATTTTAACAAAAGTAAGGACTTCTGATATTTGATATTGTCCTTTGGTGGGAAGCTAAGTTATAGTAACCAAAGGAAGAAAAAAGTGATTAGGCCCGCAACTTATGTTTAAATGATCAACCAAGGAACAAAGTGAAAGGTTTATTAAATCCCACTTTTCTCTCCAGGTGTGCTCCAATGTAGAGTGCCTATGCTGGAATTGTATTTGATTTTGTTTTGCAGTAGATGCCATTCTAAAATCATAATTTCATTCCAGTGTTCCCCTATCAAGTACACTGTAGACAATATTAGTGTCTACATGTAGGTCTGACTATGAAAGCTGGTTTGTTGGGGGAAAAAAGGAACTCCACACATTTGGAATTTGTAAATATGTGCTGAGCTGCAGCTCATCCACTCTCGCACCTCTTAGAGAGAATGCCTGTTTTACATATTTGCCAAATGTATGACATATATATACATATACAGTGCAAGGAAACAGTCTCCACTTAACAACACATCAAGGAAAAAGCATCCTTTATTGCTGTGGCTGTGAGATTGATTAAATATTTTCTAGAATCCATATTAATGAATGACTTCTCTCCATGGTTTGCTGTGCTGGAAGATGGGACTGGCAGTCACTTCTGCTTGGCTGGTACTGCTCTATTATTGTTATTGCTTCTTAGTGTCACACTTTGACTGGGATGTGGCACCATCTCACTCTGCTTTGTAGAGCCGAGGCTCACTAGAGGGGAGACTGAAAATATTCAGGACTATATTATGGCTGTTCCGAGCCTTTTGTTGGGAGTCTCTGCTCTGCCACAGTCTGCTTCCTGCTTTCACACTTCTTACCCAGTTGGTTGCTTACCTTCTACTTTGGAGTATTTTCTTAACAGCTATTGCTTTGTGGAAAGTCATTGATTTTAGGTTCTTGCAGGTACGAGTGGACGATGCAGACAGGTGAGCACATCTTTCCTGGGCTGCTCCTATCTGAGGAAGAAGAGTATATTGTAAACTTTACCTAGTGAAAAAAAAGGAAAAATAATATCCTGGGCTTTTGCCTGCTAGAAAACTTCCAATCTGCTCTGTGAAATGAGTTTTTTATATCCATCTCTCTCAAACAGGTCAGTGCAGCAGGAGGGAACTCTCAGTGGTCAACCTGCCGGTGAAAATTCTTTTTCAGCTACTGTCTCTCAGGTCTTCTTGCTGAAGGTCAAGGTTTATTTAAGAATATCTGACCCTTCATCTGGGGCCTCTTTGCTCTGTGATAGCATTCAGTTGCCTGGTCTCAGCCATAAGGAGCTGTTCAGGCAGTTCTCCCTTTTTTAATCTTTTATTAACAACCAGTGAGCCTGACTTCATCTGACCTTTCTGCTTCTTGCCTTTATTTGTCTGCCAAACATCAGCCCAGCTCCCTCAGTGAGTCTTGGATCTGTTTTGAGGAATCCTGGGAAAAGCTAGTTGGGATAACTTTCTCTTTTGGATGCCTTCCTTGGAGCTTCTCTTATCTCGAGACTTCAGAGGAATGCCTCAATACAGGCAAACCCCTTGAAGTTACAAGTTATGGTTAGTGCATTTTGCCTTAATAATTCTGTCCATGAAGCAGGGATTTTGTCTGTCCCCATTGGCATCCTGCAATCTACACCTGCTGAAACGTTTGAGATTTCTTAACTCTGAAATGACACTGTAATGAAGTATTGTTCCTCTGGACTACTGGGGTGCATTATACCCCAAGGGACAGATTTGACAAAGCTTTGCAAGAACATGGAAGGGTTAAGCTGCAGGTCTGTCTTTGTCTCGCTCAGTGCAGTGCTGATCAGCTCTCTCTGTGTAACTGCAAATATAATTATTTCACAAAGGCTTTGTTTTTGACTCAGCTCTTTGCTGGCCTGTTCCCCTGGTGTCAGCAGGGACTTGCCTGTGCTGCTGGGAGCAGACAGTCCCACTCCTGCACACTGGGCCACTGGCCACAGCTCAGAATGGAACCAGCCCTCTCACCTGCAGCAGTGTGCTGACCTGATTTAGGTTCTGCAGGCAGGTCTGGAAGGCAGCAATTGTAGCCAGCCACTCCACACTGCCCTGAGATGCAGCCACCAAACTGTGCTCGTTGTCTCCCAGTGCCACTCGGTAAGCACTGGAGAGTAAATCCATTAGAAGACCTTTTGGATATGAGAATTATAATTTTGCAAAACAGCAATCACTACAAGCATTACCCTTTAACTACTGACAGCAAAGTTCAAAAATCTCATCATGTGCTGGTTTTGCAGCAGCTGATAAAGGTTAATAAAATGGAGGTTTAAAAGGCAGTGTTTCTAAATTTTTTATGCTCAGAAAGGATGATTTTCATTTTATTGGATTGACTTAACCCACACTTTCCATTCACATGGAAACTGCATGACTCTGAAATTCCTTCTTGCATCACATGGAACCATAAACTCTAGGCCTTGTTCCTGTCACAGCTGGCAGAGAGGAGATTGCACTGTCTGAAGTGAGCTGGTGTCTGTAAATATCATTGCAAGATAAGATTTGTGCAGTGGCCTCTGGAGAATGGCACATCTGCTTCACTGAATTATAGATGTTAATTCAGATTTGGATCCTGTACAACATTTCTAGTGAGAATTCTTAATGCAGTAAAGTATTAAGATTTCATAGTTTACCTTTATTATTCTCCTGTGTCTCTGAACTTACTAATCCATGGTATAAGACAAAGATGTGTTGCAACAGGAAGTTTAGAATTTTTTTATTTAAGTTGGCCCTGCTGTTTAGAGTTAGTGCTAATTTCATGTCAGTTTGAGAGATCTGTACCTCCTGTCCCATTTCTCATTAGTAAGGCATGATGAGGCAGGTTGTATGCATTTTTACAAGTTGCCTTAATTTTACATGTTCATCAAACATGTACTTTGAGATTTTTCTGTGCCTTTTATGTAAAAATAGAAATGTAAATATCTTGAGTTTGTGCTACTACACTGAGTTCTACTATTTTGAGACAAAAATAAGGCGTTCTTAAATCGGGCTGATTATATTTAAAATTGAGTCCCTTTTTTGGCTCTGCAGTTAGAGAAGAGCCTGACTTGATTCACTCTGCCAGAGGCAGGTTCATAACTGTTTTTTTTTGTTTTTATTGTGGACCATACCTAAGCACCAAGCATATTTAGGATAACAATACTGAGAATCTAGTTTTGATTGCTTTGTTCATTGTATTCGCAAAGGCTTCACATATGAGACAAGACTGTAAATAGAAGGCTTTAATTTAAATCAATGATATAATTACAGAAGGGGTTGTTAATACTGACTTAATAGTTGATGAAACACATGAGACTATTTCATTTTTTACATCAAGTTCCACTTGAGATGTCTTGATTAATATTTGTGTCAGAACAGAATTGGGATAGGAGTTGGATGGCTGTAGTCCCTGTGCAGTTTGTGCACTATAATTATCATGTATTAATTATTCATGTTGCATGGTCCATCCAAATCCATCAACTTCTCCTAAAGCAAGGGCTCATATCAAAAGTAGCGTATCTGCCCTTTGAGAACCTACAGGTGTTCTGCCTTTTCTTAAAAAATACCCTGTGGCCATTGTGTTGGAATGAACTATTTTGCACACTGGGTTGCAATGGTCAGGGCACTTCCCAAGAAATAGGATTGGGGTGGGGCTGCGGACTGGATGAAGGAACTCAGCTTTTAGAGGTGGTTTGACTAGCAATTTAAGTTCTCTAGAGCACTCCTAATATCATAATACACTTTGTTTTGTAGATTTTATGGCAAAACAACAACAAGGATTTGCATATTGCATTGAATAATGACTTCCATCTGTGCCCTCTTAGAGTGGTGAAAATGACTCGCTGTAAAGTTATTATCATGCCCGTATACAAAATGAATGCAGAGATGGACAGAGACATTAAGCAACTTGCTCAGGGCTGTAAAGTGAACAAAAAATTCCTAAGAAAGCTTAATATACTGGTTTTTAACCTGCTGTCTTACCAGTAGACTTTACTGCTCTAAGTTTGACAAAAATAAATTATTTTATGTATTCTATTTATTGGATTTTTAGATAAAACATGAGGTACTGAGGTTGACCAAATGGAGAAGTTGAAAAATACACAAGAATTTTTTAATATACATAAACTTGATATCTGTCATATTAAGATTAAAATAAGCAATAGACCTGTCAGATACTGTCATCAGTATACCATGGGATTTCAGGTATAATAGTAGCAAAATGTAATAATAATAATAATAAATGCAATTAAAGCGTTCTGGAAATGAATGAATGCTCTTGCCTGTAAAAAATTTCAAGAAAATTTACATTTTTAAGACAGTTCCTTTATTATTTCGGCCTGTTTGCAGTAGCATAGGAGGAGCTGACATTTCAAATAATTGTTGCAATAACAAACAATTGAAGCATGTATCACAATATGCCAATTAATATTTGGAGGATATTCAGCACATTTAATGAAGGCTGAAGATAATCACCCTTGTTGTGTATCCCAATGTCTTCCACATCCCTGCTCCAAACACTGTTTTGATCTTTAAGATCCTTCTTCTTTAATGTAATGGGTTTGGTTTTACCAAACTTGGGGAATTTTGATGCATAAATGAGGTATCTAATGATGCAGATCAGTTCATGCTTGGAGATAAACATGCCTACAATGAGCAGGTGCCAAAAGGGGGAAACTGTTAACACATCGTTGTATAATTAGAGTGATTTATGTGTTGGAATGACGGCCCCCATACTGCTTTTCCTGATTCTGTTGTGTTGAGTGCACAAGTTAATGACGTTTGATCTTTTCAATTTATAGTCTCTCATCTCGTTTATGTTTGCTATCAAAAGCATAATTTGTAAAGCAAATGTTCTGTTGACCTGAATTGGCAGAAGGATTTTTCAATCTGCCAATTTTTCCATTTAAATGAAAAAGAATTAAATTTATTAGCCTATAACTTTCTCTTTCCTTTAATAATGGGTTTATCATTCTATTTAGCATTTGCTCAAACAGTGGAGTAACATTTTAAGACCAGAAGAGCAAAGCATTTGCATCTACTTTTAATCTGATATCAACCAAAACTGTAGATTGGGTTGATTTCTTTTGGTTATGGCTTATCAGGGCAAGAATAAGAGACATGGACAATACCACAGCAGGAATTTGTCTTGTTTCAGATACATGGCAGGACCCAGCTGTGGCTGATCCAAGTAGGAATGGACCTAACTGCCTGTGTGAACTGAGGAGTAAAGGGGAGATAAACACATTTCTCCCCTGGATGCTGCACAAGAGCTGTCAAGCCTTAACTGTGGTTGTTTATTTAAGCCTGACTTAAGTTATGGCTGACTGACACAAAGTTCCAGGTGTTCCAGTTTCTTTCTTGTTTCTTGTTTGTAGCCTCTCTACCTCTGTGGTTCCACTGAAGATCTACTGTTCCCTGGAGTGACACTGTCATAGATTTTCTTGTATCAGTGCATTAGCGTTTGTCATGAGTTGTTTGTAACATAAATGTTTTTCTTTATGACTTTTTTCTGGCCCTAGGCATCTTAATAAAACTGCTACAGCTGTTAAAAAAAAAAAAAAAAAAGAATGGAAAGTTTGTTGGGAATAAGGCAGCTTGGTAATATAGCTTTGAATTAATTCCTCAGAGAAGAGCATGGTTTTTAATATTGCAGGACATACAGTGTAATGCTAAGTGTAAGTGGTGAAAAGATGTATGTTTCTTGACTTTAATTGCTAATATTATTGAAAGAAAGCCAACGGATGCATCAAAGACTTTAATCCAGATCTAAGACAAGTCCTGCACAAAAGTACTTCTATATATGAAGATGTAATCTTTTTTGTTTTAAATGGAATATGAGAGATGTTTTGGGTCATGAATAATAATAATTCCGAAGAACAAAAGCCAATGGCAGAAGTACTAACATGTAGAAATGAAGAGGTGCTGAGTGCTCCTGAATGATGAAAGATTTTGCTCTTTTTCCTGCATCAGTATCTGCCTCCCACTGTCCTGACAAAAAGCTTATCTGACTTTGCTCATGTAGACTCTTACCTGAACTTCTTTATTCCCAGAGGAAGCAATCAGTGAAATTGCACACACATTTCTGCTTCTGTTCCCTTCCATATCCTATATTTTCATGGGTTATGCTTCTGTATTTCTGCTTCAGACTGAGCAGATAAACTGTTAGGTTTTTCCAAATCCATTCAGACATTCCAAGTGATCTTTTTCAGTCATGCTTTGCAAGTTCCCACAGTGGAAGAATTCCAGGCAATGTCTACTTAGCACAGTGTCCAACTGCTGCTGCAAAGTCACCCAACAAGGGTTCGTGTGTCACTGACTTGATAAATGCTTCTGCCACTTCCCTGAAAACTTTCTTCTTTCCAGTGATTTTTCTCCTTTCTGACTTTCTGTAATGTACAGATGGTAAGTAAATGTTATAATACTGGGTTTGGTTTGCATATACTTAAATTAGAATTAACCTATGGATTCTGAGGTGTTGATTTAAACTCAGCTCTGTTGAAAATGGTTGTTATTCTAATGAAGTAAATTTAAATTGTGGTTGTATTTCATGTGCTCCTGACAGAAGCCTGAATTTGATATGATACCCAATCCAAACATAAATGACTGGCACTGATGGTGGAAATACAAGACAGAAGCAGGTCTGGCACAGATCTCTCTGGCTGTGACAGGGCTATATCCACAATGCTGTTTTTTTCATGTGATTGGAAGATGGGTGAGGCACTAAGTGTTAAAACAATAACAGAACCTCCGTAGACTGCAAAGAAGTGCAAACTTCAATTTTCAAAAGCAATATTTGAAATTGTTTTTAAAAGGACAAGAAAATTGTAAATTTCAAAGTGGAATATGTGGTCTTGCTGAAATGTAATTGTGGGTAACTGCAAACACCTATAGGTAAACCTGAATAAATCTGCAGTAGAAGCAGGTTACACATTTCAGGTTTGTGGTATAACTCAAATAATAAATTTTTTTTTTTGTTAGAAAGGGTAAGAGAGGACAGGTCCCTGCTTAAATTTTATTATGTTGAATCTGAAACTCTGGAATACACTGCTCCAGAAACTCTAGCATTTAAATACATAAATCCATGGAGTTCTTTCAGAGAGGTTGCCTGACAACCAGAAGGCAGAGGCTGGTGCCCACAGGGGCTATAAGAGAAGATTCTGTGCTGGTTCAGCTCCCTTTCCAGTGCTAGTGTTTAGATAAATAAAAACTTTTATAGCCAGAAACATTATCACCCTAAAGAGACTCACAGTCAAATGCTATGACTACAGCAATCACAATAATGTGATAAAAAAGTACCAGAAGTTGCGCTTTTCCTGTAAAATACCAGTTTTAGTCACCTTATGCAGAAGATTCTGTTTTAAAGATTGATATATGAATTTCTAGGAAAATCTTACTTAAATCAAACACTCAGATTTTTTTCATTTATTTAGACTAACCCTTCACAAGATTAGAAACAAAATATTAATATCTTCATATTTAATATTCAGTGTGGAAATACAGAACATTTCAGAAATAGGGTGCATTCAAGAAACATGATGCTGTTACAGAGCTGGCAGGTTAACTCTGTTCTCCTGTGTTCAGTTCTTTAGGCTCAGCAATGGAGAAATTTTCATTCTAATCACTCAAGTCACTAATAAAACAGCATAAATTCAGTATAATTAATTTTCAAAACATGGCTGTATGAAGTAACTAATATTAAACACATGTTTCATGTTTAGAATAAAAACAGCCTAGTTTTTTGCTTTTGCTTTTTTTTTTTTTTTGTTACACATGGGAGCCTGTCTCCTCTGGTTCAGGCAGATGTGTGATCTCTCAAAGTAGCTTCTGGAGCTGATTTTCATGAAGTGTGGGTGTATAAGTCTGTCAGATCTTAAGTCTTAAAGTTGGAGATGAAAGCTGTCCGTAATTAGGTCATTGTTTATTTAACCTATCTGCTCAGTCCTCCAAATTTGGGCTGAGTCATTCATTTGAAACTTATGTTAAAACATAAAAATAAAAGCTTCCCTTGAAGCAGAGCAGTATATAACTGAATATGTTTATACAAACTCTCTTTCAATGTACTTTTCTCTGTCCCCAGAAAACCATTAGAATTATGGATTTTTGAAAACCTCTATGCATAAGTGCCCAGGGTCTGAATTAATTTGACCATATAACCATATTAAGAAACTAATAGGAAAAAATATCCTAAAAAAGTGTCAGTAGAAGGAAACACAGTGAGAAAAGGCTCTTATCTAATGGTTTCTGCATAGGATCTAGACAGCTTCCTCTAAATGCCTGTTTTCCTCTCATGAGGCACACAAGTATGCTCCTGACTCGAGGGACTTACTGAGGTACATAAAACACATAGGGAGAATCTGGATTTTTGCACTCCTTACTTTTAGGGTGCTGTGGCAAAATGTTGGCTCATTTCTCCTTTCATTAGGTATTCAGGGTAATTTAAAATGATACCTGTATGCCTTGGAATTTCATTCCATTCCTCTGTTTGCTGCCATCATCGAGAGAACACTCCGATACTCTTCCCTGTTCCCTCAGGCTGCTACATTCATTCATCCTGGACCACGATTTTTTTCCTGTTCCTGTTTGGTTATCAGCCTAAACTCCCAGCCTGTGGTAATGAAAAGTTATGGGGAGAAAAAGATGTGCATAAAGAAGTGTAGGACTGGAGATTAAACTCCCTATTGTAATTCATGTTATGCTAATGAGGCACATAAGATCATTCAGAGCAGGGTAATGCAGTGATAATACCAAGAAACTGACATAATTTACTATGGGGAGCCTTTACTTAATACATCATATTTCAGCAAGAAACTTAATAAAAGGAAGCTTAACACATAAATACCACCAAGAAGCGTAGAAGATAATGCAGCATTTGATCAGACTAATACACAAACACTACTGTGAAACCTAATTTCAAACAAGTTACCCAGGAATCAAAACATACATATTGCTTATTGTTGCTGCTGAAGCAGTAGCTTAATAACTAAGGATACCAGAAGAGGCACAATAAGCATTTCCTATTATTTATATTCTCCAGTTGCCTATAATGACCATATAACTTAATTGATTGAATGGTCTGAATATGAAAGCTATTTCCCTTGCAAATTAATCCTAGCACTCAGCTGCAGTACAGCAAAAAGTGTTACCATGGTACTGGCATGAGGCTTATCCCATGATATTTTTCCCCCAGTTTTATTGATGTTTCCCTTTTAAAGCCATTCAGTTTCATTGACTTATAAATATATATTGTACCATAATATGTCTTGACTTCTATTCCATGAAGGGTCAAAAAACCATCTTTGTTGGCTTGTTATTTGCTATTATTAGCATTATGAGATTGTTTAATATCTCTTGGAAAACCTGCAATGTCCATTTGAATGAGATTCCATCATATTGGTATGGTCTCTGCAGAAGTGTCTTTCAAAACTGTGCTAGAGAAAAGGTGGGAAAAGAAAGTGAAAAGACTTAATGAGATGATAGTGACATGATTTAAGAGTTCTGACTCACTGGCTGGGGTCCATGTTTCTCTTCTGCCCTATGTCTGGAAGCCGTGACCTTGCATGTGGAAATAGTGTTGATCTGGAGGTGTCACCGTGTAAATTGTTGCAGAGAAGTGCCAGAATTGATTGATTTTTTTTTTTCCTCTAAGTGTTTTTATTCTGATGAACTTCCAAAACCAAAGTTAAATAAAGATTAAAAAGCTTGCCAGGTTGTTTTCTGTCTCACAGCTGAGAATCCTGACTGCTGAAGCTGATGGACTTACTCAGTCCTGGTGGGCACAATGTCTCCCAGCTTAAGACAGGAGGGCTGTCTAACAAATCCTGGCTTTATAGCAGTTTACCCTGAAAACTCTACGAACCTGACTATAATTCAGGGGTCACAATGATTTAGATTCTGCTGAAGATCTGGAAACTTGTGGGAGTCTTGGTTTGGGATTTCTTACATCCATACAGAAGCTTGATGCAACTCCATGGTCTGGGACTCTTGATTCAGCCATTGCTTCCAAAGGTTGTACATTTTCAAATCCAACCAAACCCAAATCTGGTCTGTCAGGGAGCTAGAGCATTCAGCTTCTAGTGCTGTCATGGGGTCAGATGAATCTCATTCTTTGTGTTAAGGGCTTCTAACCATCCTAAGATCATTTATTCCAACAAAATCAGTGTGTCCTTTCAGAAATCCCCTAATTTCAGGAACATTGTCCAGAATAGGTGATCAGGACTCAAGTGGGCTGAAACCAAGATGCATCCTGCATGAAGGGAGGTAAGGTGGGGAGGCTGGAAAGGAGATGTAACACTGAATTCATACTGTGTGTAACATAAAGTGTTTCAGAATGAGCCTGAGCTGGTAATTTTTAACTTCTCCACATGTCTCTAGAGTTGGTGGAGTGCTGTCCATCTCACAGCTGCTCTTCTGACACACTTAGATCTCAGCCCAGTCTGCAATCTGCCCACAGGTTTTAGAGGGAAGATCAAGGGGACTGCTGATGTGGCCAGCATTGGACTGGCTACTTGAAGCTCAAGGTATGCACGTCAGTAATGCAATTTCTGTTTTGTCTTCATTATATGTCATTCCAGATGAAGACAGTCAAATAGATTCATGCGTTATCTAGACTTTGTAAAAATTACTTAGGTTTTTTTTTTATGCCAGATTTTCAGTCAGTTGTGGAAAAATAAAAACAGTTGGTCAATATCCAATATTCAAATGTGATTAATTATGTTATCTTATTTTCCAGTGTCCTGGTTCACCCAGTATCAGTAAAACACTAATAATGTAATCCTTAATCTACTTCTACTTCCCTAGTGTGAGAAATGTAATACCCTATTATTTTTTTTTCAAGCATCCCTATTTTTCCAATCACAGTAATTTTTTTTTCCGGGACTGTGTGCATATAACATTTGTTTGCTTTCACATTTGTAAGTAAAAATTGATTCAAGGAAAAAAGGTATATTTTCAAAAATCTGCCAGTTCAAGTCTCTATGTAACATGTAATGGGTAACATGAAATGACATTGAACTAATTCATGCTAGGTTAATCCATCAGTTACCATCTCAGGGAACTGTGATAGTTCTGATTTTGATTCTAATTATACTAGATTAAGAAAAAATAATACCATGAAGGTTATTTTTGTGAAAGAACTATCAGCCACAGTGTAAAGCACCTGTTATAAAACAGAAGGTAAAATACAGAGCTGCTAATGTGATCTGAAAACTAACCTGCCATTTCAAGGTTCTTTATATTCATAAGTTTGTAAAAAAAACATGTTCAGTTTTTGAGCACATAGTGTTGCACAGTCCTGAGAACTCATTTGTGTTTACTCCATGCTATTTATTAATGCATATAAGTAAAAAAAATATAATTGGCATTTCATATGATGCATACTAATTCTTATAAACAATATTATGCCAAAATGCCATTTTTAAGGAAAATTGTCAACATTAGTTAAGTTGAGAATCTAGGCAAATTTTTCATGCCTTTTTTTTTAAAAAAAAAATATAAAATATGTTTAAATTTATTATTTCTGTGGTGATAGCTATTTTCATGGGACAAGCAGACAACAGATAATATTTACAAAATATTTCTCTCGGTGTCCATAAACTGTGAATTTTTAATGGTTAAAAAATACAACAACAAAAAAAAACCTCCAACAAAACCAAACACAACTGCTCCCCCAAAAAAGTTACAGAGCAAACGGTTTCTCATGAGTATCATTTGTTTTCAAGAATAAATTTGGTCTGATTCTGGTTCCATAATTATTTCTCAGAGTTTGTCTTTCTGAAGCAGAAAAGCCAGCGCTGCAGCTCTGCAGTGGAAATGTGAAGTTGAGCCGTGGGGCTCCCTCCCTCAAAGGTCACATCCAGTCAGGGCACAGGGGCAGGCTGCTCCTGTCCTCTCTGGTGGGGGATGCAGTGCATCACGCTCAGCCTGGGCTGCAGCTCTGCCTGTCCCACCCCTCTCCCCCTCCCTGTGCTCACAAGGACCCTTCTCCTCTTGCTGTCATCTCTCCAGCATCACTCAGCCCTGGATTGTGATGTGCTCCTCTGCAGGAAGCCTTGGACCCTGCAAGAGAAGGAATTCAGTGCCTCTGGCTGTTAATACAGCTTCCTTGGCAGGTCTTTTGGGATAGTCCCAAACCATTGAAGTGAATGGAGAAATCTCTTGACTCACTGAGTTTGAATCCTTCCAAACACTCTTGCTGACAAATGTTTTAAGATCTGACTGTGAGGACTTAACTCTCCAACTGATAGTTTCAAAACGATATTTAAATTTACTCTCTTAGTCCAGAGAAGAGTCTTATCCTTCACAGCTTAAGGCTTTGCACTGACAAGGGATCTGACAGATTGATTTGTGCCCAGCCCCTCTGCTTTGCCTGGCTGCCACACTCCCTCAAGAGTTGGCAATTCAAGCTCAGACCTGATCAAGGTCAGAGGGTCATGCAGGAGAGAAGTGGCAGCAGGCTGGGACCTGGTGATGCCCCAATGTATGGACCAATAACTGCTACCAGTAAAAGGCCTTCTCCTGCCAAAGGACTAGTGTCTCTTCAGTGAAGTAGATGGATTTTGTGTTGCTATAAATTCAATAACTTAGTGGCCTCAGGTGAACAGAATTTGGTCCACTGGCAATGTTAAACAATATTTTTTGGCATGTAAGTACCAGGCATTTAGTAATATCTCCTTTAATCAGTATGTTTGGGTCTGCTGCAGCTTTCACTTCGCCAAGGGTTTTCTTCTTCCTGTACATTTTTACTCAATCTCAACACATGATTCTTCTTTGCTTTTCATTGTTCCCCCTTGACACACTAATCAGACTGCCAGGCCACTCTGTCTCAGCAGGGCCAGCATCCTTTTAGCTGCACTCCAATGCTTTGCCCTGTGTCTGTCCCTGTGTTCTTTAGATGTTTTGCCTTGACTTTGTGTTGCACCATCTTCAAGAAACCTGTTTGACTATGGAGAAAAAGGCATGCAATGAGGCATCAATAAAGGGACAAAGATCAGGTACCCTCAGGAGGTAGAACATCAATAAAAAAGAAGGAACGAATGCCTCTGAGGAAGATAAAGCAGTGTAATTCACAGCTCTGGAGAATGCTAGACAGGCATGAAATGTTTGTGAGGTAAATAATAGCCTAAGATCAAAAAAAGCAAACAAAAGCAGATGAAGCACAGTATCAAGCAGAATCTAAATAAATCATTAGAAGAAAAACCTATTTCTTGAACCATAGGACACTAAACAGCATTTAATTAAAAATGTGTGTTTGATCTTCTCATGTGATTAGTTTTGCATTACCCTGCCATTTATTTTGGTGATACTGAGGCCAAAGGGGCTGGTGTCCTGGGCTGAGCAACATTTAAATAACAGAACATGTGCTGAGGTTAGTGAAAAAACTTTGATTTACTTCAGTGGAACCATCAACTTGTTTATTCTTAGACCTGGAAAGCAATTTTTACTTGACACCTGCTGTTTTATCTCACTTTCTCTCTCACTTAATGTTGTAGTTGGCAAACACAGGGACTGGAGCTGTGCCTAATGCCGTGCTGGGGGAATCCTTGACCCCTTTTGTAGGCAGGGCTGCCTTTGGATGGATGGATAAAAACCAGTCCAGAGAACTGTGCAAAAAAAGTTAGAGGAAACCTTGGCCATTGGTCATCTTTCCTCAGGCTTCATAAAGAGCAAACTTAAAGTAGCTCATATTAGTTACAGCTGGAAAAATAACAGCTTAATAACTTTTGATCTTTTCAGTAATATGTGGTGATTTTTTTAAAAATAGAAATATCTAAATTTTTTTTTTTTGTATTTGCTCTTCAGCTTACATCTGAAATGGGCAGTATCAAGTAGGACAAATATCTTTACATAAGTCATTGTTTGCCCACATTAAAACAGAAGACTGTCCACGTCATATTGCCTACAGGATGCTCCTCATTTGTATTATCAAAACATACAGATGATTTCTTAGGTAACAACTGCAGGAATTGCTTTTTATGTAGCAAATGTTTTACAAATATTGATAGTGTTTTAGCCCTAGGGCTTTGCTGGCATGTTATAGATGAGAAGAAAAAAAGCAAGTAAAAGGAAAATTATACTAATGTTTATTCTACAAAGTCAAATAAGTGATTTAGTGATTGGTAAGACCCCTATAAATCACTTCAGACTGTTTTCAGCACGCTTTTGAAAATGAATCTGCTCTCCTGTTTAACATAGCCAGGCCTGCCCAGAGCACTGGCCTGACATAAATCAACCTTGTTCATACCCTGACTGCTGTGAAATGCAAGCCTTGATTCTTAGATTGCCAGATCCCTTCCCTTAGGGAAGAAAGCTGAGTGCTGTGCAGCAGATATTCCAAAAAAGTGCAGATCTGGTTTGTAAAACCTTGCAGGAGAGAACAGATCTACCATCAACCTTTCTGTGTATTGTACAACATATTTGGTGCTGATGATATAATTAAAAAGGTAGTATTAAGTCCTAAGAGAGTAATGGGCATATTTTTATGAGGATTTTTATTAATTTAGTACATAATTTAAAAAAATAAAGCAAAAAAGAAAGCCTATATGTAGATAAGCAACACTGGAACTCTTGAAACAGAAGATATAAATTGCATTTTTTATGACACAGCTCCCATATTTTCATTTTCTCGTAGACTTGTAAACCACAGGCCTTGTCCCAGCTAGGAGTGTCAAGAAAGCTCAAGTTACTTTTTGATTAGTAAAATCAGTCAGATGCCTCTGGGTATGATGGCAGTGCAGTGCTATGTGACAGACAATATTCTGTTAGATTAAATACCATTTTTGTAACTGTAACGAAGTATCTGTTTCTCAGTTTCTCTAACACTTGCTCGAGGTACATTACCCATATAATTAAGCATGATTAAATGATAATTGCAGTCTTTTTGCAAAGTAATTCCATGGCTGTTTATGCTTTGCAGAAAGTACATGGCATTTATTTTGCACGTGTCAAGGAAAAACTCTAAATGTTAAAGAAGTTGCTAAGGAATAATTGCCGTAAATTTACAAAGGAATTACTAGGTAGCATATGCCTGAGATTAAATACAGCGCTATACAAATTCCTGTCAAGATACAATTGTATTTCCAAATGGAATTACCTTTGTATTATTTCTGAAAAAAAAAAAAAAAAGAAGTCATGGTAAATGGAAACATGTATTTGGGTATGGGTGATAAATTATTTAAGTAAGCTACCATGTTCTTTTATTTACGAAAGCTCTTCTGTCAGCGCTACAGAAACCTCTTTTTACACCTAATTCTGGAGACACACAAAGGATACACTGAGGCTCTTTTTCTTTGATATTTCTTTTTTGGGCAAGGATAATTCAGTAAGCAAAAGGTAGGAAGGTCTGTACCACACAGTGCCACTTCATATATTAGAAAAACAATCTTCATAAACACTGGCTTTAGCTGCTTTAACTTCTTAGTTTGGATCCAGGGTACACCTGTGAAGTAAATTTTCCCAGCTGCTGCTGTGGTACCTCCTGGCCTCTCTTGATGTGAGGTTTGGAGTGAGACTGTATGCTGGTGCTTCCTAAAGTCTCATTCCTTTCTGGAGAGGATTTTCAAAGGAAAACGTATTTTTTTTTAAATTTGAGGGAAACAATCACAAAGTAATCTTAGAAGTTGAATTTCTTTAAAATATATTTGGGTATTTATCATTGTGATTTATATTTTCTTTGGGAGAATGGCATTTTTTGGGTAAAGGATTTCTTGCTTCCTCTTTGGGAGCACCCTGCTCTCTGAAAACAGCTTGTATGTAGGGAGTCCTTGTGCCTTATTTCACAAGTATTTAAATGTAGGCTCGATTAGGCTGATAATTTATTTTAATTTTATTAATTGGAAATAGTTTTGGTCATAGAGCATCTCACCTTAGGGCTGAGACCTGGGGTTGTTTGGCCTGGAGAAGTCTCAGTGCAGATGTTACCAAAGTTGATATCTGCTTCATGGGGGCTGTAAGGAAGAAGGGCTCAGGTTCCTCTCAGATGTGCCCACTGACAGGACAAGGGGCAATGGGCACAGACTAACAGAAACACATGAACAATTTTGGTGAATCTGAGAAAATAGTTATTTTATTGTGAGGGAAGTTGAACACTGGAATTACTTGGCAAGAGAGGCTTCAGTTTCTCTCCTCATACCAAATATGCTTTGGGGTGTCTTGTTGCAAAATCTTACTGGAAAATTGTGCAGAATGCAGAGGTTGGTGCCCTCCTTTTCTGCATATTTCTTTTCAGGTTGCTTTTGTAATGAAGGAGGCTTATGCTCTTTCTTCTCTAGTGCTTCTGTCTACTGAAATGACTTTTTCCTGTAAGATTTTTTTGCTTGGAAGGGATGTCAAAATTTACAGAAACCAAGATGAGTATTAAATACAAAAGTCTCTGGAGGTGAGATATGCTGTGCATATCCTGCCACAGTCAAATGAGGCATTGCCACTCAGGTGTCTAAATCAACTAATTAATACATACTACATTAATTATGCTGATGAAAAGCTAATCATAGCTTATTGGCCTAAAACAAATGCATGTGAATGAGAGAGATTTTCAAGGCTGGCTGATGACCCCAATCCAACATACTCCAAAAATCTGCTGGGGGTATCAAGCAGTATTCACCTGAGTAGTGACTGGATGTAAGAACAAATCCATTAATTTTTGGGGCCATTTGCAAAGGCAATGAAAAAATTGTCAGCATTCTCTTGGTAACTAAAGGTTATGTTAGTCTTCATGAAACATTTATGCAAGGTTATCATCATTTTTGTCTTTGTGTGATATTTAAGAGTTCTTCAAATGTTCTTATAAACATGTACTTTTATAAACATGTTGCACAGAAGAAAAACTGCAGTATTGGGCAATGCACATTTGTCTGGAATATTTACAAATTTCAGTCCCTGGCTGAACTGCATGTTTATAGCTATAGCTATAGACTGACAATGTTGTAGTGATTAAGAGAGATTTCTGTGTTGGTTTTGATTACTGTGGCAGCAAAGCATATCTGCAAGTGACAGAATCAAATGTATCTGAGCCAGAACAGAAGCGATGTTAAATCTGGGATACCCCTGTTGGTTTGCCTTTCCTACTTTCTGTTTATCTCAGCAAGTTATAGTCCTGCAGAGACTAGTTTGGATCTAAAGCTTAACCTACATTTCTAAGGAGTAAAAACATAATAATTTGTATATGCTGGTTCATTTTCAAAGAGAGACACTTCCCATGAAAAGCATTTTCGCCGAAACATAATCCAAACACTCCCTAAAAGACAAAAATCAATAATATAAA
>VXBI01002039.1:2727-85597 GCA_013397375.1 Toxostoma redivivum | reverse complement strand
TTAAAAAAAAAAAGAAAAAAAAGAAAAAAAAAGAAAATGAAGAAGTGGTGCAGGGATTTTCACAGTATTTTTTCTTTTCAAAGCCAGTGCAGGTAAACAAACACAAAGGTAACCAAACACAGTTGATAAAAAAGGAACAAAGGAAATTCTTGAAAGTAAAACTCAAGTGGGAGAAGAAACTGAGTGGAGAATCATAGGATTTGTCTAGTCACAATAAAAAATAATAAACCTGGAAGGAAATAATGGCAAATTCTAAAAGTTAAACAACTTTATAGGAAGAGAGTACTGTCATGGTGGAAAGTAATCAGCCTAAGGGCAACAGAAAAGCATCCTTGACTTAAATCAGTTTTATAAATAATACTGACATACTTCATATAGGTAGTGACAAGACTAGATACGTTTACAGAGAAGCAAATTTGTCTAGGATAATAAAAATAAAAGAATTATGACAAATTTTCATCCTGGGACAATTTCAACGCTTATGCTGCAGGGTATCAGAGCAATAACCCAGTGGTAGGGAATCCAGCCTGGGAACAAAATAGACACTATAATAAGTGCAAATCTGGGCATTCTGTACCATTATGGGTTATATCTTTGTTGTCACCATAATGTAGAAGCAAATGGCAAATATTTGTACTTTTGTTTGTTTGAATTTTTGTCCAAAATCTTCGTACACAGGGGACGTCATCTTGCGTCATTGGGCAGTTTGGGACTTGCTTTCTCTTTCAGCTGGGGTTATGGCTTCTGTTTTTAAGAACTGCATTTGCCTTCACATCTGCTGTCTTTATGTTTGAGTTTCTGGTTGCTGGGAAGAGCTCTATCCCCACGTCACAGCTGGAAAGAGAGAGAGACAGTGTTCAAAGTTGCTTTCTTCCTTTTGAATGTGAAAAGAAAATTATATCTCTGCCAAGTGGGAGGTGGAGAGCAGGCTGCAGAAGGGGTTGTGTTACTGCTGCTGCAGGGAGCACTTTGTTAAGAGCCTCCAGATGCAGGGAGCAGTGTTGACTATTGTAGAGACCTCTCAAGTGCCACACACTCACAGACATGGGGATAATGTGCTGCTGTTTCCAGGACATCCATTAATGCTTGCTACGTCTAAGTTTTTTTAGACTTTCTTGGCCTGGGAAGAAAGAAGGGATGGAGAGAAGGTGTTTTAACATTTGGTTTTATTTATTGTCCTGCTCTGATTTTATTTGTAATAAACTAATTTTCCCCAAAGAAGCCAGTTTTACTAATGGTGATGATTGCTAAGTGATCTCTCATGTCCTTAGCTCAACCTTTAATTGTATTTGCTCTGTCCCCAACTGTAACAGTGATGGTGTTTTGCACCACTTAATTAGTGGTTTGTCTAGAGTCTCTTCTGCCTTTACTCAGAGCCAGAATTAAAAAACACATGAAGGAAATGGATTTTCTCATGTTTGGGCTTGGTTGTTTATTAAATCTTATCTGAAGTACAGAAAGTTCAGCAACACTTCCTGCCGCCTGCTAGAAGTGAGCAAAATGGAGATGAATCCAGCTAGCTACAAGGCCTCTTAAAGCAAAACAGTCCAATAGAGAAATAACACCAATATTATTTATACTTTTAACTCAATAACCAAATTCCTGTGATGCTCAGTGCAACACTAACTGTCCAACCAGAAACTTCTACCTGAAACCATGAAGAAGAAGGAAGATGAACACTAAAAGAGACACCACCCAAAAATCCCCCATCTTGTCTCATACCTATTCCTGTATTACAAAACTCTCAAATTTAAAACCCTTCACCATGTGAAAGCACACACTTCTATTTAACTGCACACCCATGATTTTAACTCCATCACTCAAATTTGGAAGCCTTCTTCAATGTCTCAGGTCGAAAGCAATGTTCTCCAGGGGGCAGGGCCAGAAAGCACAGACAGCTCAAAAAAACCCAGGCTTCTGGGATCCAACATTCATCCAGCTGAGGAGAGATGGACAGGCTCAGTGGGCACTTGGCATCCAGGCTTGGTCAACCCACTTGACTTTTTTTTAGTGGGAGAAAGACTTCCTGGATTTCCTGAGATGTCTTCCAACCAGAATCGTTCTGTGATTCTAAAACTGAAATCACTTTATGGAGAGGAAGTCTAAGTCTGTGTAAAATGAACTTATCTCTGTTTTTAAGTTCTGGTCCACCTTGAGTTCATGGCTTTGCACCAATGTAACTGCTTTAAACATCTTATTGCAAAGCAACGACACAAAATGGACAACCTGGCATCTTTTCCAAAGTTTTGGTTTGTCTCCAGGTCACTGAAGATGCATAACTAAAATGCACAATTATGCACAATTATACCTGTCCAGGCAGACTGGGTCTACGCAGACAGGAGGATTTTCTGTTTTCTAGTTATTTCAGTTCATTAAGGACAACAAATAGTTCTGACAATGTATCTGACCTGCCCTGGACACAGACAGAACCAAAATATTTGCTGTTACTAGCCAGAGACATTATCTTAATTCAAGTGAATTTCTCTTTGGCTTCCCAGTGATTCCCAGTCAATATTTTTATTAGAAAATTACTTTATTTATTGTATATGTATTTAATACTTCACCTTCCCTATGGAAGTATTTTTCAATGCCTTTTGATAAAGCTCAGCTTTTTCTTAAATATGTATAATTCCTCTTAAATTCCATTTTCTATGATAAAATGAAAGTTTTATTATGGAGCAGAGTCCTCATTCTTCTTCATAACCTTGAGCAAATCTGTGGGAGAGATTCTTCCCTAGTAAAATGAGAATATAGTCCCTTTCTTCCTGAAAGTAATTCAGGTTTTCAGGTGAACACCCCATGAGAAGTAGGCACAGTTTGTTATCAGAGTTCCTGTCAGGGAAGATGCCCTAACTGTGCCCCTCTGCAGCATCAGGGCAGTCTGCTGATGCCACTCATTTCTTTAATCTGTAAATGTGCTTCTGTTGGCTGGACCTTTCTCAAATAATAGTTATGCATACTGTAAATAGAACTGGAAACTCCTTGTTGAGCTCTTTCCTCACCATTCTGTTTTCTCTTTCATTCATATTGCTTGAACAAATGAATACAGCCTTGCATGTCTTCTCTAGCAGACACAGAACACAGTAGGACTTTTCACTCTTTTGTAGATACAAAGTACATCCATGGAATTTGAAATTTTATTTATTTTTCCATTCTCCTTTTCTTCCTTTAAAATGTACCTAGTAATTCCTTTTCTGTCCTTTTGTCTGAGCAACATGAATATCCAGATGTTGCATGTTAATTTATGCTGACATGTGGTTATTGCTGTAATATAATCCACTGAATGCTCAGATAGTATATATATTTGTACCCTGTGTGATGCTATATTGGATGTCCAGTGAATTTATCCTCATAGCTGCAAGCAGTATAGTTCTTTGTCAAGCCTCTGTCTATTTCAATAAAAAAAAATAATGAGCATGAAGATGCCTTCATTGTCTGGGGACTTATTTCTGTTCATGGAACTGCTTTTTACAGTGAAATAAATGGAATACTAAAGGTTCCTCCAGCTTCATGGCACATCAGTTGAATGAGCTAGTACATACTTATTAAGACCATCTTGATATTTTACAAGCTATTTGATGCCTTAGTTCAAAGAAGTTAAAATGCCTTTTCCTTACAGGAAGTGAAAAAAAAATACAATTTTACAGTGAGTTATTTTAGGGTCAGCTTGTAAAAAAACTAAATGAACTGGCAGTTGCAGTTCCAAACAGATGGCAGATAAAGTGACTAATATTGGAAGATCTGCTTTAGGGATTCTGTTCATGTTTCCACTGTTTTACAAATGGTTTGTGAAACAACCGACAGCTTCTCTTGAAACAACAGTATTGATGAAAGTTGCAAAGTTCTCTCTCTGAAATTTCTCCTTGTTTGGGTGCTAAATAATAAAAACAAAACATAAAAAATTCTAAACCCTTTCTTCCTCTCCACCAGACTTTGTTATCTTTGCCATATCTCAGGTTTGCTCTGCCTTGTTGAGCTTCCCAGCAGCTCTGCCTTTGGCCACGGCTCCTGTGCTCCTGTGCTTGCTCAGTGAGATTAATTGCTCTCTCTTGTAAAATCTTGTTTTTCACTCATTTTCTTATTGCTGACTTCCTCACCCACATTTTTAATGGGTTTCTTTTTGCCATGACAAGTCTGACACAGCAGATGTGGGGAGACCTCATTTTCTCCACAAGTATTGCCCCCTTCTCTTTTTTCACATGTCCCATATTTCAAGTTACCCTATTAGGAGTAGTTATTGATTCCCTTCTGCTCATTTATGTTATTTGCAATTGTGGTGACCCTCAATTCCTTTACATTTTTCTTCTTCTCTGTGGAAACTTTTCTGTTGGTTATGCCCATTCCTGTTGATTTTAAAGTCTTATCCTTAAGCTTGTTAGAAAATGTGTTTTATCATAAAGAACAGAGAAATAAAAATAAAGTATTATAGATAAGGCTGTCTTCCTAGACAGCTACTTACACAGGTTGTCTAAAATCCAGTCCTTCCACCTCTCCTTCTGCCTTTCTACGAATGCCTCTAAGTCTTGCCCATGCCTTTCAGACCTTCTCTCTATGCATCTATTTTATCATTTCCCCATTAAAATTAAAAAAATTAAAATTAGATCCTCTTTGCACATATGTTACTTTTTATTCATAGCTAAATTTATTTTTTTACCAATTAAGTTGACACAAGTAGGCAAAACTTGTCTGGTTTTGTATAGAGATGTTACTTTAACATGGAAGTTCTTTTTGGTTTTTTCTTATGAGGCTGAAAGTAGCTGTTTATTAACATGAGCGATATCTTATAGCTAAAATAAATAGTCTGTTACTGTCTGGTCACCTCCCAAGCCATAATATTTTCAAAATACATGGGCAGGCTCTGAGTTTTGGCAGTTCCTGCTACTTACCCATAATGGACTATTAGATTGTAAGCTAAGCCAAGTAAATTTCCTCTCAGTTTAACTTTTCTTCTGGCAAATGCTTAATGTGTATGGTGTTTGCATTATAGCAATGAAGTCACAATATTCACTTAGGTTTAACGATTTATAGCAGGAGCTTATTTTTTATTTACTCAAAACAAAATTCCTCACTGCAGAGAGAATATAAGTGGAAATTCACCCACCTCCACCACTTTTCAGCTTGATAAAAGTGACATCTGTGATAACTACATATGAAGAGTTTTTGAGATCTGAATGAGACTGAGAAATGTAAATGAAGGATAAAAAACAGCTCAGATGAAATGCAGTGAAAGAAGAGAAAGAAAAGTGAGAAAGTTAAAAAAGAAAAAGCAAACCCAAATGTGATTGAGACTAGCAAAGAGGAAGAAGGGAAGCCCATGAGAATTCATTCAAGATTAATTGCAGAAACTGTTAAAACCTGAAGTATGGTTTTTGCAGCATGTGTTAATCTGTCAACAAAGTGGGGAGATAGCATAGCTAGCAGCAAGGAGGTCCTGGGAAACTCAAGGTGAAGCTTGAGCTGACATTAAAAGAGGAATAACTTGCAGGCTCAATCTGCTCCCTGTTCCTGAATATCAGGAAGGACAGGTTTTTTTAAATTTAATTTAGAAGTGGAGGGAGATTGATGTTTCAATATCTTGAGTACTCCAAGGTAGAAGTTCAGTTAAAGCAACACTTGGAATGGATGAAAAAATCAAATACGGTTCTTTAACTTAGGAGTCCAACTCATGAAAATGAGATTAAAAAGACACTAGCTACATGTTCAACTTTCCTTAATAGTCTTCAGAAGAAAAGGAGCATTTATTACACTTGTCATCAGCTCTACAGAGTAGTGAAGTTGACCAGCAGTTGTAATGTCCTGGGAGGAGAAGAGCATGATAGAAACGTGCCCAGGGGCTTGTTAGGAATGGGTGGCAGTGCTGATGCTTTCCACAGACTTATAGAGAAGGAAAGGTTTGGGTCTAAACAAGTTCAATACAATAAACCAAAATTTAATGGATATTAATAGCCAATATCCTCAGTGAGTGCAGTCAGGGTAAGCTGAGGGTTTACACTGAGATTTCTTAGAAGAGAGTGTGGCTCTTAATCAAGGATGGAGACTTCCTCCTCTTTGAGAAATAAGCAGTGAAACAACTGGTGAAGATAAAGCAGACATAAATGATATTGGTTTGCTTTATTCTTCTAAACAATCATTTAAACAGTTACTCATAAAAGGGTTGTCAAGGCTAGAAAGAGTCTTTCAAATGGCCAGTGCCAGAGCAAGCACTGGAATGGGAAGACAAAAGTACCAACAGCTGAAGCGGATAAGCTCTGAAATACTGTCTGAAGCTTGTGAACTAAAAGAAAAGTTTTCACAAATTCAAACAACTTGAAATGCACTTTTTTTGACTAAATAAAGTTCATTCTGCTAAAAATCTGAATAGAAAGAGCCAAGGAGGAAACCTCCCCTCAGGAATGGTGTAGGTGGAAATAACTTAAACTGTGTGGCACATAATTGTGTTATGTGGGTGAATGTCTGAAACTGAGCTTTTGAAATTTCAAGCAGATGTTACTTGCAAGCAGCAGTTGGTGAAAGCCACGAGTAGGTTTGGATAACACAAAACAATTTGGGCTAAACAAAAGTGCCATGTCCTGAAACCTCCAGGTAATGAAGAGGTGACACACAAAAGTGGCAGCTAGGAAGCTGATCACTTGTGCTGCTGCTTTTGAAATGGTTGGAACATTCAGGGTCTTGGAGCTTGGGAAAGAAGGTGAAGGTCTGGACTGGAGGAATGATCTTGGAAGTGGAGGAGGATCCTGGACATCTGAGAGATTTGTGGAGATGAATGTTGGAGGATGTCCAGAGACCTTGGTTAGTAATGCCCTGTCTGGCAACTTCCCATTACTAATATATAAAATGTTAGTAACTACATTACTTTTCCTAATAATGAAAAGAGAAAATACTTTCAAAACGTGGATGTTTTGAAAAATATGAACACCCTGAAGCATATTGCATGGTGAAATCCAATAATTAATAACAGAAAACCAAGGACAAAATCTTGATTTGGATAGATGGGGGATTTTTAAAGTGGTTTGGGTTTTTTTTTTTCATTTAGCTCTATAGATGTGAATTTGAAAAGGGTGTGAAATAGTAAAGAATTCCTGGTGAAAAAATGTGGATAATTTAAATGGAGAAAATAGCAATTGAAAAATAACTCTTCTGGTAATAGGGGAAAAGTTTCTTGCCATTCACATCTTTGTGTTTGACAGGTCATGTTACCCAGGAGAAGCTTTTTGCTGTAGAGTATCTGTGGGTGGAATCATGTATCTTAGAATTTGCTGCTGTAATCTTCTCCCTATCCCTTCCTGTGGTAAGGTTTTGGATTTTCATGGAAATTGAATAAATTGATATTCTTTTATCAAAGTTATTCTTTCAGTTTTGGAGAATTCAAGATAGGTTTTTAGAAAATGTAAACAAGGCAAGAAAGGCTCAACAGAAGTGTGAGATTTATGCTGCAAAAACATTCTGTGTGAGAGTAAATGAAGAACAAGAGGGGAAAGGAAGACCTTGTGCTGTTCTTATGAGTCACTACTGGGGGTACTGAAGAGTTAATGAAATACTGGTAAAGTTTACTGATGTATTAATAAATATAGTTAGAATGTCAACGAAATGCATTTTGATTTCCTTTGGGGTGTAACATTTATGTATGAATCTGACATTTTTCTCACTGCTGTTACTTTTTTAGCTTTGTAGCAGCACAAAAGGCGAAAATGGTTGGACAACATATATTAGATGTTGCATTAATATGTGAATATGGTAGACATTTGAGATAGATTAATGAGGAATTTTCTGTGTACAAATAACGTTTCACAAAGGGGTTTATGTTTAGATCTGACCTTGTCTGTCTTTGTTCCTTCACAGTGTAACACCCAGAAGGGTTTGAGCAATGAGTACAAATGCTGCTGCTGTCGTGTTCTTGCTGCCTGAGATTTGTTGCTAATGGCCTGACTCATTAGAACCCACTCCTACAAAGATGGACTCAGAAAGTCTGCAAAATAAAATAGGCTGCCAAAAGCTACCCAGGTGTAAATACATCAAAATACTAAGTATGAAATTGCAGCTACAGTTTGTTTTACCCACCTGCCTTTATATTTTACCAAGGTCTCTTAAAGCTGATTTTGGAATGTACTGAAGTAATTTGAGCTAAAATGCTTACATAAAAGGATCTCTCTTATTTCCCACTAATTGACATTGCTGTGGTAACAGAGGTTTATGTTTAATAAGAAGCAAACTCTGCTTTCCTAGGTCTTCATTCTCCCTATTTTCTGTTAAACAGAAGATATTTCATGTATCCTTAGGGCAACCTTTCCCCTTGTCAGAGCCAGGCTTCAACTCCCACCTCTGTATGTATGTGTATACATGGAACCTATCAAGGCAACAAAAGGTTTTGTAATTGCGATCTCCATGGCCTGATATATTTACAGAACTGTTAGGAAAATGGTGTTTTTGGTAACTAAAGGTGCATATTGATTTGAAAATTTGAGACCTTTCTTTCAGGATGATATGCTTGGGAGGAACATGCACTTGTTAATTTATAATGCCTCTGACAGTTTTCTCTGTGGATTAGGCTCAGAATTGTCAGTCCAATTCACAAATAGAAGGTGGAATAAAGGTGATTTGCCTACAGAGGATGTGTATGCATAAGGAGAGATTCCTGTGATCATTCGGGAACTTAAAATTAGGTAAAGCATTACATGAAATAAAAATTTTCAACACTGTATGCTAACCATCATGAAATAAGAATCCAGGACCTCTTGCTGTGCAGCCTCTGCAGGAATCTGCTGAAAGGCACACACAGACTGCAACAACCACTAAAGAAGTCTCATTTTTTTTCAGATAAGGAGCTCATCCCCTTAAACTCTTTAAAAAGCACAAGGAATTAAATTATTTTGCACCTGACATGCAGCCCCTCCTGCCTCTCTTGTAGTCAATCTCAGGAAAAATGTCCAGGTTCCTATCTCAAGGTGATAAGTGCCAGTCTACCCTGGAATCTTTAGGAAGAGAGAGCTTGGTAATAGGAAAAAATGAAGTTTGTTTGCTTGAATTAATTACAGGGAAATTGGATTAATTTTTATGCATGCAAATATGCTGCTAGAGCATGAGTGGTAGAAAATTCCTTGAAAAGTTCACAGAGCATTGATTAGCCTTTATACATTATGTAAAATTAATCTGAAAATCAGAGAGGAAGGAAGCATTAAAAAAAACACCTCACTAAACAAACTTTATTGAAAGAAGAGTTCAATTGCTTGAGACATTTATTATAGGGACATTATTATATTGTGACCTGAATATGAAAAGTGAGGATAGCAAAACTGAAAAAAACACCAACTTGATAGTCGGTGAAACTTACCCTTTGAAAACAGAAGCGCAACAAAGAAGAGCTGACATCAAGGGACACTCAGAGAAATTAAAATTGGGAAAAAAACCCCACAACCAACAAACTACTTATTTAAGTGATAGCAATTATTGGTAGTCAATGGAATATTTAATCCAATGACATAATAAAATCTCCTTAATTTAGAGGAGATGTTAAGATGTAAGATGTTAATAAACTCCCTATAAATTCAGACTGATTAAATTTATAATTTATGTACTGGAAAAAAAACCAGAAACATGGTGAGACCAATGTGTAAATATTCACCAAAAATATTTCTGTAGGAAAACCTTTGCAGTTCAATATTGAAAGTAAAAGCAGGTTTTTTTTTTGTTTTTTTTAATGACAGATAACATGATCCCAAGTCTGTCTTCTTAAATGGATAAGATTTCATGAGAGTTTATTGCAAAATATTGTCCCTTCTCAAAAATAAATGAAAATTTGTTCACATAATGCTGTTAAAAAATGGAGATGTTGGCTCATTCTTTCTTCATTTTTTTATGGGGACAAGTAAATGAGAGAAGTGCTTTATTAGACACAAGAATAATGTTTAAAGGAGTAAAATGTCCATAACATCTCTATTTCTGGTCATGGTACTAAATGCTAGATAAGTGTGGTAAGGATGGTGCATAATTTGCAAGTGCTCTGCAGTAGAATGAAAGGAGTTGATATATATATATAAGCTTTTGATTTAACTGACTATATTTCCCAAAGCTTGCAAATTGGGAGATTTTACAAAAAAAACTCAAAGCAAACTCAAGAAGGGAGTCAGCAAAGCATTGTTCAGCCTTTAAGGATAATCTGTCACATGAATCAGGAAAGCCCTTGAGCAGATAATATTGCCATTTTTCCTTCTGACAGTACCAAAGCAGCTTATGAATTTCCTGACCATTCCCTTAATCCTTCTCTGGAATCATAAATGCTCTGTAACATCCCAGTATGGTGCCTTAAAACAGAATATGTAGAAAAATATATAAACTCACCATCTTATGACACAGGTTCAGGAAGTTAATTTTGATCCAGTTTGAGTTTCTTCACTGAGAGTTTTTTTAAATTCCTTTGTTTTTCTTGTGATGGAAATGCTTCAAGTGAATGAAGCAGGAAAGTATTGCCAAAGATTCCATATTGCCCATCTTTCATTCACAATAAATAGGTTCACAGAAGGCATAGGATGTGAGTAAATTTAGCCCCAAATATAGGTTAAAACTCCCTGTTGTTTATGTAAGGTATTTTTTATTCTATTTAATTCAAATTATTTTCTTTTGGTTGCATACATGGAAATTCTGTTTCTAGAACTTCAGGCACGGAAGGGCAGAGACATCTTGGACTGAAACCCATGCCAAATCCAAAAGCCACTGGACTAAAGCCTCATTTATACCCACACAGAGTAAAGGAATTGGAAGGTGTGGATTACATTGTATTGAAATGTCAGCAATCTGGAAGGACAACTTTAGAACTTGATCTCAAATTCATCAGTAGCTTTTAAATTTTCAGTAAGAACCACCAAGTGAAGGCTGTACCACAGAATTTTATTCTGCAGCTGACAGGTTCACTGAGCACCATGAGCTACTTCTTATGAGAAGAGAGGTGGGAAATGGGGGTAAATTTTATCAGATTAACCCAATTAAGAATTTATAATTAACTTAGAGCTGAATGAAGTATCACAATAGAAATGATGGATATAATTGTAGCTAAGGACAGACGGAAGTGGGATTATCAGACTGTGCTAAAGTCAGAGCCCCTTTAGGGGTCAGGTTATTAGGTTGTGTTCAGGCCCTGTATTGTGCAAATGGGATGATGACAGCATGGTTCTGTAACCCACAGCTGTCCTGGTCTCAGCACTCCCTAGAAAAGCTGCCTTTGTCCTTGGATTTTACCTGGTATTGTTGAAAAAGACCTAAATCTATGTTCCCTGCTTAGTAATTAACAATATTACCACAATACTTTGCATTAGTTTAAGCACTGAGATTTTTTTTCCCAAATATCTGTGGGATTTAGCTGTATAAAATCAATTAGTATTGATAGTAATTGGAGGCTGTGTAGCTGGATCTCTTAATTATTTTTGATTTAATTTAAGCATAGAATCATAGAATATCCAGAGCTGGAGGGGATCTTACTCTCCCTTCTTCTGATGTAAATAATTACTTGGGGAAAAGGAGTAATAAACAGTAGATAACAGCCTCTCTATACTGATGAGTGTAGTAGTGGTGGTAGTACATTTTCATAATAGCCTGTTCAGGTTTCATATCCATAAACAGATCTTTAAATTACCAAACAAAATTTCATACCATAGGAAGGCTATCAACACCCACATCCAAATCATTAATCAGGTATAGCTTGCTTTTCTTTACCTCTCTTAGCAGCATTGCTGCAAAGAATACACACTAAAAAGAAAAAAAAAAAGCAAAGAAAAAAACCAATGTACCAATGTATAAGCAAATGGCATACAGTTACTATGGTTATCACAGTTTTAATAGAACCATTTGAAGGATATTTATCCTTGACATTTTGAATGTGAAGTTCAGTCAATTGTGCAGAAGGGAATACAAATGTATGCATTCATCCTGATTTAAAAGAATAATCTTCTGCTTCATTTTTTTTTCTTTAACTATGCATAGCCATGAATTCCAGTCTCGGGTTTTTTAAAAGAATTTATTCACCCATCCATGCTGCTTTTCAAAATAAACATGAAATTCATCATCAAAAAAAGCTATTTTGTTTCCCAAGTTTGTATTGCTGGTAATGACAAAGAAAGAAAGAAAGAATTCCCACAGAACTCTAGAGAAGACAATTTCTCTAGCTCTGCTTTTCATTTAATGCTTCTTTAATAGGATATAAGTTTTACAAAATGGGTTGTTTTTTACTGGTGGTAAATCATCTTGGTAGTTCACAACCACTTATCCAAGCTACTGTAAGCTTCCTTCAATGCATCTGCAACCAAGAGCATCTGTCTTTTATAAATGTTTACAAACTCTTCTATGAGAGCTCCCTGTTGAAAAACACTATATGCTGATCAGGCAGATGTTGCAGTATCAAACACTTCATATATCAGAAGTCAGACTCAATTTCTGCAGACCTGGAGAACCACTGCAGCAATTATTGCAATTGCTGCATCAGTGTAGCAGTAATTGTAATAATTTAATACAGCACTGAAACTTGATGTATGTGGACTTGTTTAGCCAGATTTTGGTAACTTTGGGGAGCTACTTGGGGTGGCTTCTGTGAGAAGGTGCCAGAGATAATCCCCATGTCTGACAGAGGCAATGCCAGCCAGCTCCAGGATGGACCTGCCCTGGCCAAGGCCAGCAGTGCTCACTGCTCCTCTGAGGAAAAGTGTTTAGGAAGGAGGAACAATGCCTGCACAAAAGCAATTGCAGCACAGAAGAGAGGAGTGGGAGTATGTGAGAGGAACAGCCCTGCAGACAGCCAGGTCAGTGCAGAAGGAGGGACAGGAGGTGCTCCAGGTGCCAGAGCAGAGGTTCTCCTGCAGCCCCTGGTGCTGCCCATGGAGAGGCAGCTGTGCCCCTGCAGCACATGGGGGTCCATGGGGAGCAGGGATCCAGCTGCAGCCTGGGGAGGAGCAGGGTCCCCATGGGGAGCCCAGGCTGGAGCAGGGTCCTGGCCGGACCTGTGACCTGTGGGAGACCCATGCTGAGGCAGCATGTGCCCGAAAGGCTGCAGCCCTTGGTAAATGAAGTTTGTGAAGAATTGCAGCCCCTGGGAAGGACTCTGGAGAAGCTCGTGGAAGACTGTCTCCCATCAGAGTGACCCCATACTGGGCCACAGGAGGAGTGTGAGGAGTCCCTGCTGGAGAGGAAGGAGCAGCAGAAACAATGTGTGACAAGCTGATCAGTCCCCATTCCCTGTCCCCTGTGCCACTGAGGGAGAGGAGTGAGGGAAAACAGGGAGTGAAGTTGAGCCTGGGAAAAAGGGAGGGGTGAGGGGGAGGTGTATTAAGATTTGTTTTCATTTCTTATTATCCTACTGTGATTAGATTGATAATAAATTAAATTAATTTTTTCCCAAGTTAATTCTCATGACAGCAGTTAATGATTGCTCTCCTTGACCTTATCTCAACCCTTGAGCTTTTCCTCACAATTTTCTCTCACCTGTCCAGATGAGGAGTGATAGAATGGCTTAGTGAGCACCTGAAGTCCAGCCAAGGTCAACTCCCTACAGTGTGAGGATAACAAAAACATGCCCAGAGGGAAGTGTTCCCTGGCTGTGCAAGTGGGAAACTTTCAAGTTAATATTGTCTATGTGTTTAGTGATGTGGTCAAGGAAAGAGTTTATAGCATTTAAATAGGTTATGGCAAAAAATGTTCTCATTGGAATAACTGGGCCAGAGTGAGACAAAATTGAGAGGCCTGACAAGTTACAGTATGAGAGGACCAGCTGGCTGGAAAAATGTCTCAAAATATGTTATAGAAATTAGGTTTTGGATGCCAAAGACATTTGACATTATTTTTATTTCATCTGATGTTTGTGCAGTGACTTGGTATCATACTTTGGGGTATTCATAGGTTATTAATAGATAATAAGGTAATGAAGACTAAAAATCTGAGCTGCTATGTATTGTCTCACAGTGGAAAATAGAGTAATTTTTCATGTGTTCTTTATCACTTAACACTGTCGACTACAATTTAGGAGTAGACTGTTAGGACTATGTGCTTTGAAAACTCAGAGTACGTTAATGATACACAATCTCACTCTGAATTGGATCCTCCACAATGTAGTTTTCGTCACAGATGGAAAACTACTTGAGAGTATTTTGAAGGTGGCCCAATGGCAGAGTGGGGAGAAGAAGCCTGTCTTTTCTTGAAAGCATGTATCTGCACATTCTTCCTCATGTTCTATTTGCATTTTAATTCTTTATTTTAAAATAACTATTTATTTGTGTAGTTCTGCCCAGGGGAGTTGTAGAAGAATGGAAGCAAAATCCAAGGGTCCTATCACACAGGCATCTTGTATAAGTCTATTCACCAGTTAAATTCTTCTCCACTGTCATGTCTGACGACACTTCCAGACCTCATTTCTGTTAGAAACCGATTTCCAGCACACAGTTACTTGTGGTGAGTTCATTTGCCTTTTGTTCTGGTGCAAAGATTGCCCTTAAGCTTAAATAGACCTTCTTCTCCCTTTCCTGTCACTTGCACTTCAGTGAGTGATCACAGCTTCTCTCAAGGTTCATCACAAGCCACCAAGTTGCTTGTCATGGCTTTTCACAGAGGGTATATTTTTACTTTCAGTCCACGAAGGATTATTTAATTCCTTCAGTACCAAGCTCTCAAATACATGTGACTTTCTTTCCTGCCAGCATTTTGCTGTGGCCAGAGTAGATCTGGAGGAAAAGCTAACTAGTGGGCTAATGACTGAGCTTGGTTTTTTTTTTTCCCTTAAATGCTGAAAGTCCCTTCTCAGCATTAACTAGAACCACCATTAGTTTATAAAGATAGCTTGACTTTTTTTTGCAACCTGTGGGCCCCTTCACAAATGACTGAAAACCAAAGTTCTTGCAGTGCTTGCCACAACGTTCTTTTGCAGAAACTCATCATCTAGCCCACAAATAGCAGTGCAAACATGTGAAGGACAGGACTTGGGAAGGAGAAGGGATTCCAGAAGTTCTGCAGAAAATCCTGAAGATGTGCCCACAGTTAATTTAATCTGTTTTCTCCTATCTTTGTCATGCCTCAGGCACCATGGTGGGAGAAACTGGTGTGCTGCTATAGGAGAAATGAAATCCTGGTTTCTTTATTTTTTTTTTTTTCAGTTACCTTGTATTCCTGTCTGCTGACCACATGTAGGAGTTCCAGAGTCTTGTTTTAGTCAGCATCAGGGAGGTGTCTGAATTTAAGTAAGCTCTCATGTTTCTCCAAGTAGCTGTACAAGCAGAAGTACTGGCTGTGTACAAGTTCCGCTGCTTCAGGGTTGCAGTGAATATGGCATATACCAAAAGTATTTAAAGTTCGTAGGTATTTGACTGATTTAATCCCTGAGAAGAAAATTAATTTATAATTTATATATTTCATAAAAACTTTTTGGATGGCTAAAAGTCCATTATTAGCTTATTAATTATTATATCCAGCAATAGGTTCTGCTGTGTTGAGGGAGATGCAGCCTTGTGGTCTTTGTCTGGTTTGCTAAATGCTTCATTATTCCTCCCAGCTGGAGTTTTACTGTGCATGTATTTGTACTCTGTACTGCATTATAAAAAGAATATGCTGCTGTGGAGTTACGGCAGCGAGTGGGCAGCACACACACTTTATGTGTGAGTCATTTTTGTCCAGAGATAAAATGTGTGGACAACAGATTCAGACTGAATATATAATCTTCATTAACTTTTATTTGTAATAGATTATCCTGGTACGTTGCAACAGCAGAAGGTGCATACATCAGACTGGCATAAACCAGCTCCAAAATGAGTATTGCATTCATCTGTGCTCACCTGTGGCACATAACTCATGCAGTGTCTTGACAGCAGTATAAAAATCCACGATTTCACCACCTGTGTGTAAGGACTGTCTGCATGATGAAAGGGGCGGAGATTTAGGCATGAGAGTTGTTTTTCAAAGGCTTTTGGGAAGCAAAGGTTACAAGTAGATACTGAGTTTTTCAAGTAGATCTGAAAAGGCTATGTAAATAGCCTCATCTCATTTCCCAGAAATCACAATGGGATTTTCACTAGTGTTTCTGTAGGACCAGAATTGCCTTCGTCCAAGGATGCTTGAGTACTTTATGAAGTATATCTCATGGTAATTAATGTGTAAATTCTACCCTGTCTCTGAAAATAAATGCTGATAGCCTTGATCTTCATTCACTGTAGAAATTTCTTGAGTCAGAGAGACCTAGATAATGTTACTCAGTTTGTTTTTTCCCTTGTTTACCTGTTGTAGAGCTCTTGTTTCTCTTTAGTACTTATCTTAATTGCTGAAGCTAAATTAATTATGCAATATCCTATAGTAAATCTGCAAGGATTCAAGAAGTTACTTGCTTCCCCACATAGTAGTCCCTCTTTATTACCATCATTCCTGCTTTGGATGGTCTTTGAATGTGTTTGTCTTTCCCAAGATTAAGCTCAGAGCCCAGGTGCCCGTGTTGAGCCTGGTCTAGATGAGCCTGGCTTTGCTCAAGTGGAGCTGGTGGAAGTTAGCTGTGGCAGGGCATGTGTTTGCAGCTGGAAAAGGGCTTTGTAAGGCTTCAGGACTAGGTCCTGAGAAAAAACCTGTTTCCATGGGAGCTACTGCAAAAGCCAGAACAGCACAAAACCACAGGCCTGTGTTGCAAAGCAGAGGGGCTGCTGAGCATCCTCCCAGTTGGAGCTTCTATGGGGCTTTATCACTTGGTACGTGGTGTAATAATTCATCCCCAAACCTGCAAATATGTGCAAGCCTATCATTCCAATGACATTAATTACACACATTAATTAGATGTTCCTGGAGGTAGCCAGAAGTACAAAAGACTGTGATGGTTTTGTCTGGGATGGAGTTAACTTTTGGTATGATTTTGGGTTTATGTTGAAAGCAGTGTTGATAATACAGGGATGTTTTATTTACTGCTGAGCAGTGCTGGCACAGAGGAAAAGTCTTTATGCTTCTCGCAGTGTACCACCATTGAGGAGGCTGGGGGCACAAAAAGTTGAGAGATGACAATAGCCAGGACAGCTGACCCCAACTGAGCAAGGGGATACCCCAGAGCATATGGCATCATGCTCAGCATATAAAGGTGGAGGAAATAGAAGAAGTGGGGTGGGGGATGATTGGAGTGATGGCATTTGTCTTCCAAAGTCTCTCTTACACGTGATGGAGCCCTGCTGAACACCTGACTGCCCATGGGAAGTAATGAATTAATTGCTTGTTTTACTTTGCTTAAGTGAAAGGTGCTTGTTTTCCCTACTAAACTGTCTTTATCTCAAGTTTTCCTACTTCAACCCTTTCAATTCTCTCCCTCATCTCACTGGTGGGGGAGTGAGCAAATGGCTGTGTGGTGCTGAGCTTCCATGATAAAATCCTACATACCTATGTATTAATGTGGTGGATTTACAGATCACTGTGTCTGTTTGAGGACTGACAGTAAATCTCACAGGCAGTAGCCCTGACAGCCACAAATATATCAGATGAAAGATTTACTGTAAATCAAAGTAACAGTTTCACATTTTGCAGTTGCTTAAGGCTGGTAACTCAGCTGATAGGCACAATGGAAATGGAAAAAGAGAATATCTGTCTGGGTAGCACTGTTGAGGAATACACCTGGTGCAAGTGAGCAGCTGCAAGGAGAGCTCCTCATGCAGCTCTGAGGTGGGGAAAGGGCCAGAGCCACAGGCAGGGGCTGGGAACTGCTGCACTTTGCAGAACAAAGGACACCTGGTGCTGGCCAGGTGAGCGACAGTCACACGGGGCAGGAGCAGAGGGCTCAGCAGGAGGAGCCCAGACTGTCTGGGAGGTTGGATCATGAGGGTGTAAGAGCCCAAGGATTCAGGGGCCCTTCTTGGAGGCATCAGCTCGAGATAGTTTTGTCTTACTGCACTGTGAATAAATTGCTTTAAGGATGCTGAGGTCTGGCACTCAGCTGTGGGAAACCTGAGGTTGAGCTGGTAAGGAAAACTTACAGCATTCACACTTATCTCAGTTATTCTCATGCTGTACTGGACTGAGTATCCTAAACTCCAGGTTTAATTGGATCCAGGTTGGAAAAGACACTATTTAACATACACTTTGCAATATATACATGTTTCACCTAATAAATCCTTAAAGGAGTCTAAGCTAAAAATAACACTGTTTACATTATTTATGGTTTCTGTTACTTATCTAGCAGGTGAAGAGCTGTGACTTTAAGGTTAGTAGTCATTGTTGCTGATGTGAAAGAATCCTTTGTATCAAAGGGCCAACTATTACACTAGCCATGATTTGAGTTTCATGCTTGGTATAATTATATGTATCAGAAAATCAGTGTAGCTAATATTTTGTCTCCTATTTAAAAGAAGTATTTTTCATGAGATACAAACTGCACCCAGACTATTCTAGATGTAAATTAGCTTTGCTGGAACATGCACAAAGGATGACATTCACTCTCAGATCTGTGATTCCCTGATGGCTCAATGTATGTAGACATTAATACTAATAGAGGCCACAGTGACTACTTTAGATCAGACACCCTCTGTGGTAGAAATCCCCTCCTACAGACGGTATGGTCCTGATCTTGGAAACTGCAGTGTTTTGGTAACTTTTTATCTGACTCTAGCACAGATGTGGCTAAACAAATTGTAATTTCTCAGAAGCAAGAATTTCTATGGTCATAACAAACAGGCTGGAAAGATGAGGCTTCTCTTTCAATAGAGTTCTGAGATGAAATGAATCTTAGAAATCCCAGGAAATGGAATACCCACTTAAAAGTATTTTATATATGTATAAAACTTCTGAATTGACATCCACAAGGCCTCTATTTTATTTCAGCCTTTTTTATGAACTCACACAAAATTTCTTATTAAAATGGACTCAAAGCTTGATTTTTATTCTAAATTATATCCACAGTAGGCAAACTGACACAGCAAGTACTTGTGAATTTAAAAGTTTAACAAAAAATATCATTAGCATGTCATTTGGTTTCTCTCTGAGTGCATCTTGCTAGGAGCAGACAGAGAGGAGACAGAAGAGTAAAAGAAACCTGAGGCTTCCTGAGAAAAGATAGCCTTTAGTTTGGTGTAGGTTGCTGTAAATATTACATTAGAAATATTAGGGACTCTAAGAATTCTCTAGAATGCTACAAACCCCTTCCTTCTCCAAGGAAGCCAAAGTGGAAGACAGCAGATACACAGTGCAGGATGCACAGATGAGGAGCCCTGGTGCTGCAGAGGATTTAAAATGCCACTGCAATGTATTGGCTGTGCTGCCTGCACTGCAGCATCTCTTTCAATCAGCAGTGCTGGGATCAGACTTCAAAAAAAAATGTGCAGAGAGCTGGAGATTTAACTTTCTGCCTCTTAGGAAGATGGAGGGTGCAGGAAGCCTCTGACCCTTTTATTAAAGGAGGAACTCACAGGTAATCATTCCTCAATGTAAGAAATTTTCTGTTGGAGGGAGGCTGCATTAAAAAGCACCTCCTGTGGCAAGTATTGAATGTGTTGTTCCCAGCTCCTGCTGAGGGTGTTTAGGTAGCCTCATGTCTGTGAAAGCAGCTTTAAGCACCTTTGCATTCCTCTCTTCCCCGGCCAGGAATGGATTTATGCCTTAAAGGCTGCTCCCTCGTGGACAGACTGCCAGCATCTTTGAGGGAACCCTAAAGCAGCAAAGAAATGTGGGCACCCAAAGAGTAGCTTGGTCACCCTCCTGACATTCATATTTCTTAAGTTACTAGAAAAGAAACTGCAGGTAAGCAAAGAGGTTTCTACAGGTTGGTCTAACCCAAACCAGCACCTTGATTATGGAAAATTTTCTCAAAACTGTAAGAAGTAGGCAAATTGTGCAAGTTTTCTTCCCCTGGAGGAGAATCTCTCCTGATAGTTGATGAAGAGAAATTTCCTTTAAGGTGAAAATTAACTAAGTGGGGAAAAAAAAGCTTATAGAACTAAAGGAAAACACATTACTCATGCTTTCTAATTTTCTGCAGTAACCTGGCTGCTTTTAATAAAAGTTTCTGAAACCGTAATTCATCATCAGCTGGTTTATGTTGCTAGCCTTGGTAGAATGAACCTGTTTTTTCTAGGAGTATGATGAAAAATTTTACTTCTTCCTATTTATGGTTTACCGTGAGGTCAATCAATTCCTTAGATTTGTCCTCTAAGTTCATATTCTATTGTATTAACAATGCAAATTTGCAATCACTTATAATCCTTATGTTAAAAATCTCTGGTATGATGTGAATTTGGGCACTTGTTCAAATGAAATCACTTGCAAAACTTGGAAATGTTTTAATAATTTAAAATTAGCTTGTCCTGCAGTTGTTAAAAATTCTGATCATCTGAAATTTGGGAACCTTATGAAAAATGCAACAGCATGGCAATTGTACTTTGTGTCCTGGTGCCTGACCTTCCTTTGCTAGTGCCATTGTTAAACACAAATTAATTTCACCTGTAGCTAGTAAAAGTTCAGAAATGCAACAAGTGGAAATAATCTGGTTTTTATTATTGGAAGGATTCAAGTGCAGAAGGGAATTCTGTGCATGGCAACAGAGTTTGCTGTTCTTTAATGTGATTGGGGAATTCCAGCATTATTCCCAGTTTGCCAATTTCACTCTTGTAAATTTGTTCTGATCATCTCTTTACCTCCTGATTTGGCACTTCCATGGCAGTTTTGGCTAAATCCCACCAGAATTCACCAGCCTCTCCTAAAATATTGGCAGTCCCTTTGCAGGTAATCTTTCAGTTACAAAGTGGCTTTAGTTCAGACGAAAGTTTGTGTGCAATCATCTTGTGTTTGTAAGTAATATGGCCCCAAAGTATTTAAAGTTGGTCCTAAAGTATTTAAGTATGGACTAAGTCTAATATGGACCAAGGTGGGAACAGCAAAACAGGCAGACCCTTTACAGGTTATATGTATGACAATTGCATTGGTCAGTTTAGAATAATAACTTTGTTTGTGAATAAAGGTGAAAAGGAGATAAAATATCAGAGCTCAGTTAGTGGTGCATTCATGTTTGTAATGATGTCAATGTAGTTTGGTGATAAGATTTTCACTCTGCCTTGTTTCAAAATAAGTAAAGGAAAAAACTGCATTTTTTTTACATATTTATGAAAGATGCTCTTGATGTAAATTGCAGTAGCTTTAGTGATCGCTGTCTCTCATCAGCATAACCACAGTATATAATGTAATGCTATTTTTAAGGCTCAATCATTTTTTCTATTTTTACTTGCCACAATAAGGTCCATATCAGCTCCTCCTGCCGACAGTCTGAACATCTCAGTGGCTGAATGAATAGGAAAATGGGAGTTATTAGTCATGGAAAAATAAAACCACCTGTAGTCCTTGCTTGAAGAAGCAATTACAATAATCTATTTCTATTGTCATAGTTTTGCTGGAAACATGAAAACAAATGGGGCTACTTGAAATTGAATAATGTTCTTAGTAATTTATGGTGACAGTTATTGTTATTACAAAGCCAATGCAGAGTAAGAAAAAATATATCAGCTAGAGATGTGCTTTGCAAATAATTTATACAATATGAAAGTGACAGTTTTCACTGGTTTTGATCACCAAAAATGTTTTTCCCCACATTCTATTTGTCTCCTAAATACTGTAGAAATCTCAAATTGACCATGTTGTTTAGCCATTGAAGATTTTGTATATGTATCTAGATATAAATGCAGCCATATGTTAAAAGCCCCAGTTATTCAGATTATTATCTTTAATCAGTAAATCATCCCAGTGTATTGCAGGGCTATGCAGCCTGAATATATTTTCAACACAGTGTTTATTTGCATTACACCCCAGAATCCATTTCAGGGTGATTAAAATTGTAAAAGTGAGCTACACATGTCTCTGAATGCAGCTTCACTGTAGAATGTACTTTAAAAATAATTTTCCCAACTTGGCATGTTCAAATGCTTTACTTGTTTTACATTGCACTGCTTAGAATAATGGTTTCTAAAAGCAAATTCTTACTATTTTTAAAGAGGACTGTGCTTCTACATCTAAGAGAACATAAGAGCAAGATTTTCTTAAAAACTCCATCAAAACCTAACAGATACTGCAAGCTGCATCCCTTGGTATTTCTATTAGAAGGGTGATGCTTTCAACAATTTTTTAAATGGAAAACAATTTGAAAACATTGATTCTCAGGAGCATTTGTGTTTCTGACAATGCATGATTTGCTGCATTCCCTTTTTGCTCAAATACAATTTATGATGTTATGGTAAACAATTTACAGAACTGAAAATCTTGTTCTTGACACCAGATGTGGTATTTCAGATATGTTAAAGGCAAGGCAAAAATGACTGCACTGTTTTCATGGCTTCAGCAAAAGAATTCTAGCTGTGCAGATATAGTCAACAATTCAAAACCATTTGCATATTTTTGGCCAGAGGACTGAGGATGTGGAGGAGCTGGATTAGTGTAATAAACCACTATGTTCCAAGTTCCCAGTCAACAGTAAATAGTTTTATAAAAAATGAAGTGCAATAAAAGAATGTTCAAGAGAAATGTGTTTCAAGATATTTTGCTTCAGTGTCTAGAAAAGATTAAAGGACTTTGCTCTCTGTGCTTTAAGGAAAAGATGTGTGTTTATTAATATTAAACAGAGCTCTGGGTCTGGGAGTGTACCTGGCTGCTCCTTACGTCCCATGCCTGCTGCTCACTCAACAGAAATGCAGCATTTAAACCATTTTGCTTTTTCTAGAGGCTATAGCAGAGGTGATGCTGCTTGTTAGACCGGCTGTTTGCTGCAGCAGTAAAGGACGACACTTCAGACATTGCTGCTCGGGACAGGGGCAGGAGACCAACCTCATTCTACAAATGTCTTTGTTAAAACAGATCTGGGCAGGGAGCTCGGGGGACTCCGCACATTACTGCTGCTCACCCAGGACCCCACTGAGGAAAACCGGCAAATCAAATCCCCTACACACGCTGCAGAATAGGGAATTTTTGCCCCAGGGGGTACCAATGCTCGGGTTCGGTTTGCGTAGTCTAGGGCCTCATCCTGTTGTGGTGCTTTCACGAGATGGTGAGGTGATTGTGGGAAGATGGAAACTATTCATGCGTAGCTTGATGTTCTGCACACTGAATGGTGTCTCTTGTAGATTTAGATCTCGTGCTGCTCATCGCTTTTAGGAATTTTTGGTGTTAATCAAACTTCCGCCTTAGAGCTAAGCATCACGGGAGTCTCGCAGTTTGTTTACTACTGGGTGCCGTCAGTGGTTTGATGGGCAAGTGGGGAGCAGCAGAGGCCTTGATTGTGGGAAGGTAAGGGGGAAACTGGGGATTCAGGAATTGCGGGGGAGGGTACAACTCGGAGCACAAGAGACTGAAACTGGGGAGTACAGATTCAACAAGAACTGCTTAAAACAAACGGTGAGTAACAACACAACACCCCAACAGCATAACACATAATACCCAACCAGATAAGTGCCACAGGCCGAGGTTTTTCTATGTTTGTCTATTTCAATTGGAAGGAGAGAATAGGGATCCCTGCAGGTGGCTGAAATGCTTTCAGGGTCCTGTGTGCTGTCTGACCACACAACTGAGGAGGCCCACAAGTGTAGGATGACACTCATCACCTCCAAAACCTTGCCATGGTGTTTCAGCTGCTCTAGACCTGCTCCTGGATGTGTGGCATCAGGAAAAGAGCCAGCTGATGGCTGAATCTGGCCCCAGCATGGTCTCACAGCCATGCCAAGAGCAGTGCTGATGTTGCTGCTGTGCCCAATGCCAATATTGTTTTATAAGATTCTTTAAAAAGAGAAGGGAATAGCTGTGGAAGAGTGAAATATTCTTTCTCAAATCTGCACAAAATTACTGAAAGGAAACATGCTGCCCCTGCAGTTTTCTGTTCTGTCATTAAATTCAGCTTATTGCTTCCACATCAGAACACTGGGAAATCAGATCCCACATTTGGTAAAGAACAAGCCACGGGCTGTAACAGCCCAGGGAGGAGACACTGAGAACAGTTCTCTCAATAGGCAATTTTCTTTCATACATGTTTCATCTACAGAGGCTTTCATTAACAAAACCCATTTCCTTATGGTTTCACAGCCATCTCTGATATTTTTAGCACTGAGTGGTTGGTAAAAGGTCCATGAAGGCTATTTTAGACTCCTGAAACTCGCAGTACTGTGCAGCTGATGTTTGTGAGGTAATGGCTCTAGCAAAGCAGTCAAACATATCTGAAGATTTCTCCTTTGGGTTTTAACTGTTTTTACAGTATGGTAACTAAGCGATAACGTCTTTAATCCCTGGACATTGTTCCTTCAGCAATGTATTATGGCACAGAACATAACTGAGTGGAGCTGTGGGAAAATGCATGAGACACTGAAGAAAATAGTCACGTGAAAAGATTTAGTGAAAGGCAATTCCAAATGCCCTCTAATGTATGGGCAAAGTAGAAAAGTGCCCAAGCTGCATGTATTCATTCCTGATTTAATAGGTTAATTCCATTTTGTTTGCTAACAAATGGGCTTGGATATTCAAAACACCAGCAGCAATCTTGACAACTATTAATTTTGGGGCTCTGAAATAAAATTGCAAAGGATTTAAGAATTGTGACCTGAAGATATGTGTATCTTTTCTGATTTGCTTTTACATGAACATTTATTACTAACAACCAAACATTTACTTTTAAATTAGTCTTACAAGGAATTTTTCAGAGTATTTGTTGTGGGTAGGTGTCATTACTACACTGACTGCAGAGTCAGTTATTTAATTCCTTGATGGAAGTTGCTTAGTTTTATTTCTGTTTGGTTTCTGTAGAGTGCTTTGCCTTACCTAAGAGCACCTTGGTTTGTGTAAGCATAAAGTCAGAAAAATTAATATTAAATTTGTTTGGTGTATTAATTCATTCTCTTTAAGTGCCTTTCCATGAGCTCACACCTAATAAAGATAATGAAGTTGGTTTAGATGGGCAATAGCATTCCATTCAAAGCACTGACATTTCAGATTTAAATCTTATTTTTATGAAACTTGCTGCATAGTGATCATTTGAACATGAGTTTGGCGCCTTGTTGAGTTCATTTTATGTTAATGCACAGTATTCTTTTTGATTTTCTAAAATAATATATTATTGCTTTTTCTCATCTGAAGACAGTGCAGCCTGCCTTTCCTCACTACAGTGCCTGATGTTGAACAGAGCAGGCTTTTGTGCAAACAATTAGAAAACGGTGGGATTTTTGTTGTTGCAGCTGGAGGTTTTTGTTTCCCTGGTCAAATGTTTTTGCAGAGCAGATGTAACAATCAGCCTCTTGCTGTTTGGTTACCAGCACAGCCACCCCTGCAGGTCTCTAGTCAGACAGACTATAATATTAATATGCATTTGTGGACCTTTCTGTCACCAGGCTTGTTTTATGCTGTAAATGAGAAACTAGTCCTTCTTGGATTTGCTGGTGCTGTGGATCCCAAAGCTTTCTCTTTTACTTCACCACTAATATATGCAAATTTAACAGATCCAGAGGGATTATAATATAATCCTTGTGAGTCCTTCCTTCTCCTAGGAAATAAATAAACTCACTAAATAAACAAAAATGCTACAGATTGCAAATTGCTGAGCTGGCACAAATCCTGTTGGATCAGTATGTTAAACTCTGTGCTCCTGAAGTTGTGAAATAAATTAATATTGAAGCATTAATGGGAAAAATTCAGTTGTTCTCATGTCATGAAGTGTTTCTTCCCTGAAACCTGAGCAGAATTTGGAAATATCCCATCTTTTGAGAATGCAACTTCGTGGATTTAAATATGTAAAAATACGGTGTTGGAATAAGCATGAAGCTATGCAAAAAGTACCTTAGATGCAATTTATAAGGAGGAGGTTGCTCCTGTGGTTTATGAGTTTCATCACATAAAGTAAGTTATGCCCCTCTTTTCAATAGTGTAAGGATACAAAATCTATCAGTTTGGGAGGCACTGCAGCTTACTATCCCTTGCTCCTTCGAACATTTGCTTGGATACAGAAGATGGTGTAAGCTACTTTAGTAAGAGCATTGGAAAGCCTCAGAAAAGCAACACTTTTCTTGCTTAACCCTCATTACTGTGGATGTGTACGGTCCAGACAGTCAACTGCCAGGAATTACTAGGATCTTAGAAATTCTATCTGAAAGCTTGTCTTGGAAAACCAACTCTTCTGCTTTTTTAAAATAAATTATGAGCTTATTTGTTTATTTATTCACAGCGTTACCTCTTTTTAATAGTGTAATAGCTACTAGGAGTAACTTTGATCTTAGTAGTTATCTGATTGCAAGACCTACTTTCTTTTTATACTGAGAGTTCACCATCATTACAAGAAAATTAGATATACAGTGACTCTTCTTAGTAAGAAATTATTCAACTTTAATGAATGTGAAACGTTAGCTAACTTTGATGAACTACTGCTGCATATTGCATGTTGTTTTGCTTCATAAATAAATCCTTTTGCATTCATAGTATTAAGTGAAAATTTCTGAAATACATATTCAGATAATTAGCAATTAAAGATTTCTTTTTTCCCTTTCTTCTCCTTAACAATATTTTGAACAAGAAGCCCTTGGCGAAAAGAGAGAAACATCAGGGCTCTAAGCCTGTAAAAACTCATGAACTTTCAGTTTTATCTGCTATGAAAAAAAACAAGATAAGGATTAAGTAAAGGACTTGGTCCAAATCCCATTGAAGTCCCTAGAAACACCTTTACAGAAATCAGGGGATTTGAATCAAATCTCTGCATGTCTGCATTAAGTTTTAGGCTTCATCCTGTCAGCATGGTATTCCCATATATCCCAAACAAAATATGCACTGTCAGTGAAATGACCTCCAAAACTATTCTGTTTTCATAAATCTATTTTTACTTAAGATAATTCTATGGCCTTCAAAAAGATGGATGTTGGGTTCAGGCACAAATTTTGTGTAAGATCATTCCGCTCTTGAATTCCCCCAAACCAAATTTGTTTCATAATCTTCTCATAGTCTCATATATGAGTTTTACTTTGGGCTTAAAGATGAATTTTTTTGCATGTATTTGCTCTAAGGTCTATATATGACCATGTGATTCTACCATAACTTTTCCTTCTTTTGGTTCTTCCTTGAAAAATTGCACATTGGATACAAGATTCCTACAGAATTTGTAGGAATGCCTGCATCCCTGTTGTAGCACAGGTCACAGGTCATTCTGAGTTTCATTAAATACAATGGGATGATCAGTCTATGATAGTGGAACACCCGTATTTAGAAAACAGTGATACTAGATTACTATAGGCTCTTCCAACAATGGTTGAAAAGATGCTCTAATATTGGTAATTGACCTTATGAGATTAATTGTGTGCCAGTTGGTTGGAATTATTTTTATCTAATATGTGTGTTGGTGCAGTGGCCCCTCTATGTGGACTTGAACTGATGTACTAAAAACAGAAAATGAGAAGTAGAGGGAGAGCTGTTGGTTTTTTTGCTTTTATATCATTGATATATTGGAAAGTTTATCAACTTTGTGAAGAAAAATGGATTAATTAAGTGGTTGTTTTTACCACATAGGGTGTGGTCTTTTGTATTAGGGCATTATTCAAAGTAAAAATAATGTAAGGATGTTTCAAGAATCAGAATTTTGAAACTAGATCAGAAGGGTTGGATGATTCTGGATGTTCTGTTCCACTTATCATGAAACAGATCTGGTTTTCTCACTCTGTTATCAGTGTGCTGACGTGTACCTTGAAATGCTTTGATAGAATCCAGGGGTAAAGTTCTGTGCAGTACTTGGTCAAGACTCATTAGAGAAATGTCTACACAGTAGTAGCTGTTCAACAGCTCTAGGACATCTTTGCATGCCAGTGCTTGCTTCTCCCAGCATGTAGAAAGGTTAATATTTGTAATATGAAGATTAAGGGACCAGTGAATTACACCTGTTGTGAAACTGGGAAGCCAGAACAGGGAGATTATTTTAACTTCACAGAGACGTGACAAGAAACACAAAATTTCAGAGGTCTCACTACTTTGGCTGGCTGAGAAAGCAAAACTGCATGGGCTAAAATCCTGCTGTGCTGTGTAAGAACTGCAGATTTTGCCTGACAAGGTAAACCAGCCAGAAACCCACCTGATGAGCCTTGCAGTGAAAGGCTTTTGTTCTGTTCAGACCCACAGCTCCTGAAGCTCAGTCTACAGCATGACTCCTGGCTGTGCATGTCGGTATATTTGACTGATAACAAGCCCTTTCGGAATGTGCCAGTCTTTTATTTCCAGTGCACATCCTTTTTGTATGTCTGTTGTCCTTTTTAAATGTCTTTTGCTTTCCTGTGAAGCAGGATGCCTGTTTTCCTGTTGCAAATCATGTTGGCTTGACTAAACCGAAGTACTACTGCACTTCCTGTAATATTAGCCATTATTTTCTCTCCTCTGCTGCCTTCTCTTCCCTAGAACTGTTTTCTCAGTGCATAATTAGTATTTTTCTAGATTAATCAAGGAGTGTACTTTGCTGTGGAGCTGTTTGAGAGGAGGCTTTTGATGTGAATGAGCTGTGTGTATGAATTATTGAAGAGGATTTCACTTGTTTCCTTTACCAGTGATTTGTAATGATGCTGCCTTTAAGAGGGGTTTCACTTTTGCTACCTGACTTGGTTTTGCTGTGCTTTAATCAATGCAAACTGAGCAAAAAAAGCAGAATGTCACATCTTATTTCAAAGCCCTTAATAAAAATGGTGTGAATCTTCCAGCTATCAAGAGCATCTGAACTCCCAGTCTTGTTTTTTTCTTAAGTAGTCAAAATAAATTTGGCTTCTACTTATTTTTTTTCCCTGGGAAAAATATTTAATAAATAGTATAAATAGTGCCTATGAGAGTAATTTTTCCCTGTGAGAAAAGGAAATTCTCCTTTTTAGAGGGATATTGTCAAATTGAATTTATCCTCTACCTCTAAATATTTAAAATATGAAAAGCAACAGTTAGGATTGTAACACCACCATGAATCAAGAATAGACCTCTCCCTCTTAAGTCATCCTGAAAATGGGTAAGCAATATGTAAGAGTTTGAGGAGAACTTAAAATGGAGTTTCCAGACTCTTTTCCATTGGGAAATTGTTTTTTACCTGCACAGGGTGATTTAAATACACGTTGGAGATTTTGCAAATAGTGTGTTGTGACTGGAAACCCACTGGCTCAAGATTCTGCTTAGCTTTGAATGTTGAGGGGTTTTAGATGTCTCTAAAGACAAAAGAAGATCTGAGTAAATACCATGGGCTTGAGGAGACAAAATTAAGACCTATCCTGAGATGCATTCTGAAAATGTATTGTGAAACAGAGTTCCCTCTCTGGCCCTTCACACAAAGTTTTAAACATCATTTTGCATCATAACCATAGATACTTAAACATTCCCCTAAAAGCAAATCAAATGAAATGCTGAAAGGAGCTGATTGTGGTCAGATTATGATTTTATAATTTCCTTGATTTTTCTTCATATCAGTGTTACATCTTTCAATAGTAATTTACCTCTTGTTTTTCTACTTAGTCTCTCAGGATTGTTCTGCTATTGCAAATAATGGAACAAGGACTTACATTGGACTTTTGCATCAAGAGAACAAATTTAAGAGTGACATTTTACCAAGACTGAAATTGCACCCAGCAATGAAGCCCAACGGAAATGTGACTCAGCTTCTGATTTACACCTGCAACTCAATGCAGTTTAATTAGAGGCATAAGAGTATGGAACTGCACCTGTGTGTGAATTACAGATGCAGATACGTGTTTGCCTGCAGAGGAGGAGGCAAACTGATGAAATTACAGCATTTGAGCTCTGAGGCATATATAGTGATGATATCTGGAGGATGTTTGAATTGCTCTTTCCAATTCTCAATGCAAAATATTTTACATTTATGAGCTTTGTGCGCTTCAAACTGGATTAAGATCCTGAATGGATACTTGTCCTTTAGAAAATTTGAACGCCACTTACACTTTTCTGTGTAGAGCAGGATATGAAGCAGTGCCTTGTCTCCAGCTGGTGTTATGTCCCCCTTTGCACATGTTCAGCCTGCACAAGCACAGAATTCAGATGATTTACAGAAGATCAGGTCAGCCCATGAATGCTCCTATGTGGTCTCATAATCCAAAAGCTCTCTTTTTTCAGTAATATAATGGGTTTGTCCTTTAGCTTTGTTGTCACTGTTTTACCATTTTTTAAAATCGTGGTATACTATTTTCAGCTTATGTCACATGCAGATCCTTCTCAAAGTCTTTTACACAGACTATGCTTATGTTGCAATGTGAGCAGCAAATGGGAAACAGTTCTTCCATGGACACTAGAAAGAAAATGCTTGGCTGCCTGCATGGCCTTGATGGTCACAAATTAAATCCTTACACAATTATAAATTCCTTCAAAGTTTGTTTCAGAATGGATATGATGAAAAAAATCAAGCAAATATAGCTAATTTAATTACAAATAATAACTCAGAGTAAATTAAGATTTCATTTTTTTTTTCATTTCAGAGGAAAACCCCAATTTAGTAATCCACTGATACTTCAGGTTCCTTTATAAAAATTTGGATTCACTGACCATCTCTGCCTGTTTCTAGCATAGAAACCTGGCCTGATGTGACTGAAGGTTGGCAATGGGATAATTTTGAACAGACTTGGAAAACAAATGGAAGATATACAAATACTGTGCAGTTTGAAATGTGTAACTGCTGATGTTTTTCTGTTGGCTTTTGAGTCAGTGTCTTGTAGTAAGTGAATGACATGGCAAATGTTGATTCCATGATGGCACTGTCAGTACACTTCTTAGTGTACCCAACAGGAATTTTTCATTTCATGCATCATTTATGACTTGCTGCAACGATTGAGAAGTCTCTCTCTATGTGTGTGCATATATAAATATAAATCTTTTTTTAAGAGGAAGAAAATATACCTTGTCAGCCTTCTCTAAGCTGTCAGACTTTTCCTGTCTAAAATCTGATGGCATAAATTGTACCAATGCAAGATTCTACATGCACTTATCTCTGGAGGAGATGGGAAAGAACAATAAAGTAGTTGATGAAATTTGGGCAGTTAATTATGAGATATGTTAGAGCATTTCAGTAACATCCCATCTGTTTCCCAACCGCATCCAGAATTAATTCAGGCCTGAAAATGGAGAAGCCTTGAGAAAATTGAGATCATTAGGACTGACATTGTTAAAAAGGATATCCCTGTCTCTAGGGCTTTTCACGTGGTTTCCACTGCAGAAGGACCAACTTGACAATTCTTTGCCATTAATATTTCAAAGAAGTTGGATGGTGAGCTCTTTCTGATTATGTTTTAGTTTGGTTATTAAATCAGTCGTATTTAAAACTCACTTGTTTGCTTGATTTCTGCTCAAATCATATAAAAAAGTGTCTCTTTGATCTATCTTTTATTGTGTATGTTTCTGTAATTCCTCAGACATATTGGTACATTGCAGGGGATTTTATCATTATTTGTACATTTGATAGGTAAATCTGATACATTTCTATACTTCTAAGTAGGCTTCGTCACTGGAATACAAGTAATATGGGAAAAGATGACCAAATGACAAAAAGCAGTGCTATAAACATATTTAGGTTCTCCAGAATGTTAATTGAAAGAGCACAGTTTGTTTACTTATATTTGTTCTTTCAAAATTTAACAAAGTCCTAAAGTTTTAGTTGCATGCTAAAATCCACTGCAGTTTTCACCATGAATTAAAATGAGCTACTTTGTTAGTGAAAATAGTCCTTCGTATTGACAAATGCCAAAATAAGAATGCTTGAGGTGCAAGAGTAGTTCATACTATGAAATGCAGACATTTTTCCAGTTGGCAAGTACAGATAAATCTCAGTAAAAAAGAAAAGATATTGATACAGGTAGGACTGATGGCATGAATGACCAAGTTACACAGACCCAATGATGTCTTTTGACTTCAAGTTGCTCTTAAGCTTTGTTATGATCCCCTTGAGAGCCATAAAGAGAAAAATAAGGACACATTATCTTATCTTCTTGGTCCAATGATTGCTAAAGTTGTGTATTAACAAGAAATTTTTTTTGAGGGAAACACCCTCAGAAGTTTTACTGATTTATACAAGATGACGGGGCTTCTCAGGACTGCATGAGGCCAGCTGCTCCTTTCTTTGTTTCTCTACTCGTCTTCCATCAGAAGTTTTTTAATAAAGTATCTCCCTTTTTTCTGTTCTTGTTCACCTGGTTTGATATGTGTGGACCCTTGTGGCTGCCTACCTTGGACTGCTCACTGGAAATGCAGCCTTCTGAGCAAGATTGGTATAATTAACTGCATGAGCTGCTCTTTCACACTCAATGTTTTTTCTTACTTGGCTGAGATGTTTGATGGTATGCCCATAAAACTAGATAGAAGCTGCCCTGGGCAGGGGTGATAGACCCAGGAAGTGAAGAGGACAGATACCTTAAAGATGTGCCAACCTTGTCTGATCTGCTCTAGGTCAATCCCTCAGACACTGGGAACTGAAATGCAGTCCTTCTCCAGCCCCCAAAACTGAAATGCAGCCCTTCTCCAGCCCCCAAAGGGGTGCAGGAGCTACAGATAGCTGACATACAGGGCCATTATGTAATTTCTTTCTTTCTTAACTGCTTCTTATGTGTTGCCCTAAGAGAATGAAATCACGACAGTAGCTTTTACCCTTGCTGCCTGTTTGTGTCTCTCTTTTTTCTCTCATTTTCTTGTGCTGAGATAAGAAAAAAGATATCATTGAATATTCCAGTGTGGAAAGGGCTGAAGACTCCCTTTTAGTCTACATGGAAGAAAAAAACCCAACAAACCTGTTGACTATATGCAAAAAAAGGAGAAGGCTTTGATCAGACAAAAAGACAAAGAAAAGTCCTCAGGCATCAGAGAACCTGCCTTGAAACTGGGAACTCCACTGCAGTGCACAGAGCCACCTTTTCTTCATCAAACCCTTCCTACCAGTCACAATTTTGAGGGAGTGTGCAGCTACAAGCACAGCTTTTCTGTAGGCAAGCAAGTTTCTTTTTGCCAGTAGTAACATATTAACTCCACACTTACTCATCCCAAAATTCTGGTTTACTTCAGTTTTAATAAGACAGAGAAAATGTATAGAACAACATGTTCTAATCACTTGTACTTCATTATGGCTTTTGTTGAATGACAAAGATAACTCATTTAATATGTTTTACTCTCAAAAGAAAGTGTACTGTAATCAATATTTCAGATGTTTCAAACTTAGGAGAGCTATGGTTCTTGTTTTGAAAACATGAGGCAGTATTGGAGAAATTAAATTAAATTGCTCAGCGATTTAGCTTTTTTATAATGGCAGCAGAACAACTCAGGCTTTAAAAGGTTCCATAAAGAGTGCTATGTTTTTTCAGCACAATTATAATTAAGGTTGATGGATTGCTAGGGAGGAGAAGAATAGTAAATTTTCTGCATAATTTTTAGAGTTTGGATAGAAACTTAAAAACATTTAAACACCTACACATAGACAAAGCAGGCCAGGGAGCTCTTTTTCCACTACATAAATCCTTTTTGACCTTTGAAAACAAATATAAATAATCTTCTAAGAATATTTTATGTTGCTTTTCTCTGGATTTGAGATTGAGCCATCCACTTGCTTTAGCACAGCTGTGACCTCTGGTATTGTCACTTGCTTGGATGGGCTGTGTTTGAGGTTTTGCCTGAATCCTCACTGCTGGCAAAGGAAACCTCCAGAGCTGCTGTTGTGGAGAGATGTGGCTTTGGAGAACTGGCAGTCAGGCTTCATTTATGAACCCCACCATATTTCTATTGGAAATTTCCCTAGTCAGGGGTAATTTTCAAGTGTAATCTCTTCTCTGTTGTTTCACAGTCATAAAGGAAAATAAAGGAGTCAAAGGAACATGCTCCAAAATATTGCCTAAATATAGACCAGTTTTTATAGTGCCGCAAATTTACTCAAAGTTTATATGGATTTAGGTCAATTCCATGGGATTCTCAAACATTCTTAGAAGATAAATATTTGGTCTTCTGAACCTGCACAAGGCAGAGAGAATTACTGCATACACACATTCAGCAGCATGTTTTCTGCTTGAGCTTTAGTTTGTTAGTGTTTTTGGCAGGATGAAAGCTGCTTCTGCTGTGTACTTTGTGTGCATTTTAAAGCATTTTGCTCTAGTTCCTGATGAGTCCTCAAGAGCAAATAGTCTGACATCTGTGATATTTAGCACATCTTGGAAGTTCTTTGTTTCCCCAGGTGATTTTCAGCTTGCTCTGAGGTGTTAGCCACACATTCATGGCCAGGGCTATCCTTGAAGAAGGGGAAACCCCATATTTTTCTCTTTATAAAGTGTATTTTTTTTCTCTTCATTTTTCAGTAGTAAAACTGGTGTTGTATAAGGATTTAGAGCTAGATTTGTAGGAAGAGACATTTATGTGATCTGATATGTTTGTAGTGCTAGTACAAGACTCTGAAGAGGGATATAAATAAAATATGTATAAACCTGCACCATTTTAGTTTTTATGAATTATTCTATTCCATTGTTTTAAGTGTTGTTAGGAATATTACAGATGCGAAAACCATAGAAGTGCATGACTAAAAGTACCTAAAAATGGTGTATCACCATGTATGGAAATAAAAACACCACATGGACATTTCTACTTAGCAGGTAGGAGCTTAAGCCAAGTATTGATGACTGTGTAGAACTACCAGGGATTTTCACCATTCTCTTTCCAATGATAAAATCAGTTGTGACTTTCTAAGGATGTAGATATATACATTGATTGTCGTATTCCACAGTTAATGGAATGGAAAGAGCTATGGAGTGGAAGAATTTATTCAATACCTATTACCTGTACTAATGCTGTTTTAGCAATGTGCATGTTTTAATTCATATGAGATAAGAGTACTCTTCTATTTTGGAAAAATCATAAATCAAATCATGTGCATATTAAACAACTTTTAATAGCATTGACATCAGTGCAATTCATCAGCTCCAAGTTCCATATGTGCCAATTCATCAAAACAATCTTGTCAGGTACTGTCCTAATAAATAATTATTTCTGCATCCAGCACTTCTGAAGGGCTTGTGAGGTGCCCTGATGATTCATTAGTGCTAATGTTGGGTTAGACCTTTTGTGATCTTCAACAGGATTGTAGCTTATTGGGTAATTTCTATTTTTTTTAAACCTTCATAAGAGCAAAATTTACATATTTTGTTCCATTTATTACTGACAAAATGAAAGATAATTACTTGTAGCATCATCTTGTGAGCAACTTATATTGATAAATGTCATGCTATTGATCTGTGAATTCCTTTCTCTATAATAATAGTAAATATTTAATAGTAATTTTTGGAAACAAATTTTTTTCTTACATTCCTGGGTCAGCAGCATAGGATTTAGGAAATGGTGTTTAAAGTCTTACTGTCACTTTGAGACAGACACTTAAAATGCTGGGTAAATAAACCCTTTCAACCTAAACCATTCTATGATGATAAGGGACCTTAAATATCATCTAATTCCAACCCTGTTGGAATGGAGGTTTAATATGCTGGCACACCTTTTTTTGTGAAATAGCATTTTTCCAGTGGAAAAAATACTAAACTACTCTGATCACCTCTGCATAATAAGCTATATAATGTTGTTTGGGAAAGGCATGTAAATAAATAAAAAAAATGTGAAAGAGATGCTCAGCTCCTACTGAATTGGAATTAATTGGGCAAGCTAAATATTTTCTACTAGTTGGTGCTTCAATAAATTGAAGCATAGGGATATGAAATATGCTTGAGAGTACTCATCAAACTGCAAGTGGTACCTTCAAATCTTCAAAAGCTGTATAAGTGGATCATGTCCATCTAACATAAAGAACTGCTCCAACAGCAGCTTCTTTTCTTGTTATTTAGAATTCTTGAAAAAGTTGCAATAATCAGAGTACTTAAAAGAAATAGAATATCTGGCTTTGCTCTTTTGAGTAAAATAAAAATGTTTCCTTTGTATTCCAAATATTTGAAGGCTTATTTATTCTACAAGAGCACTAAAAGGAAATTTAGATAGGGAAGTCCTGCTTAATTTCAAAAAACAAATATTTTACTTTAGAAGTATAGGAAAATATTTTTGTGGCTCCTTTTGTTTCTAAACTTTGTGAATTTGACTGGAATGCTTAGAAGATGTTAATGTTGCCAAAAATTCATTTCCGTGAATCAAAGAGAGAGGAATCCCTGATCAGCCCTCGTACACTATTGGTGCTGATGGCACTGCACCAGACCTTGAATGGGTTCTTCACAAACTCACTTCGTGCATCAGGCCTGTTTCTGTCACTAGTGTTACGCCTCTAGGTGAACAATTAGCAATTAATTAACTCCTTTGGCACAGGACAGCCATTAAACAGCTTTTATTTGCTGTGATGGAGTGTGGGTGTGTTCAGGGAGTGGCGCAGGGGCTGGGAAGGGGCAGCTCCTGTTCCTCTCATCCTTCCCCTGGTGATCCCTGGTCATCCCTGGTTATCCCTGGTCATCCCTGGTCCTGCACTCGCGAGCAAAATCAGATTTCCTGCAGCAACTGAGAAAACTCTGCAGCATGCACAGTGGCACACAGGCAAATTAAAACCATCTCCATCCAATTGCAGGTGACATTTTCATGAGCTTAGCGGTTTCTGGGCTTTGATTAGGAAATGACAACTGGAAAAAAAAAGGTCATGTCATCTCATAGTTCTACAGATGTGGCACTTAATATGCTTTTTTTTTTTTTTTTCAGCCTGCCTTAGTAATCATATGGCAGCTAATCAAGTTTTGTCATTTAGGACATTATTTGGGTAAGTGGTGGGGTACTTCTAGAGGCATCCAAGGAAGATCTTGTTGTGGGGCTGTCTAGACTAAATAAATTCACAAATATAGATTTCTATGGCACTACATAGAGTGGACATTATATAAAGTACTTATAGGAAAAAACCACTAAAATTTTGTATATGTAATTCCTACCTCTATTCAAAAGACAAGTTTACTGAATATTGATTTGCATGTATGCATTGATTGCATGTAAAGTGTAGTAAATCTTGAATATAAGAATAATATAAACATAAATAAGTCGAGATGGGTTCAAATGGATAATTTGTCTGTAGCTTTCTGTGCATTTATTAAAATCAGACTTGGGAACTACCCATCACATTGATAAAAAAATGTGGAAGTGTGATGTTTTTCATTAGTTGCAGCTATATAAAACTGGAAACTTTTTCTGTTTCTTCCTCATCCAAATTCTGATTTAAGATTTGCCATGAGTAGTTCACAGGAACAGTTGTTACAGAGTTCTGAGCACAAGAGTATTGTTTCATTACCCCTTCCACTTAAGAAATATTCCATCTCAAAGCCCTCTGCAGCTGCTAATTATTCAGCGTGTCTCTGGGAAGCAGTTTAGCACTGATCCCAGTTTACATCCGAGGCAACAGACCCTGCTCAGATCTTGACTCTGAGCTGCTCAGCAGGAATTCAAGTCAGATCCTGAGTGATTCTTCCCACCACAGGGGAGGCAGCTGCTGTCCTGCCTCCCAAAGCCAAAAATTAAATCAGTTTACAGATTTGAACTTTGGGCTCCTGCAAATGCTGGTTTTGTTCTGCAGCTCCTTGGCTATTCAGGTCTGCCACACACTCATAGAAGCTGCTCTAATTCAAATAAATAATTAAATATTAATTAGAGCAGAGGCAGGCAGCCACAGCCAAGCAGTTTGGTGTGAATAAACCTACATTTTCTTGTCTAGAAAATGTATTCCAAGTAGGAAGCTTTCTGTTGAATTAAAAAGTAGTCTGATTATCTAAATATAAACTAAAACCTATATTAAATATCTAAAAGAAGAAAACAGTATTTGCAGTTCATTTCTGATCAGCTGTAAAGCACCTGTAACTTTGTTATCTGGGTTTTGTGTTCCTGATGTAAATTTACAAAATCAAGGAGAAGGCAGTTTGAGGAGCACCAAAATACATGACAACCCACTGAAAAGGGAAGCAGCTGCAGAGCAATATTGGAGGAATAATTTGTGACTTTTCTGTAGTCCTTGTATGGTTTTAAGCAAATTCTGTTGACTGCTCTTTGTAGCTGACAGCTTGAAAAAAGGGTATATGAGAAAGCACACTTCTAAAAAAGAGTCAGTAGAAAGTATTTCTTTAAAACAAATTACTTCTTTAATCAAAATAATCTGTTTGATGTCTTTTGCTTGGATTTTTTCTTTATTATTTTCCAGCCGCGCTCCGAAGAAATGCAAGCTGATCTGCAGTGTTAGGTTTTGCTGGGAGCAGGAGGTTTTGTCTAGAGAGGGAAATCTAGAGAGCATCCCAGTCCAGGCTCCATTTCTGACAATTTCTGACTCCTCTCTGAGCAGGAGGGTGCTGAGTGCTCCCAGTGCATACTGACTGAGCAGCAATAGAGGCATCTTTGGTGATATTCTGCCATTTTCTCCTTGTAAAACACCCATTCATTGGTGTTCCTAGGGAAAAGTAAGTCTGATTAATTTTCCATTTTGCTAATAGTTTTAGAGTTGTCACCCTCTTCTGTTTTGATATCTTGAAAATGGAAGTTTTAGGATTTTGCTTGAAACCAGTTTTCATCTAGGAAGGCAAGGTAATTCTTACTTAAAATATACAATGGAATATCATTAAACGAACACAAAATATTGAAACCAGCCCATTCACATGAGTCATCATAGATCTTTTCCCCTAATTTCAGCCTATGAAATATTTTTGATATTTAGTATTTTTTTTCCCCTCTTAGATGAGGGATGAGAGGGACAAGAAACTTAAAACTTTCCAAATATTCCAAGAAACTTAAAACTTTCTAATAACTTTCAGCTTATTTCAGAAGAGTGAGAGCTCTTTTTCTACTGATTAATTCAGCAGTGGGAACAGCCCAGGGTTCATCTCCTGTGCTTTGAACTGAATTGTCCATTTGAAGTACTTAGAGTTTTGGGATACTAAGCACTGACTCTTGGCCTTGCTGGAGTGTTTGAGGTTAGGTGGGGCTGGTGCACACTCTCCTTATCCTCTTGCCTAGCCAGACACAGCAGTGGGATGGAGGCAGCATTTTCAAGTCCAGGCTCTATGGTACCAAACTGTCAAGGGTGAGACATCAAGGCAGAGCTAAACTTGCTGTGGGAATGAGGAACCTGGGCTATTCCACTGTCACTAGATTTCTTAGTTCATCTGCAGCACAACTGAAAGACTACAGTTGTTCTGTGGTTGGGTTTTTTGCTTATTAATCCTGGGTACTTATAAGCTTACTTAAACTTCTGTGCATATCATAAAGTGTTCATGAGCTTAAAGCAGATGAAGGCTCAGACCTTTTATACCACAGTGCCAGAGCAGTGCTTCATTTACATGCTAAGCTAACGGAAAATGGAAATAATTCTCTATGTGGCTGCCTCAACAATCCCAAGTTGTTTTACACCCCGTTCAAAAAAGAAAAATAAGATTATTGACTACTGAAGTTGCAGAAATCTCAGAAAAGATGCCTGTGTGAGAAAGTGTAACTTATCACAAAGACTGCATATTTCTCCTTCTTGAATGCAAACACACATTTATGTTCTTGTGTGTCTCATTGCTGTATAACTTTTAAAATGCCAGATAATGTGGTGTTTATTTTCCAACATAACATTAAGCATTTCCATTAGACCTAGGCAAGCAGGAAAAACAGTGGACTTTGTAGATTAATTTAACACTAAATTTTAAAAGTCCTGAATATTTACCTGGCTGATACCAGGTTTATGGAAACAAATAGTGATAGTGTGAGTGTTTATAAAGTCCTTCCTGGAGATGATGAAATTTCAGTTACTGCTTTTGTGGTAGGTTCATTTTGTGAACTTTAACTTTTCTCATACCTGCTGTCTCTTTCACACAGACAGCAATGCTTTTTACTCCATACATCCCATTAAAGAACCAAATTACCTCACTTTCCCCCCCAGAAAACAACTTCAAAACATTTGTTTCTGGCCAAATCATATTTCCCCCAAGATCTGGCAAAACTTCCAGTCTCTTTGTACAGCTCTGTGATGAAGGTCTCAGCATCTCTGATTCAGCTTATAGTCCTCTCTGAATAAATTTTGTAAGGGAGTGTGACCACTTCAGCTTTAGAGTAGAGTAGATTTGTGTGTCATACTTTATTCTGGCACTGTAAAGTAACCTGCAGCAAACAGACCTAACTTGGAAAGCAGCTTGGAGCTAGTCCAGAGACAAGCAGTGAAATCTGGGCCTGTTCTTTCTGAGGACTGGTTTGTTTGTAAGCTCTTTGGTGCAATTTTGATTGCCCATGGTTATGATAACCACTAATTTTTGGGGTTTGTCCCAGAAAATAGGTGGTTTGGTTTTTTCCCCTCTATTTGGGCAAGAAGATGTCATAATTTCATTGATTTAATACGCCAAGTGTTCAGCTCACTCCCCTGAGTGTGATATAACAATCCACCAAGACGAGCAAAGATGTTCACCTCTGGGCAAATGCTCCATCATTTATCCTATGGTGCCAGCCTCTCTGCAGTGTTATAATCATTTAATAGCTGCTGTCTTCAAGCAGGTAGGCTTTTAACAGTCCATGGGCTGCTGGCATGAATTTGGCATTTCTATTTCATTTATAGTTTCATCCTCCATGATTGGTCTTATCAACCCCTTGTCCTGTGGAGAAAAGAGAAATCTCTTCAGCTGAAGCTTTGATGGTCTTATTTGTCCAAATTTGCACTTCTGTCAGACTCTTGGCTGCAGCTCTATATTTCATATGTGAGGCTGTTATGATCCATTTAAATGCCTATGGGGATCTCAACAAGCTTTTTTAAAAGATTAATGACTTAGCTGTGGTTTTTATGATAGTGTTTCCAGAGAAATGCCTGCATACCTAATAAGGTTGTTTCTACAAGCCAAAATTTGCATTGCTTACCATAAAAGACAAATAGATAGAGTTTAACCACAAAACATCTGAAGGTTTACTGCCCATTTTTATCTGTGGAGATCAGTTTTGCAGAAGAAAAGGTAGACAGGTAAGGGAAAAGGGAAATAAGAATTCAACACCTTCAAACTGACAGCAGAGGAAGGATAGGGATGTGAGGAATTCAGTATTTTTGAATCTTGAACCATATGGATATACCTTTGTAAGGCTGTTATTGCCGACAGTCATGTTTTTATTTGGACATGACTCTTAATAGGAGTAATTCAAATTAGTGTTGAAGCTTGCGTAACATTTATTCAAGATTGATGTGCGTGGTTATAAAAAGATTAACTGAATCATTAGCTAAATTGCATTTCCTAATGAAATCACTAAACAGCAGGCTGGAAGGAGAGGTTATGTTTGTGCTTTTGTTAAACCCTTGACCTAGCAGAGTACAAGTTTTAAAGTGCATTTGAAACTTCTGCGATTAAAGCATTTAATGAGTGTTTCTTAAATCTTTATCAACCACCAGGAATCATCCACATACCACAAATGTTTTTGGTTAAAATTTGACTAGTATCTGTTCTGCTTTTCAAAATGTGAAGTGTTTGCCTGGCATGAATCATCTTCATTTATTATGAAGTCGAGTGACCGAGTATGACAACACCTTCATTTATGAGTGGTACTTGGCTAGTAAGATCAGACTTCTGGTCATGACTTACTTTAGATTTGTTTCTTTTGTGTTACATATTAGGAGAGCCAATAATTTAAATGAGATTATTTTTTAATTTTCAAATTGTGGTAAGCTTATTAGGTAGTTTCTATTCTAGCACTTCTTTAAACCCATTCTACAGGTGTATTCCTGTAGGACTAGTAGACAAACCAGAAATTAGAAAACTGAAAAAGGAAACTTACAAGGGAAAATAATAATTTTAGACACTGTCATCATGTATTGCCATCACCTTGAGTCTGTGTAAATGCGAGTAAAATCTCTCCTCCTAAATTAACGTGTTAGAAAAAATGCCTGCATTTGCAAATAAATGCAGAAGCAGCAATCGTGATTGTTCAGATATAAACAGAGCAGAACATATGCATGATTCTGTGGCATATATTGCTTTTTTTCCTAAACAGACATTTATTTTTATAAAATACATAGTGACTTTTACTGTAATTTCCTTGTTGCTTCAGAAGAAAAATTGAGAAATGATAATATTAGCTATTGAGGACATCTTCCAATATTTTGAGAGCAAATCTGTTTGGAACACAACACGTTGTTTGACTCTAGATGCTATACATCTGTTGTTTGATTTGCTGTTAGGAGCATTAGACGGTACAGAGAAGAGAATTATGGTAATAGGCTCTCTGGTGATGTTGCAAGCCTCTCTTCACAAATGCTGACTGTGCCTGGGTTAAGAGTTTGTCAGAGGATGAACAGACAAACAGGAAGGCGGCTCTGCTGGGAGCTGTGGAATCCTGTTCACTCTGGAACCTGCTCCAGTTCACAGGCAGAAAACCTCTGCACAGCCATGCAATCTGCCCAGGGCACCCTTCTGCCAGGCCAGGATGTTACTTGGTGTGGAAATCACGGCAGAGACTCCTTGGAGCCCCTGCTAAGTGTCACAGGTGCCACATCTGCCTTGCACAGGGACACTGCAGACCTGGACACCACCACCAGGCTGAGGAAGGGGCTTTAATCCTGTCAAGGATTCTCCAGCCTATTTCCCACTGATGTAATGATTGGTACTGAGTGCTGGGAGTTTCCTGGCAGTTGTCCCACTGTGGATATGGAATTCTGCTAAGTTCTGTGGAAAGCAGAGTTCTTTTCTTCTGACAGCTGTTGAGTAAAAGACATTCTATGAAGGCCCCTGACCTGAGAATTTTCATATAATCTGTGTCAAAACTGATACTTCCATCAGCTGGAAGAGAGATGATTTTTCAAGGCAGATATTTTCTTATTTTAGTCTTACAGGGCTTGTTTTAGGATGGCCATGGTTTCCTTTTGTTTTGTATGTGGCAGTATGCACAACTTTCTAATTGTGGTCCTTAGCATAGTTTTTAATCTGAGTGCTAAACTGCATGCAGTAAAAAGCTGTATTATTCACCAAGATGCTGCCAAAGTGACACAAACCTGATTTTACTCCTTATGTGAGTTTTACATTACGCTACATTTCTAGTTATTCTGATTTGTAATTTTGTCAAGAGAATTTCTCTGCTGAAACACAGTGTAAATTTACAAAAGCAAAAGAAGGAGTGCACAGATTTACTTCTCAGAGTCTGGAGAGTAAATGAAGTGTATTTGGCATTGAACCTTTTGCAATATTTATGAGTTTTTTTTTTGGGGGGGGGTGGGTGAAGGGGAGAACAAGGAAAAGACTAAAACTGTTTTCCTTATTCCTAACATTTTGTTAGTTGTGTGTTTCTCCTTCAGGGTTACCATGGTGATAAGAGTAATGGTACGGCCTGGCTAGGCAGGTACTGCATTAGACTGAAATAATTTATCCTTCTTTTCATCTGCAAAATGCATGGCCAGGAGATGAATGGCATCATTTAGAGCACTCACCCCTCTGACAGGCTGCTTGTAGGCTCAGCCTCAAGAGTTCACATTTAAGCATGAGTAGAAGTTTTTCAGGCCTAAGATGTACTGCAAAAGGAGGATGGCTTTCAAATATATATCCAAAATTCTAAGTATGTTCCAAGAATCAATAATAAAATTCAGGAGCAGCAACAATAAAAGCCTCAGCTCTACCCTACCTGCTCAAGGAGAAATAGAGACCGGAGAATATTCAGGCAGAGAAAGCTGAAAGATTTCATTTTTAAGTGATTTGGACTCTGTTACTTACCTCAATGGCTCATTAGCTGCGCAAGGCAGGGCTCTCCCAGCTGCCAGGCTGTTTCACAGGCTTCATGCTACCTCTGATGAAGCTGCTGTTGTGTTGTGTGGCTCTAGTGTCTCTCTTCAGCTTTCTCTGATCCACTGACTGTTCTGAGCAATGCTGCTGATCTACCACAGAGGAACCACAACCACACATTCCTATGAAGATCAGCTTTGAGAAGACTTCAAATTACCCTTTTTGGTTTTGTTTTTTTTATCCTTCCCCCACCCTGTGCTCTAGGGCAGTCATTTTTCTCTTCATCAGTCAGGTGCTTCTTTATCCTGGTCTCAAAGATCTTCAGAAGACACCTACAGCAACCTTACAGCTCTAGGCTGGAATTTACTTTTCCTGTTTTGACTTTCTCTTTGAAATATAATTCTTAATTTAACTTAATATGCACATATATCATTAATACTAATAATTTGTATCAAATTAGAGTGTATAATTTGGTTATTCCAGCACCCTTGTTCCAACCCCCCCCCAAAAAAAAATTAGTACATCATATTATAATTTTACTCTCAAGTAAACTGTGAGGTTTGTAGATTCATGTAGTATGTGTTCTTAATTTAATTGCTGAAAAATTAATTGCATATATTCCTCTTAAGCAAAAGTGAAAAAGTATTATCTTTTGGTCTCCTTCCTATGTTTGTTTATTTATGGCAGATGCAGTTAATGAATATTTCTAATGCCTTTTATGCAGTAAGTAGATTACCTGATGCCAGCTATTTCATTTCCAGTATCTCACATTTTCTTAGTTAGGCTCATCAACATATTTTTACATTAATTATTTAACTGCCATTTTCAATCTTTTCAGTCAGCCACACTTGTGCCTACTCAGGGCACAATTAGTCACTGCATTATTATAGAATTAAGCCAGTTTAAGTGAGCAAAAAGAAATCTGCACATTTTGAACACAGCTACATTTTGTTCTGAATATTTTTAGCCTGAAGATTGGCCTTTAATTTCACATTAGGACATTTTCATGTTTCAAAATGGGATAGCCAAGGCTTCTGCAATTTTCTTATTTTAGTTCCTCAATTGTTTTTGCATATTACCAATTGACTATTGATCCCCTTCTCATTCACCAATAGCAAAAAGACAATAGAGCAAATAAAAAGTTCTGAAGTACTGTTAAGGTATGGAATAAATAAATTAATATACAGAAATGCTGTGTATCCACTGCCCTTGTTCCTATTGCAAGCACAAAATACATAACGAAAGCTTTTTTCTAGAAATGCCAATTCATAGCTATTCTGAGTCACACCAGATGGTGGGCTACAACCACCATTGACCCAAATATTTTTTTATTTCAGCTACTGTTTATGGATATTTGATTCAATACTTACCAGTGGTAATTTTGGAAAGAATTGTGTATCAGAGGCTGAGAGGGTGAAAGGCTTAAGCTCTGTGTTTGGGGCACAGTTAAGGTTTAGTTCCATGTTCTTGTGTCCTAGGTATTGTTGTAATACTAATCATAACAGATGGTAAATTTATAAAGAGTAGAATATTTTGTTGCAACTTGAAAATGAAAAATAAAATATGGCCATGCTATTTTCTGAGTATTTTTGAGACCAGGAGCACACTAAAGAAAATCAACATTCAAGAAAAATATTTTAATCTTGGGGAAGAGCAGTGCATCATCAGGAAACATGTCAACTCTCCTTTTCAACTTTTAATAGGATTGTGAAATTAAAGGGGGCTTATTTCATTACCCTTGTTCATCTTTCTTATCTGCATTTCTTTTTGCTCTTTTGCAAAGCAAGCTTTGACTCTTTTGGGATATTAACCTCGATTATGCAGCAAGAGATATCTTTCACATTCTTAATTAACCATTAGGTGTGTACTTGGATCAAAAATATTAATAAACAAGTTAGAAATACTATAGGATTTCTAATGTTATAAAGGTTTATTTTATTATAAAGCTTTCCCTAAATATGAGAATGAATGGCTTGATAATCAACATGAAAGAAAGTTACTCTAAAACATGTGAAGATTTTCCTTTTTATTCCCAGATGATTGAGTCATGCTTTGAGTAATGTCCAAAGAAATGCCATAATTGGACAAAGTTTAAGTATGTTTCCAATTTGTTATGCTGAAATTATGAATAGCCACCATGTGAGACATTCACAAGTAACATATTTCTCCGAACTGCTGCTTTGGCTTCACGCAAAGGGTTAATCTTCCTTTGTGAGGGCATATTCCTTGTATTGATGCAGTCCTAGAGAGCTGCTCCTTGGCTTTCCATCTGCCTTCTTCCACAGGGCAGTCAGTGAAACTTCTGTCAGTATATTGCTCTGAAATTTTCTGAAGGAAATCAGTGAAAGAGCAGATAACAAATGCTAATGAAGTGTCTCAGGAGGCTCCTTCTTGTCTCTCACCTGCCCCTGAGGTCAGTGTGGTGAACACTGAGTTTCCAGGACTCTGAAGCAGGGCTGACATTAAAGCTGCACCATTTGTGCCACCAGTGCTGGAAATGTGTGCATCAGTCTCCTTCTCAAAATCTCAATTAATGGTGTAACTGCTTTTGCACAGAGGATGACTCTGTCTTCCCTTTTGTTTCAGGAACTGCTCACTTCTTTTGAAGTTTAAAATTATTCAGTCTCAAGCAAAAACTTGACCTTGCAAAACTTTACTGGACACAAACAGTCTCAATCATTAAAGCAAGGCTTATTGTGTGTATAATTATAGTTCCTATGAGTAGAAATATGCGAGACTGACCTTTAAAATGAGTTCTCTTGGCTATCATAACTGAAGAAAAATGTTTTCTCTTTTAATTTAGGTGGTAAATCTAGCAAATAATTTACAGTATGAACGAATTGCTTTTCCTTTTTTGAAAAACAAAACTTAATTGTCGTAATTGGAAAACATATTATTCTAAATATAAAGTGCTTTTTTCATGAAAAGTTCAGTAAGGCTATTTAATGCTGTAAAAGCACTCACTGTGTGTCAGCAGCACCCACATTAACCCAGCAGACTGAAACTGCTCTGTCCATTGACTCAGTGGACTGTGAAATCCGTTCTCTCCATAAGCCTTGACACTGGTCCTCAGTCTAGTGGATCCTCAGTGGACTGAGGCTCCTATGATGAGTTACCAGGTGAATGATACACTAATAAGACCTCCTTTAGGCCCTGACATGACAGATTTAGAGTATCAAAAAAGTCTGAATGAACTCAATTTTCAAGGTTCTTCAGTTTAATGTATATTTGATAGTTAAAGTAGTTATATTTGGGGGTCATTTCAATGCTGTTCAAGCTTCACATGAAAATTTCTAAAGTGCTTTATATTATTTTTTTTCAACTTTTGCAGCTAGATTGAATTTTCAGCTGACATTCGGGGGACAGACATTGCTATTGCTCATTGCCAATGGCTAGAGCAGATTTTACATCCTCCACCCTTCTGTCAGCAGCTCCTGTCTCTGCAGGACTGGTGTACAACCATTGGATGGGTCCTATCACACTTCAGAGTGTGGTTGTTTAATTAACACTGCCGGGTGAGGGGGTTTAAATGGATGACCTAGAACTGTGAAGGATCAGGGAACAATGTGTGTCCCACTCTGATATACATTTCCTATGGCTCTGGCTTTGTTTTTCCGTGTTGTTCAACAATGCTTCACTCCCATTTGAAAGGGTATGGAGAATTACCACTAGAAAGCTTTCCAGTTCTTTTCTGTCTTCCTGCGGGGGTGGATGCTATCTACAGTAGTATCAAAGTCATCCAAAGAATTTCATGTGAAAGCCAGGAAGATGTCAAATCTTTGAAAAGTCAGATTTTCAAATTTCAGTTTCAGAATTCCTGATGGCTTTAGGTTACAGGCTGGTGGGGTAGAAAAGGTTGTGAGTTTAAGTGGGATGAGGCATTCTCTAGTGCACTCTGATTCTGACTGGGCATTCAAAATACATGTAAAACTGCAGGCATAGGGAAGGGCAGATATTAACTTGGATTTGCCTTTTATCTCCCTCAGTCACTTGTTATCCTCTGGGTTTCATCAATGTCTGTTAGGATCAGACTGGAAAAATTCTTGAGATCCCTGAAAGGAGCTTCTGGGGCAGAGAGCTCTTTCCACAATTTCCAGGGTGTGTTTCTGCTACTCTGAGTTTTGAATTGGAGCTGTGAAACCAGGTCTGTGTCAGGTCTTTCTGTGAAGCTGAGATGTCTCCAGCATCAACCCCAATGGGCTCCTGTGCTGCAGTTCCACGTGCTGGCCCAGCTCAGAGCTGAGTCTGTTCCCACTCTCTGTGGAGCTCCTCTGACACCTGAGAACAGGCAATAGCCAAATTCCATCTCTACACAGAGTTTTAGCTCTTTCTTTATAGAATTAAAAAGAACGATGTATATTTTTCAACAATTATATGGCTCCCAAAGGCAAAACCTTTTAAATCCAGATATGACCATGATATGAAATGCTGCAGGAAGCTGGCCCTCAGAGATAAACTCTGTGTTTTTGTGTTAATTGATGCAGCAGGAAAGTGGTCATTTGTACATATGCCTGCTGCTAGCCTTCTACCCAAGGGGATAATCATTTATAATTAGGCCAACCAGTTCCTTGTCAATAAACAAGTTAGAGAACTTTGCAAAAGGATGCTGTGATTATGATGATTTTGCTGTGAGCCAAGTTTATCTATACATAGTTAAAAAATCATAAAAACTCCATGAGACAGACCAGATAAGTATCTCTAGAGAGAGATGAGTCCTGATTGTTAACTTTTCTGCAGCATCTCCATACCCGTGGAGACTACAGCTTTATAAAAGGAAAAGTAGCAGATAAAGAGGAGGCTTGCAGTGGAGATTGAAGATTATTTTATTAATTTAAAAATTATAATGTCTCAAATTTTATCTGCTTAAAATTGAATTAATCAAACCATGATGTATTGAAGTATTAACAAGATTTCAATTAAACTTTGCCACGATGTTCTTATTCAGTTCTTCTTTCCACTACCAGGTAGGAGGAACCTCTTTCATAATACACCTGTAAATGTTGGACCCCAATTGCCACGTTATAATGTGATGATAATATAATGCAAATTCTGCAAACTATCTGTAATTAAGTATTTGTTAGGCTTGATAACAGCTCCTCTAGTATTATACAACTTTAAATCTATGTGGAAGTTATTTCTTAGCATTCATACTATTCTAACAATAATTTGTATTTAATATTATACTCTGTCTATTTTGATTATATTTTATAAAAAGGTACAGCAGGATTAGTTATCAGATGATTCTTCATTTGCATAATGAGCTCCTTGAATTTCTGAATTTGGAAGCAATCATCCCAGAACCTTGTGTTTAAAAACATGTAGTCCCAAGTACCAGGAAACGTGTAAAGGAAAATATTTCCTGGAATGTAGGGTAATTTGAAGCAGAATTTATGAATCATCTTCTTCAGCAGGTTCATGTGTTGTTTGTGAAAGAAATTAAATATTTGATGGATGGCATATAGTAGTAAAAAATTCCAGAATGCCCATTTGAGGTTGATCATCAAAGTGTTCTGAACTCTTGCTTTAACTAACCAGTGTCCCTAATTCTCTCTGTATGTTCATTACATTTTTTATTTATATATATATAGACACACATACATATTTATGTGTGTGTTACTTAGTACATATGTTTTTGTATATTAAATTAGATGTTTATCTACATATTGCATATATTGTTTGTACACATTCAGTTTCTCAGGGTATAATTAGCAGCATTGGAAATTTTGATGCAGAGTGATTTATCTGTTGTGTAATACCCAAATTTTTGACCCTAAGAATTTTCCACCTCTCTTGCTGAAGTCAGAGCAACAATTTCACACAGCTCACTTGTTGGTTAGAGGTGTCATCTACTTTCTGAGGTAATTTATATAGCCTGGCAGTCATTCTAATACCTAGTATATCCCCACAGCTGCTGCATCTAAATCCCCTGCAAAGAGCAGTGGTGAAATTGAGTAAACCTATCTAATGTACTTGTGTCATTTGCTGCACAGCATAGTTAGCAGAAGAAAACATTAATTTAAAATCTATTATACTTGAAGATTTCACTGTTAAGTGATCACTCTACCTCAAGGTCAGGTTCTGGAAGAATCAATGCTCCCTGTTGTTTATTTGGGTATAATTTTTCTGTTTTCTTTTGGCGTTATTATTCTAATTTTAGGAGCATAAGATATATAATAGAACTATATTTATATACACACATAAATAGATATAAATTATACTGTAAATAAAATGTGTCTGTTTGTCTACATGTCTGAGAAGTTAGGCTTCTTAGACATCCTTACTGTTGAATGGAGGGCACGTCAGCCCCTTATCACTTTGAATTGTACCCTCTGTGATCAGTATTGATCTATCATGTGCAGTTTCAGGGTCAATAAACCCCCTAATTTAAGGTCTCCATAAAAAAACCTGCCTAAATTCTGATTTTTAAAATGCGTCAGAGGAGTGCTACTTCTACAGCAGCTTCTGCAAACTTGTATTTTGTCTGGATGACTGAAGTTTACAAAGTATTAATAAAATGTGACAATGCAATCTCACAGTTACTCCTATTTAAATTCATGTGTTGAGGGTCATCTGCCCTGATGTGGACAGACAGCCCCATTCCTGTGAATGCTCCCCTTGCTAATCTCAGGGACCTTGATCAATGTTTCTGCAGAAGAAAATCACTAAAGGTTTAGGGAGGAATCAGAATTTGTTGCTATTTCCCCTGTATTGCTATCTCAATATCTCCTTGTCAGGCTCTGTGTAATAGGATGGGGAAAAGGTTTATTCTCCTTACTCATGTCTGGTAGATTCCTTTAAGTTTTCCCTGAGATATTGTCTTTCTTGCTCTGTTAAATCTCTAAGTCACTGATCTAACCTGATGGAACCAAATTTCCAGTGGAAAAGTACAGCTAGGAAAGGCTCTCTTCTGAAAATCAGATCCTTGACTGTGCAAGGTGAATTCAAAAGATAAAATCTCGTGGTTAGTGCAGTGCATTAGGATTAGGAAAATTGAGTTTTTCTGGTCAGCTCTGGGCTCCTTTCAAAATGTCAAGTCAAACCCTTAAATATATAAAAGAGTAAATTTTTTGCTAAAACTGGAGTGTATGTATGCAAGATGCAGATTCTTGGAACCATCGGGGTTGTNTTTGTTTGTTTTAAAAATTATTTTGTTGTCCAGTAAATCAGAATAACAGAAGGCTATCCTAGAAATAGTTCTACCCTTGTAGAGGTGTTATGACCACAAGTATGTTCAAATTGGAAAGATCAGCAGAGAAAATCAGTCAGTCTGGAGAGGATGCACATGCAAATAGCTGTGTGTAAGGTAGGCATCTGGACCAGGTTCCTCTGCTGAATGACAGGGAGCAAACCTGTCATTAATTATTTTGAATTGCTCAATTTCTTCACTCTCCTTAATTTAGGAGATGGCATGGAGTTGATATGAATGTTTAAAGATTTCCTGCGTTGAAGATGGCCTTGAGATTTTTTAAGAGGTCTCAGGGACAGCAGATACATTTCTGAAACAACACAATGCTAGGAGAGGTTTCTAAAGCTTAAATAAACATCTAACCTCAAGAGTTTATCATCCAAACTGAAGTTACAAACTTCTCTGCATTCATTAGTGTTTTGTAGCTGTGTTTAGTCATCCAATGTTCGAATTAAGGATTTCTTGTCACAGCAGAAGCTTGCTGAACACGGTCCAGAGGAAGCGGAGCATGACTAAAACTCTGGCAGACAGATTATTGGCTGCTGGTGGCAGGAGGAAGTCTCTAAACTAAGAACCCTCAATAAACAGAGACAGCCTGTACATGGCTGGGGCCAGGAGACTGAAAGCTTCTGAACCTCAGCTGGTGGCAGGAGTTAAAGCCTGAGAGCTACAGCTGAATGTTTCTTTACTCAGACCATGGATTTTTGATCCTGATGCACAGCAGCTAAGATAAATCCTGGAATAGGCAATCAGCTCATGATTGCATGCCTGCTGGAGATCTCAATCACATCTGTAGGAATCAGCCAATGGTGATGGATAGTTATGTGCCCTCTCTGTGGGATCTAAACCACAGTGCCTTCAAATGAGCTGCTTGAATCCCCTCCCAATCAAGGAGTAGAGTATTGGCCATGGCAGCATTTGCCTGCTGATCTGTAGCAGCTTTTGAGGTGAAAAGTAGTTCTGCCTCACTCAAAAAAAAAAAGGAAATGGAGGTCTGGAGAAATCCTTTTGTGCCTGGTGTCTTGGCTTACTGAGGAGGCATTTGGGAGAGCGGTGAGTGAAGGGAAAGAGACTGCAGAAATTTTTGACCAAGCCAGTGCTGTGGAAACCTGAGGTTTTTGATACAGCATGTAAAAGCACATTTTAGCAATTTGTACAGGTAAGCTGTTCCATTTGTACTGTAATGGTAGATGGCAGCAAAATGCAACAACTGCTAAATTTCAGGGCCAAACTCTTGATAGTTTTCTTGTCCTTCTCGAAGTTTTGAAACACTCCAGAAAGAGTCTTTTTATTGTAGTTGACATGGGGCAGCACAGGGTGAAAATTCCCCTTAGGCTTTTATATACAACAAGATAGACTGATTAAAAAAACTGTTATGAATCAGTCATCTTAATTAACTCTGAGCTTGCTCTCAGTCTGCAGGAATTGCAGTAACTGTGCTTTAGCCTGCCCTTTCTCTAGGAAGATTCAGGCACTTCTCATCCCCTTGCCATGGCTCTGGGATGTTGGGCCACAGATCTCTCTGTCCAGGCCATGTTGGCCTCAGTAAATTGATTTTATGATCAGCAGCAAGTGCCCACTTACTTGTGAGAAGCTCAGGGTTAGTCCTGACACGAACCAGAAAGTAAAATATATTTCAGCTTCATACCTATAAAACGTTGCTGCTGACCTCCTGGTCTCACATGTAAGAAATCAATGCTGCCTTCATTAATTTGGAAATGGTTGTGTTTTGTCATTTCTTGAAGGCCCTATGAAAGTTTTATGCCAAGAGAAGGTGGTGCCCTGCTTGTAATTGAACTCCTGGTGAATTATTTAATTCAAAATATCTTAGAGTTAAGCAGTCCATAAACTATATTTTCCAAACTGATCCTTCAAAACAGAACAGATCATGTGTGTAAATTGCAGCACTTTTGTGCTGCAATACAAATCTGTCTGCAGAACAAGTAATGGCCCAACAACTTGGACAAATGCATCTTCCCAGACATGCTGAAGGGAATTTGCATAGGGAATTGGACAACAAATATGGACAGAAAGCAATCTTTCACATCATCAGTAATAGACCCTTTCTGTGTTTTGTGATTTTAGTCAGATTGTGAGTCTGCATAATTAGGAAGAGATTTGCAAAGATGTGGAATAACCAATATAAATTAGGTGAAGAGACAAAAATGGAAAAGTAACAGTCTTGATTTAAGTAATAATTTTTTTCTCATAGTTTGGCTAATTTACTGAGGCAAATTACATGATAAACATATTATACTGATTTCTTATGTACTAGATTTTTTTCTTCTGGGATTTGCTAAATGTTTGTGTATTCCTGTCTTGCAGCATACAGAAATATATAAGAATATGCTGCAGCACTGACTTCTTTCCTGTTGCTGTTATTTATCATCTATATTGCAGTACTATCTAGACATTACTAGCCTGTCCTCTGGTACAGATGCAGGGAATGTTTCAAGTCTAGCCTCTAACAAAAATATAGAATCCTAAGAGAATTTTATGAAAATTGAGGTGTTTTGTGGCAAATGAGATTTTGCAACCACTTATTTTTGTTTATCACTAGCCCTCTTTCTTTGGAAAACAAACCATATGGTTTTCAGCTTGCAAGAAAGATGCATACAGCCTCTGTTGTGGCAGAATGCCTCCAAAAAGTTGTCCTCGGGCTGGCTCAACATCTTTGATAATCAGTAGCAGTCTCGGTTTACTCCACAGTGAGACATGTCTGGTTTACTTGAGTTTGAACATTTTTTCAATTATTTCTTGTTGTTTTTTTCTGGACTCTCACTTCCCAGATTTATATATGTGTCCCTGAGTCAGTCATTCCTGCTGTCCAGGCTATGTTAAAATAGTAGTTAAAGGTTGTTTTGCTACATTAGTAATAATTCTCAGTGGCTCAGGAGCCTGTTTGGCTGTGGGTAGTCATGAGCTGAGCAGACCCAGGGTGAGCCTGAAGAATTGAAATATAAAGGAAACAGGAAAGAGCCTCAATTGGATTTGGCATTTGTACTTCATGTTCTTGGCAGACTTCTCTGGTGGGTTTTTATTCCATAGTTCTTCCAATTTAGTTGTGTTTCACTGTTTATTTTTTGGTGAGTTTTGATGTTATTATTGGTTCCTTTGTGCTATTGTTGCAACATTGAGAGGGATTTTTGCATTTTTGGTGTTTTTCCTGTGTAACATGGCTTTTCTTGCTTGTGTTATGGCATGTTTTTTCATCATGGTGCTTTCTTTGCACTTTGCATTTTTGTAATTGTAAAAAAAAAATTACTTTTTAATTTTGTCTTTTTTGTACAGTTTTGCAGATTATATAGATTTTTTTATTTTTCACATTTATTTTCATTTGGGGTTTTATTGGGGTGGCTTTTCTGCAGGAATTCTGGAGGCGGTAACTATTATTTGTATTTAATTTTCTGCTTTTTAGAGCTTATATTTCTCCTTATTGCAGTTTCTTTTACTGTTTAAAAATATTAGAAGTCTTTTCCCCTTTTGGGTATATATATATATAAATTTTGAATATATTTGAGTGGATTTGCCATTTAATAGTATTTTTCATTATTTGACAGTTTTGATGGTTTGGAACACCTTTGTCTGGTTTTTGGCATTTTGATACTTTTTTGCTTTGGCTTTTGGTGTCGTTTTTGGTGCATTTGCTAGTGGATTTGGAATTTCTTTATATTGTTTTCATGGGGTTTTGTGTTGGGTTTTTTTTCACTTTTTATGTCTTATTTTTAGCATTTCAAGTTATAATTCAGCACCCTGGGCTATTTTTTGGGCAGTTTTTTCACCCTGCAATGCCATCTTTGCCATCTTGACAGCACAGATGATAATTATTTAAGGGATAGTGCTGAAGGCCACTTCTCTGGGACTGGCCAACATCCCTTCTGCATTTCAGCCCTTTAGAGAGAGGAACTAAAACCAACTGTCATGCAAGTAAGTGATTCTGGATTCTTTGCTGATGAGAAGAAATAATGTGGCCTGAACCTATATGCAATTCCAGTTTGATTCCCCCAAAAAAGTGCCTTGAAACCTGAGAGCATCCCAGCTCTATTAAGTGCTTTTGGAAGGCTCTAGAACACACACAGCCTGTGGGAAGTAAAGCATTCTTCTGGGCTCAGAGGTGTCTCATCGTAAATCCACAGGTGATGAGGGAGCTGGCAGGTGAGCTTGTGAAGCCCCTCTTTAGCAACAGTCCTGGCTCGCTGGGGAGGTCCCAGGGGACTGGGAACTGGCCAATGTAACCCCATCCACAAGAAGGGCTGGAAGGAGGATCCAGGAAACTGCAGCCAGTCAGCCTGAGCTCGGTACTGGGCAAGGTTATGGTGCAGATCATCGAGAGCCATCACACAGCACTCACAGGATGGCCAGGGGATCAGAGCCAGCATGGGTTTAGGAGGGGTAGATCATGTTTTACCAACCTGGTCTCCTTTTATGACCAGGTGACTGCCTGGTGGATGCAGGAAAGGCTGTGGATGTTGTGTATCTGGACTTCAGCAAGGCCTTTGGCACTGTCTGCCACAGCATTCCCTGGAAAGGCTGCAGCCCACACCTTGGATGGGAGCACTCTTTCTGGGTTAGGAACTGGCTGGATGGCCCAGAGGATGGTGAATGGTTCTGCATCCAGCTGGGGATCAGTCACCAGTGCTGTCCCTCAGGGGTCTGTGCTGGGGCCAGTCCTGTTCAGTATCTTCACTGATGGTCTGGACAAGGGGATTGACTCCACCATCGGAAAATTTTGGATGACACTAAGCTGGGAGCATGTATCAATCTGCTGGAGGGTAGGAGGGCTCTGGAAAGGGGCCTGGACAGGCTGGATGGATGGGCCAAGTTCAATAGGATGAAGTTTAACGAGTCCAAGTGCCAAGTGCCACTTTGGCCACAAAACCCCCCGCAGCACTGCAGGCTGGGGACAGAGTGGCTGGACAATGCTGAGGCAAAAAGGGACCTGTGGGTACTGGACAATCAACTGAACATGAGCCAGCTGTGCCTGGGTGGCCAAAAAGGCCAGTGGCATCCTGGCCTGTATCAGGAGTAGTGTAGACAGCGGGACCAGGGAAGTCATTCTTCCCCTGTACTCAGCTCTGAGTCCGCACCTTGAGTGCTGTGTTCAGTTCTGGGCCCCTCCTCAGTTTAGGAAGGACCTTGAGATGATTGAGCATCCAGAGGAGGCAACAAGGCTGGTGAAGGGCCTGGAACATAAACCCTGTGAGGAACGACTGAGGGAGCTGGGGTTGTTTAGCCTGGAGAAAAGGAGACTCAGAGGTGACCTTATCACTCTACAGCTTCCCTAAAGGGTGGCTGTAGCCAGGTGGAGGTTGTCTCTGCAGGCAACAACTGACAGAACCAGAGGACACAGTCTTAAGCTGCACCAAGGGAAGTTTAGGTTAGATGTTTGAAAGAAATTCTTCACTAAAAGAATGATTCCATGCTGGAATTCTATGCAGGGAGGTGATGGAGCCACTGTCACTGGAGGTGTTTAATAAAAGACTGGACACGGCACTCAGTGCCATGGTTTAGTTGATGAGGAGGTGCTAGGTCATAGGTTGGACTAGATGATCTTAAAGGTCTTTTCCAACCTAGTTCATTCTGTGATTCTCTGATTCATCTCTCATGTGTCTCTCAGAAGAGGTCTTTTCTCTCTACTGTCTCTAAATCACAGTGTCCTGTCTGAGAGGATGCCTAAAAAGCTTGGAAAAATGCTGTGGAGTCTCTGAAACAGTCACACTCTGAATACCAACACTTCTGGAATTAATTTCTCAAGCCATAGGGGAAGTTTTGCCCTTGCAAAAGACCCCCTTTAATTCTGTCCTGTTGTCCCACAGACACCAGAGGAGATGCACTGGTGTGCTCTCATGCATGGCATCCATTTGGCTGGGAGATTCCCTGGGACTGTGTGCACCTCCTGTGGCAACCAGGGGTTTTTACTGGAAAGCTTGGTCTGATAATAGCTTTTATAACCCAGAGGGTCATAATTTGACAGGACACACTGTGCCAGTCAGTGCTTGGGCATGGTGGAGGTACATTTGCAATTAAATTAAGCTGGCTAAAAATGGGAACCTCTCTTGCATACACAGCAGAGAGAAGGGTTCTTTGAAGCCAGCTGGGATTGCCCATCTCTTTTACCCATCAGCCCAATTTTCAGTATCAATGTGCAAATGGTCACAAAAAAGGCGGACTTGGGACCCCAGGAGGGGATGACATTGTCATTTGGATGTGAAATTCAAGCAGCACAGATGTGAAATGCTTTAGGATCCCGAACCGAGGGTCTGATTTTAAGTGTAAAACTGCCCAGTAGGAGGTGGGAAGCATACTGAAAGCCCATGGAGTTCAATATTTAAGCCCTCTCAGTGAAGAAATCTATCTGCACCATCTGGGTAGGGCCTGTCTGCACCATCTCCTGCCACAGATCCCTGTGGCCATCAGCCTCCTTGCTGTGAGGGATTGTGGCCAGTGTGAACTTTGATGGCCTAAAGGAACAGCCTTTGATGTCCAAGCTGTGTTTCCAGTGGGATGGCAGAATGCAGCCTGAGTTTCCAAATCTTAATTAAATGCACAGTGAACTGGAACAACAAAACAACAGCTGAAGATGATGCAGGTTTATTCTCTTTTTTTTGTTTGGTTTTTTTTTGTTTTTTTTTTTTTTTTTTTTTTTTTTTTTTTTATTATATATCAAAANTTTAGCTATCTAAATGACAGATAGGAGCCACAATTCTCTAAGGGCATGTGATAACTAAATGACAACGTGAGACTTCCTTCTGTTGCAGAACAGTTGTCTACAAAAATTCACCCGTGATTTCACTGATTGTTTTGGAGTGCTAGATGAACACATTAATAATACAAATCATAGTTAGAATCCTTTATGACCCACTGAGTTTAACCACCGGGTGTTGCATTCATGCCCTACCAATTTATTTAATAATGTTTTCCCACCTTGAAACTTACTGTATCTACCCAAATCATCTGTTTGATATCATCTGTTTCAATTGCTCAGCTGGCTCTTGCTAGTGTAATTTAACATTTTCATTAGTTCAGTAAAAGAAAGAATTTAAGGATTTTTATGTTTCAAAGGCGTGATGTGTGTCATGGTGAGAATCAGGTAGGAATTACTATTGTTTAATGAATACTTTATGGATTCCTTAAAGTAATTACATAGTGTAATTAAATTATTTGAAATTCAGTTTCCAACTTTGTTTCCTGAATAGACTTAATTTGATCTTTGGGTAGGGAATAAGTTTCCTTCAGTTAAGCCTTCTGTAGGCAGAATGGAGAACATGTCATTTGCACATAGGTGGCTTGGGACTTCATGGGAAAGAAAACCAAAGAGCTTCCTTGTTTTGATCTATTCTGTGTTTGATGGTTTGTGTTCAGCATGAGGAAGCTACATAAATGCCATCAACTACTCACTGAATTAGCTTATTTGAGATATTTTCCAATAATTCATTCTGCAGCTGTTAACAGTAGACTCATAGGTGAAACAATGCTTGTGCTCAGTTTCTCAACAGGAGCTTCTGTTTGCAACCATGTCATGCAAGGACATGCTCCTACAGACAATTCTGCACATCTGGGGATTCAAACATAAGCCAAGTCTTTGCAGAGGCCGATCAGTTAACTCTTACTGAGGCAAACTGACATGGAAATCAGTGACCACTTGGTTATTAATGTAGCACTTGTGCTTTGGCCATTTCTGGCCCTTTTTTCACCCTCTTTTTGGGAGAATTCAAGGTGATACTTCAAGAATTCAAAGATTCCCAATATATTTTTGTTATTTTTCCTGGGTAAAAAAGTAAAATTATTAAAATTAAAGTAAATTATTTCTATCTTGGATTTTGTCTCAGTTTTTCCTGTTCTCTAGTAGGCTTCTCAACAACATAAATTTTCTTTTGCAGCAATTTCATTACACTTCCATAGAGGACTCTGCTCTGCTACAGACCACAGCCCATGGCCCAGCAGGTCACACAGACCACTGGACCTCTCGACTGGTTCTGTGATTGGCTTAAATGGTTATGAAAATTAACCAGCTCTGTATTTACCATCTTTTAGGGTAAAAGAGAACTTTATTCAGGAAACCCAAAATAGAAGCTTAGGAAATTGCATAATTGAAAGTCCCTAGTCACTGAATTAAAGCACGGGCACAGGTTTGGAGCTGCAATTAAACATATCTTCCGATGTTTTAGAATTTCCTTCTTGTCCTGCATGGAATTATGAGTCAGCTGTGAGTCCACACTGTGCGAAGTGTCTGAACCTGAAGTCTTGGTTCAGGTCCATCCTCTCACTGTGCTTAGAAGTAAATAAAAAAAGTTTCCATTACTTACTGAAATGGTTAGGAGGCCTGAGCCAATAGTTAAACAGTCAAGGTCTGAGTATATCACCAAATGTCAGAGAATGAACTCCATTGCTGAAGGATGGAACCAGGAGCGGAGTGTGTGCACTCTCTAAGTTATTTACTGCAAAGCCTGCACCTTCACTTCCAGAAAAAGAGTGCATGTGAAACACTTCAGTACAAACAGCCCAGTTTTTTCATGGAAAATTAAATAATCATGCTCTAAGGGAACATGGCTTCTTTAATTTTTTTTGCCTTTTTTTTTTTCTTTAAGAATTTTAAGTAGGCAGCCCAAATGAATATGTTCTCTAATTCAAGTCTTAAAAATGAGACTGTGCTCAAGATGGACCATAAGAGAATGCAACCTGCCAGCTTAATTAAGTTTCTGGAAAGCTTCTGGGCAAAATTAATATATGTGGATGAAAGCCAAAATCAGCCTGACTGAACAGATTTTAGCTAGCACACCACAACTCTGAGAAACATAGGGACCTTAAAGTATGCAGCCTAGCAATATTAATTACAGTGGTTAGAGAACTGTCTATCCTTTTTGTGGATGCCAATCTGAATTTATTGTTGTTTATGTCCAAGCCAGTATGGTTATCAGAACAATCTTAGAGTTAAATTAAAAAATTAGAAAATGATTTGCCATCATTTTCTGCTTCAAACTCTTATTAAATAGCAGTTGATGAAAACAGAAAGCTAGATTTACTCAAATAACCTGAGTGTGAAACTGTATTAGTTCATAATGCAATAAAGCCCTGTGATATTAATGTGCTTTATGAAAAAGAGCTCCTAACTTGGCCTTTATCTTTCACTAGAAGAGGATCTCTGCATTAAACACTTTCTTAGTCTTGTCACCAGACACTGTTCCAGAACATTTGGAGCCTTTAGCAGTGCTTTGCGTAGGCTGCATTCACTTGACACGAAGAGAAGAAAATGCAAAATCTTCTGCTCTTTGATCCCCCAGTTCTTCATGTCCATGCTTTGCCATGGTAATATCTCTGCTGCAGTCCTGTGTACTCCACTGCTTTAATTTGCAGCATTATAATGGAGGTAATGTGGCAAAGATAGGTCACAGAGCCAAAGAATCAGTTGGGTTGGAAGGGACTCACAAGGACCATTGACTCCTGACCCTTCACAGGACTGCCTCAATACTTACCCCATGCCTGGGAGCATTGTTCAAATGCTTCTTGAGCTCTGCCAGGCTTGGTGCTGTGACCACTGCCCTGGGGAGCCTGTGTTTTAGCTCAGCCAAATCAGAGAACTCTTCCTGACGTCTTTGCTGAAACCAGCCCCCACTGCCTGCAGAGGGAATCTCACCCCAGAAGGAAGGTCAGGATCAGAACACGTTCAGCTGTTGCATATTTCCAGCCTGTCGTTGGGCAGCTCTGGTGAGCAACCATGAGAAATGCACACACTGATAATACAGGATTGCACTGTACATGGTGGTAACTGAGAAGAAACCGATTTAACTGATGTCAATGCAGAACAGAGACATTCTGGTCTTTTAATTACCCCCCTGAAGGAAGGTAAACATTGCCAATCTCTCTCCTGTTCTATGAAATGTTTCCTTTTCTGTGAAAAGGGCTTTCATAAAAGCTCTGCTTCTCAGTGTACAGTGTCCTAGGAATGCCCTGAAATGCTGGGACTGCTTTCACCAAGCCTCTCCTGGAAGGGTGAAGAGGGCTTTGAGTGACATCCCCATGGCATTTCTCCACAGTATTTTTGATGATGAGGGTCACTTAGATAATTTCTTTGAAAACATCTTGGTGACAGAAATTATATTTTCTTCTGCTTTTCCTTTGAATTGTGGCTATCAGAAAGAACCTGGCATTCATCAAGTTGAAAACGGTAACAGGTTGACACAATTTTCTCCTGTCATCAGTAAGTTGTAACGCTTAAAAGGTAACCATCCATGAATTTCCTGTTCCTGTCAATTCTGCCCTGTCACCCAGAAGTGGCAGAGCCTTGTCCAACTGAACCAGGTAGTTTCAAAAGAGTAGAAAACTGGAACCTGCTTTCCTATCTGATATAGTGCTCGCTTGGATTTTCTAACATCTTAGTAATGGGCTCTTAAGCACTCACTGTCTGACAAATGAACACAATAGAGTCACAAAAATTTCGTTTCCTCACAACATTATGCTGAAAGTATGGGCCCAATTGACCACTCTGACAGTTCACCAGATTTAGTGGTGCCAAATTGTTCTGCAACTGACATGGAGAAATTTTGCTCAGATTTATATCTGAACGCTAAAAAGGCTTCAAATAGGTTTTGAAGCAACGAAGATATATTTTCCTTTCAAAGTCTTGTATCACCTTCTGGAGTACAAAGGTAATACTTGCACGTCATGTCAGATCCCTCTTGCTTTTTCTGGGCATTAGTGTATCAATTGTTATGAATAATATAGGAAGGATACCTGTTTCCAAAGAAGTCTGTAACAAAACTCCTACTGATTTGAAAAGGAAAGTCCTCTCCCTAGGCTCAGATCAGCCAGCTCTGGCAGTACCCTGCCTACAGAATTTAAGTTTACAAAGGCATACACACAAATACCAAACCCATGACATTACAAAATAATGTTAAAAAGGAGAGTCTGGTATTTTTATCTCATACTTCCTAATTGAATTTCATCAAGATTAATGACACTTTATTTTCATTGTGTTCATGTCACAGTTGGTTTTAAATCACGTCTGTTATATAGCCTGGCAATTTTTCATGCAGGAATTAGTATAACTGAGCAGTAAACTATTAGCAAAACAGGTGCTGATCCAGATAGAATTAAATGTAAAAATATGCTCTAAATCTGATTATTTAGATACTTTGCTTGTGATTTGAGATCATTTTAAAGGCAGAAAAAATTTGAACTTTGACTCTTCTCAGTATGCTGTACTTTAAGGGTTTTTTTGATGAGTGAAGGTTATGTGCAGAGTTTCATAAAACCATAAAAACCATGTAACCTCAAGACATAAGAGCAAATTATTTTAGACAAAATGGAGTAATTTATCCCTGAGGTAAGTTCGTGGCAGTAAGCCAGTCACTGATTTGGACCATCATGTTTTGAATTGTTTACTTGGAAGTGGTTTCCCTTTGGAGCTGCTTTACTCCAGGTTGGCTGTGTGGAAGTGCCTTTGGGGGAACTGCTCTCTGCAGATGTCGGGGGTCGTGGTCTGTAATTCAGCTCCAGTAATGTTCAGGATTACAGCTTTAGCGTGGGAGATTTTACTAACTGGTTGAGACAGCTCTGCTGTTCTTAATCCTTGTATATATAAATGGATATAAATATTGGGGAATACATTCTGCAGGGAGAAATAAGCTTCAGGCACAACAGTCACAGTTATAAACTATTAGCAGTCTTTGTAAGAGAAATGTTTCTCATTTTTTACATACACAAGTTGTGTGCTCCCTCTTCCTCTGAAGTCAATTTGGCCTTTGATTTAAATGAGAGCTCTATGGGACATAGACAATTTTAGTCAACATTTTTTCACATTTTCTTGTTTCATACTAACAATTCCGAGCTTCCAACATTTGGATCACGGACTTTGAGCAAACCCTGTAACTTTTCTGCCTCTCTCCATCTCTTGGGAACATAATCTATGCTCAGTAGCTTATATGTAGCTGGATGCACGCCTTTAATGATCCACATCTGAAAGTTCTGAAATTTGGACAAAGTTTAGATTCCTGCCATGTTTTTTGTCCCAGGAGGTTGAAATGCTGAAATTCAGAAAAGCCAGACATTATTCTAAATGCACTTCTGAGGTGATGATAGAGCTCATATTGTTTCTCTAGAAAGCACTGATGTTTCCACTCAGTCAGAAAAGATTAAATATTGTCTTATAGTTGTAAAGTTCTTTGAAGGTGAAATGTGCTATACAAATGATACATTATTTATAATGCTACTACAATATGCCTCAAGAAATAATCGTGGGACTTAATAAGAAATTAATTTTCCCTATATTTTGTTTTCAACATCCCATAAAAGTTAATAGAAAATTACAGTCCTGCACTCAGAGTCTAACATAATGATTCTAAAGACCTATGGGAAGGACATATTGCTCCCTTTAGAGAATCTTATATGAAACTTCCTGTGAAGTCTTACAAGTTTCATCTCTATTAAAGTCTGTAAGGTTTAGTCTGGAGCACTTTTTGTAGCTCTTGTCTATTTATTTATCTTTTTCAATACGTAAAATGAGAGTTTATTAATTCAGGAACCTGTTTATCATGTGCTTTCTGAAATTGCCAAACTGAAAAATTAAAGGATTCTTATGCTCTACAGAATAGTAACATTTGTAATCAGACTTCTACAGAGAAAAGAGAAATTTCATTTTACCTGTCATTTCTGGCACATCAAGAGCTGTTACAATGTGTTTAAAATGCATTTACATGGGTTAGTTAACATAAATTCTTTGAAGAACCTTTGATGCCAGTGTTGCAAAGAGGCATTTTGCTAGTCAGCATTAGTCTCACACATTTTCACAAAGCATAAAAGCAAATATACCAATCTTTTTTATTTGCTATAATCTCAATTTTTTTTATGTCTTCTCTTTTTGTATTTGTTTCTGATTCCTTGACTTTTTCTCCACTTCTCCTGCTTGTTAATATGAAAATATTTTATTAGCAAGATGTGATATTGCAAAAATCTTTTATTACATTTCTAAAAAATATCCAAGACAGTAAAATATCACATAGAAGATACTGTTTTAGCAAAGTTTCATCTTCAGGACTGAGTGTTTTGATTTGCTCTGACAGAGCTTGTTTCTTTAACCAAAACAATCCCAAATTATATTTGAAATTCAAGGAATTGGCTGAGTAGAATTAGGAAGAACTACTTTACATTTCTTACGAAGTTGAGGGACTATTAAGCAGTACTTCATTGATTTCAATTCTTTGTGAAAAGTCATCAGTCTTGAGACTGTTGTCACAGCAAAGAATTTGAGAAGTACAAATACTCAGAATACCCTGTGGAGAGTTCCTATGCTTTGGTTTTATGATGTGTGGGGATCTATCAACACTTCTTTTGCCCAGCTTCAAATGATTGAACTTTACTCTCAGTAACCACCTCCCCAGAGCTGTGGTGCAATAACCAGCTCCCAAAGGCCTGAGAGGCGAGAAAAGGGAAAACAAAAGTAGTCAAAGCAGCTTTCATTTAGATAGGAATGAGCTTTTGGAGAGAAGGAATGCATTGTGGAATTTACAGATGAACTAATCCCAGCATTTTCCAGTCAGTACAAGGAACTCTCGAAAAGGGAAGAATGAGCTGTCACAAGGCATTTCCAAAGGCACTTTGGCAGTGTGGGCACGAAGGGATGTGGTGGGAGCAGGATCTGGGGTGAGGTGTGGGGTGTGCTCAGCTTCTCATGCAAGGCAGGCTCTGCCTGTGATGGAACGAGGCTGTGGGGGCACAGCAGCGAACAAAAAGAATTTCTGCATCCTCCTTGGGTTCTGTCTGGAGTTTGGGACACAGGGTCCAGGGCAGGGAGGGCTTGGGCTGCTGGTGAAGAGCAGTGGTCTCCAGCAGGGGCTCACAGGAGGAGACAGCAAGGGGGAGAATGGTGCAGGAGGATTTGGAAGGAGCTCCTTTTGCACGCAGGAGCAGCCTGTAGGCAGCACCCTCACACCCTGCTCTGTCCCCTCTCTGTGAGGAGGAGTATGGAGGAAAAAGACAGCTTTCCTCTGACTGCTGAGTAAAGCCACAATATTAAATATCTGTATTAAGACAAGATTTTTAAAAAAAAATGTTTTTTGACCAGTCAAAATTGTTATACTCCCTGATCTTTCCCTGCTTCAAGCTCATGGGCAGCTGAAATTCCTTCACAGATTTTAAACTCAAGGAAATAAAATATTTTTTTCTTTAGAGAAATAGCTCTTTGGCTTGTGTTTCCTTTATCCTTTTACTTTAAGTTTTTTCTTATAGTGTGTTTCTACAATTCCTTCAGTCTTATTTAATCTCTCATGCGTAATTTAGGAAAATCTCTCACATGCAAATAATGTAACAAGTGCAAGACAAAACTTGACTTCTGCCATTATTGAAAGGCCTTGTCAGTCAAGAATTCTTGTGGGTTTTTTTTTCTGAAAGAGCTGCACTACAACAACAATTTTGCAATTTTCAGCGGGGAGAAAATTTTTCTTTACAGAAGCAGCTGGGAAACCAGATGGAACGTCTGTGTTTCTTTTTTTTTCCTTCTTGCTTTAACTAAGTTCTCTGCCATTAGAGTTGGTTCCTTTCCTTGGGAAAAAGATGTGGCTATTATATTCTCAGCATGAGATTTGGACACTTCCTCCTCTTTCTGAAATTCCTGTTGTGTTGCAGAGCTTCTGGGTCAATGCTGAGTATTTTCACCTTTTGGAACAAATGCACACAAGTGTTCCATGTGATACCAGGTGGTCACAAAAGATGTGAGTAGGAAATGAATGGAAGTCAAATTCTGACTGTAGAATACTTCAAACTGACCTTTTTTCTTAGAATGGACTCTGAGTGGAGGAGCATGTCCCAAGCCTTTACCTGAAATAAAATGATTTCTCTCTTCTAACCCTTATGTGTCTTAGAAGATGTGAACAAGCTTGTTCCACTTGGCTCCTTCAGCTCCCTAACAGAACAGAGGGAATTGTATTTCAAGAGTATGCTCTCATTCAAATAGTTTCCACATTTTCCATCCTCAGAACTAGCACACCATTCTCAGACTGAGCCACAATTTAAAGTTTGTTTTTCTTTTTGATGGTACCACTTGAGTCCTAAGCCTTTCATTTTCCCGTTTGATATGTCAGTGACAATTTGGAAAACAAAAGTATATGCATACACTTACCTGTCCTGGTGAAGCTAAATAGTACCAAAGTCTCAACAGTGAGTATTTGTGTCTTATTTAGAGCTTCAGGTATTTCTGGCTCCGATATTTCTAACTTCGATTTGCTGAATTACTCTTATCAGTCTTAATGAGCCACATATGTAAACACGGTGTTTCCTGATAGAAGTGCCTCCACTGTCCTCCAGCAAACTAAGTAAAAAATGAGCGAATCTTCCTTCAGAATTTTAAAATTTGATAGAAGTGTAGAAAATGAGAAGTTACTGCTTAAATAATTTAAACTCTATTCTTCTATTATACAGTTTTGCAAGAAACTGACATTTCTGGTAGCCTTTCGTTTAAAATGTTTTCCCTGTGGAACTCTTTATTGTACAACCTGTGAGGATGTGATTTTGCTGATTTTCAGCTAATATAATTTGTTCTTCATAGCAGGGGATAGCTATAATTTTGAAGAAGTAGTATGAAAGAGCATCCTCACTTCACATCTTGCAGTGAAGGATCAGCAGGGATCCTTTCAGAAGATATTCACTCTTCTTCGCCTGAGGCATCAATCTTAAAAGTAAATTAATAAACAAATATTTATTGTATCTCAATAATTATCTTAGCTTTAGTTATCGTAACCACACAATTCCTCATGTCCCTTTTCAAACAACACTATCACCTTCTCTGGCCTTTTAATTGCTACCATGTTATGTCAACCCTTATAATTTATTCCAAGACCTCCTCTTTTACTAATGGTTTCTTTTCTGGCATCACCAGACACTGACACAGAATGGCTGCTGGTGCTGATGTGAGTTCAGCTGTGATCATTAGCAGATGGAGCAGGTGTAGTCAGGTTAGTGGCTGATTTTTGTTTCCATGGGAGGAGCTTTGGAAAATCTCCCCCTCCTTTTTGTTGATGGGGTTTTGATTCCATCACCATCAAAAAGCTGCCATTTCTGGGTGATGAACCCAGTGAACTGACATGTGCCAGGTGATTTGTAAATGTGTGGGTACCTGTGGTAAGCACTGCTTGCTGTCTGTGGAGATCCTACATTTCTGTAGGACAGTGCCACAGGTGGGACAAAACTGGAATATTTGGAAAGTCTCCAGTGTTCTGCACTTTCACACAGAAATGGATGTGAGGGGCAGTATGCTTCGAGCAGGGTGTGGGGCTGTCCTGCAGCTCCTGAGACACCCCAGGGATGGTTCCTGTTGGACCGTTCTCTCAAGGGGTCATTGCTTCAAGGGATCATTGCTTAGCAGAAAACAATGCAAAACCATATTCCATGCCATCAAGGGCACCATCCTATCCAGAGTCAGAGCATGATATTTTTCCTTGAACTTGACAGAACTACATAAAAACCTGCTCATTCACTGTTGGTTAATCTTGCAACCTTGCCCACTGAAGTCTGTATCCTCTCCCCTTTCACCAAGGCCATCAGTGTTTTAGCTGCCTGGAAATATGCCAGGCTGTGTTGGCTTTTCTTTTTATTTTAATTTTTTTTTTTTTTTTTTGCTGTGGAAGTTGCAGATGGCAGGATATTTATTTACCTTGACTGATTTAAGAGGGTGCAATATAGGACACAGGGCTTTCAGTTCTACTGTTTCAAAGGCAGAGAGTGAAACAGCAGAGATGCTGTTCGGCTAGTCAAGGCAACTTACGAAATACCATCCGAAGATAAAAGGATCACTGACATATTTGAGCAGAACAATATGTCTTGGCATTGCTCCTTGCCCCTTGTTTAAGAGCCAGATGGTAAATGTTCCCTTGCCAGGGTTCTATGTAGAAAACAGGCGAGTTATTTTGCTAAGGAAATGGCAGGCATGTCAGAATCAATAGCCTTGGAAAGCTCGCAGTACGTGCCTCCTCCTGACAGATCGAGGGAAGCCGAGGAGAGTGGTGAGCTGGAGCAAGGCACTCACAGCGAGAGGTGATTTTGTTCTGCCAGCAGGACAATTTCCTAATGACGTATTGCATGCTTCTGCCTTCTGTTTAGTGCTCACAAGGAGCTGCTGGGAAGTTGATCACAGCACTTGAAGAGTCTGCAGAGTGTCTGCAGGCTCACACGGCAGAGGCAGGTTGGCATTGCCTGCACCTGGTTTGGGGATGCACTGCAGCCTTTCCTGGGGTCTGCTGCTGCCCACAAAGCTGCTGTTGTTCCATTTATTTATGGAGCCATACCTGTCTGAACTTGATTTTGGCATGAGGTCAGTGGCTCAACTGCATGTCAGAAGAAAGTGCCAAGGACAGCCCAGTTTATAAGAACTTCCCTCTTGTGTTGTTCAAAAAGAAACACAGGAAAGGGGGAAAAAGAAATTGTAGAGGCAGAGTTGACATTAACTATGGCCAGAGGATAACCACTGCATTGGGAATTTTCTATGCTTTCCCCACTAATACAAACACGTGACAGATTTATGTTGGCTCTAATCTGAAATTCAACCAACTTCTTTAAAAGAAATTACAGAGTCCCATAAAGCAGAAGAATAATGGATGGAAATGGTTTACATGTTTGGAGGGAAACTGGAGAATCCTTAAATGTGATTAACATTGTGAAATGATTTACAGGATTGTTTTGAGGTGGGAACATTTTAATAATTTGCATTCTTATAGGATAATTAAACACCTTACTGGACATGGTCTTTTTTTTTTTTTTTTTTTTTAAGGAAATTGTNTTTTTTTTTTTTTTTTTCAGAGTAACTGGTCTGACTGCAGTCCTCTATTACTGGATTTAGAAATATATTTAAACTCTGTTCTTGGCCATGAAGACCATTTTTAACAGCCTGTTTAAATGTGGAAGCAAATGAGGAGATATACTAGGTGCCAGGCTCTCAGCCATCCTAGCCAGGGTTAGAAGTAAAACAGTCTTGCAAACAGGAGTGTGGAATTAATTTTAAAAGATTTACCAACTCAAGAAACTAGACAGAGGTATTTAATTAAAGTCAGAGGAGATGAGAGGTAGCTAGATTAATCTTGGAGGCTGTATTAGTTGATGAATGGAACCCTTTTGTCTGTTCTTAGTTGATATTAATTTCTGGTGCTGTACTCAATTTTTATAGATTTATGCCATGTATTTAAAAAAAATCCCACTGCTGAGGCTGGTTTAACACCATTCATTTCACTTTGTTTTTTCATATATTCTTTTAATGCTTAATGATTGTCATCTAAGTTACAAGATAACCTTACCAGCCATTTACCTTAGATGACTCTTTTTTCAACAAAAAGCCTCTTAAAAGTCATTCACCAAATGGAGAATATCAAACATCAAATATAAAAGCATGTAATAAAAAAAAACCCAACCCAAACTCCAACCATATTAAAAATTCAAATAAGAAATCTAAGAAACCAATCACACAAGTACTTAAAAGAAAATTCAGTGACCTCAATGCCCCAATATGAAGTGAATAATATTAAAAAAAAACCAGCTGGATTTAAAAGTTTGTTTGGAATCTAAACAAATCCTCAGGAATCCAGAAACAAGTCTCCTTGAAAACAAACCCTGCATGTATCAATTGTATTAATATTTCCTATGGAGTCAGATGTCATTGTATGCTCTTGACAGTGCAATTCCATTTTCAGGAAAAGAAATCTATATTTCTTTCAGAAGTGGTTGTATCTGCCCCTGATAGGTAGCTATAAAAGTGTTATTCGACCACAGATTTAAAAAAAATACATAGCTGCAGCATGTTCTTTTATTTTTCAGGATTTTTATCCATAATAAATGTATTTCTGTTCTGGAATAGGATATGGACAACTGTACAGGTATTATTAAATGAAAGAACTCAATTAATTAATAAATACCTGACGTCCAGAAGTTGTCAGGAAAAGAGTAAGACATAAAGAACTGGGAAAAAAATCAGATCATAAGTTATGTGCCACCTAAAGAAGCAGAAAAGTTGGAACCATGACTATGACACAAAGAGATTACAAACTAGTAATTCTTGTTAATTGTTCTGTCCCTGTCAAGGTCCTTTAGCAAGTCTTTCTGAATATGCTCTGTTTTCTTATATATATAATAATTTTATACTTTTTATTAGTATTTTCATTGCTTGCTAGGGATCTAACATTTAAGAATAGTTTCAATGGGATTTTTCCAGATGGTGGTCTAAATTTGTGCATCTTTATGTTCCATGTTGTCACAGTTAAGCAGAAGGCACATACGGGTTTCTGAGAATGGTATGTTAATTTTTCAGCATTGCTATTTATATTTCAAACACAGTATTTTAATTAAAGCTTATGCTGCCGTATGTGTATGCACACTAATTATTATAATTTCTCAAGGTCAACTAGAGCTCATGTCAGTTTGGAATGATATTTCCCATCCTTCTGCCATCTCTGGCTTTACCAGAGGGGTAAAGCTACAAATAAGAAGGTCAGGTTTCTGCTAAAACAGCTACTCTTCTACATAATTACATACACTGGAATATATTGCAAATTGACCTTCCCTAATATTTCTAAATGTATTGTTAGTGGCACAGCATGGTCAAGAATGTGATTAGTTCTTAGACTCCATTTCCAAAGTTCTCAGTGACTGGCAGCAGTGAAATGCAAAAAGTAGGAATAGGAATATTCTTCCTGCCATTTGTTCTTTCCTCATTGCCACCTTTGCTTCGTTAGCTTTTTGGTTATCAATGCTCAGTGAAGGTTTTGAAGCATAAACATGTTGAATTGAGGGGAATATTGATCAGGTGTTAAGATAAGTAATGATTTCATGTGGTAACTCCCATTTTGGCATTAGAGTGCTCTCGGAATGAGCAGATTTTTCAGCTGGGACAGAGGTCATAGCCTTAGAGATTCTCTGCTTCAGCAGCTCCCAAAGTTCTGGCCATTTCCCCAAACGATCTGATTGCAGTGGGCATGTGAAGCACCTCTTACCAAGACAGCTCTCAGTGTGTGACTTCCATTTCATGCCTCAGGGTTTTGCCATCGGGTGCACACTCAGAGTGCTCCGAGCGCTGCTTGCAACCACTCGGGTGCTGATGGAGATGAGAGTATCTGTTAAGGAAGATTTCATTTAAACTCTGTGCTCTTCAGCGAGAACATTACATGAGCTGCTTGATTGCAAGCGATAGGAAATGTGCTACGCCTGCATTTATTTTATTTTATTTTGTTTTGTTTTATTTTTGGTGCTAAAAGGGGCTTAGCCATTAGGACTGGAGTATTTCAGAACTGTCTGAGCTACTGCTTTTAGGCAGCTCCATGAGCTGTGAGGACTGTGCCTTCCTGTAGCAGTGTTTGGAGTGTGTTTACTGGACGAGAATAGATTACAAACCAGATTCAGTAACAAGCAAAAGGATTTTAGAGTAAATTATAGGAAAAGTAACTTCCCCCCCCACAAGATACCAATTCTATTTTACATGTGTTAGATAGAAGCAGCAACCTTCAAATCAAAGGAGTGGTTAAGGACAGTACTTTGAAAGCCTGACTGGATTTGTGTTTCTGGACTCAGGTAACTATCCAGGCAAAAGGCTTGTAATTTTAAAAGTAAATTTTTCAAAGTGTACTATATCTGCCTAGGACATGAAGCCAGTTCTCTTGTCTGCCTTTAAATCTCTTTGCTCCTATTTCTGGCACCAGAAATTATGCTTAATTGCCAGTGATGAAGTATGGCTGGCATAATTTTGCTTTTCATAAAGGGATGATTCGGGTTCATTTTGTTCTGAGAATTGCCCTTCCTCAGCCATTGTGTTAAAGCTTGGAGAATGAAGTGATAAAAAGTGATATTAAACATATTTTAAAATCCTGAAGACTGAGGTGAGAGACTGCTGTGGAGACTGTGGTAAATGGATAGACTTGGACAGAGTTAGCCCCAGCTTTGTAAATACGTACTCAGAGAAAAGTTATTGCATTACTAGTAAGAAACTACACTAGCAGAAGTCTATATTCAGAAGAGGAAGCAAGAATTTTACTAATAAAAGTACTGCCAAAATCTTAAGACTAAAGCTCAAGAGCTGCTGTCACTGCCCAGAATTATATATTAAACTTGAATATGAGACATGTAAATAAAAAGTATTCTTCTACCTTCACATTTTCTGGGTCTGAAGCAGTAAATCTCAGCTTGAATAGATTTGTTGGAGAGGAGAAAGGAAAAGACAGCAGTGTTCCTAGAGAATGCTGGGAATAAAAATTATTCTTCTTTAATTGATATATTTAGCTGCAACATTAATTTCTCTTACAATGTAAATCTGTGTAACAACTACTATCTCTTGTCTTGGAACTTATTCTGAATTCCATAATTTTAGTGGGCTTTAGAGGCTGTAAACCATTTTTCAGAGAATTTGAGCCTCTGTAACCAGCAGAAACAAAATCAGCAATCAAGGCTGGGCTCCAATATATTAATGAATACTACAATAAACATCAGCAAACATTTCCCAGTTTACTAATCTATCCCTGTAGTCCAGGGTGTCCTGGGAAAGAAGGACAGGAACTTCACAGGCTGAAAGATGGATAGCAGAACACAGCTTACTAAATATTAATTAGTGTAGTAACAGTACACTATTCACTTTCCTACTTCAGGGCCTTATTTGACATGGCCTTACACAGAGAGAGGGACATGGGCTATGCATGAATCATTGCAGATATTCATTTGCCCTGGCTATTGTCAAGGTCCCATTTCAATGTTGTAAGTAGACTAATCCACTTTTAGTGTGTGTATTTTCTCTCTTCATCTGTCTATCCTTAGGGTGTGATTTTTGAGCAAATTTCGCCTCTCTGGTGTCTTTAGGAGCACAGAGGAGATGTTGTTGCTGCAATCTCACATGAGGTGATAACTGCTATGAGATAATTTTTTAAATATCTGTGATTCTTCATGTGAAATTGAGGCTCACTCACACCTAACAGAGCAGCCTTTTATAGCATAAAGCTGTTGAAAATTGCACTGTCTAAACCCATGCTCATAAGAATATCACTGGTCATAAGAAAGGCTGTAATTCTAATTCTAGGTAGGTAATTCACAAGGTTGTTTAAATATTCATTATGCATAGGCCTAAAATGTCAGTATGTAGTCTTAAAATTCCACTACTTGGGCTTTCAAGGTCCTAATTAATACAACCATATGATGATATCTTCTCTTCCTATATTTAGCATATTCCTACACTATATTTGCTGTAAACTGTTTCAGGCTATAAGAAAGGTGAAAGGCTCTTCTTGTTTCCTGGCAGCATTTTGTAAAACCTGTATTGTCACTGAATGAAGAATACATAGCAGTGGCAATTTGCTTTTTTCCTTGGGCATGTTATGCATTTCCTTCAGTAATTTGTTATTGTTACTAACTTTTAAAGCCACCTTAACTTGGAAGAGAAGCACTGCACTTAACTTTTGGTTGAAAAAATATGAAAGAAGGAAGAGAAAAAATATATTCTTACTGTTAGCTGTGTATTCTCTCTTCATTGATGCAGAATGAGACTGGGATGGCAGAAACAGTATGTACACATATGAAATATCTTACCCCTGCTAGGCAAAGTTGAGGGCTTTGTAGCATCACAAAGGACCGTCACTGTCCTGACAACAATTTGAAGATTTTCCTCTGGGATGACTGCACTTAAAAATGAACTCAAAGCATTGTAGACTTCAAAAAGAACCTCAGAGACTTAGTCTGTGACAGAGTAAGTCCCATTTGGCAGTCACAAACAACGTTTGTGGGATTTGAGGACCTGCCATGCCATCCTAAGGGAGTAGTAAAGCTTCCAGAGAATGGTGAAGGAAAGGAGGCTGAGCTAACACATAAAGGACAGCACTGACATGCTAAAATCTATTTCAGAAAAACAAGCAAACAAAATTGCCTGAAAATGTTCTTCTTATTTTCAACTATTTGAATGTATTTGTCTTTTAATTATCTCAGACTTCATTATCTCGTCTAGTCTGTCATCCAGGCAGCTCCTAAGCTGTTTGGAGCATGGACAGTCCTGGCAGTGTGGCACTGTGCAGCTGTTCTGCCCTTGGCTCTGGGGAACTGCCCCAGGACAGGGATTTACAGTGCAGTCCTGGGCTAATTCAGCTCTGGGGACCAGGCTGTTCTCAGGGGCTCCAGTAAGAGCTGGAAGCTTCTTTGGGTGTCTCTATCTCAGCGTGATTCCCATGTCCTCACATCCTGGATGCTTCTGTGGTCATAGCCAGAGCTGTAAGTCTGTGTGGGCATGAATTAGTATAACCTGTAGTAAACCACTGCCTTTTTCTATGTAAGTAAACAAATGTGTATTTCTGGGCTTGGACCTCCAGATACTTTCGAAGAATAGTTAGATACATTTGGGTCATTTTTTTTGAATACTCAGGATGAGAGCTGAACTAAAATTTTGAACTATCTGAAAGCTGTTTAATGCCTATTACCTCAAACCACTACTGCTCCTTGCTGAGCATCTTTGCTGGACTTTCACCCCTCCTGCACATACAAATTTGATCCTGAGAAGAAAGAGAGCAGAAGGATATGATTTTCTGTAGAATGTCTACAAGCAGTTACACTGTGGTAGAGCTCTTTGTCTATGCAGGTGATTTTCTGAGCCATGCATGGGTGTAATTCCCAATCCCTTCTGCTGCATTCCCTCTTTGCTGTACTCATCACCTAATGGGGAGGCTCCCAGGTCTGTGGTCAGAGGTGACACTGAGACTTCTGTGATTTGGTTTTGTAGAGCATGACACACATTGCAGCACCTGTTTAATAGTCTATGACTTCAGGCATCAGGAAAAGTAAATTGTAGCTTAAAAAGGGATTAGGAATCTAACCCTATGGTTGCTGCAATACACTGCAAAGTTCCATCAGGCAGCAGTGTTGGTCCCTGGTGCTGGAAGAGATGTAAATGGAAATGCACCATTCTGCTAAGAGCTGTTACAATCTTAAAAATCATTCTTGCTATTTGAGAGACTAAGTACAAATTTAGAAACAATCAAGATGCTTCTGGGGTTTTTTTCCCTCACATTTATTTTGCTATGAGTTCTTCATTGCTATGTCCAACAGTGAACTTTGATACTGTTTATAAAGTTTCAGTCATAACAGCAATGTAAAGTTGGCTTTTAGAGAAAAATAATCATGAAACCTGAGGGAAGCACATAGCTGATAAAGTGACATTTTATGCAGCTGATGATTAGCAAAAAAAAAACCAAACATCTTGGGATGGATTAACTTCCCACTCATCTCCATTGGGAAGTCCATTTCTGAACCTGTAAAGTGACAATGATTTAATATTTTTGTGCCCTTCTCCTTAACCACCCTTATTTTATTGTCCAGAGGATGCCTTTGTTTTCTGTGCTTCAGCCTCAGCAGTCCCAGTGACTGTAGGTATGATTAGGTCTTCTCCAAATCTGTCCATTATAAATATTATTTGATAGAAATCCAGACACATGAAAGAACCTGTGCAATCAGTAGAGCTAATGACAGAAGTAATGCAGGTCACTGATCAGAGTATTCTCTGATTTCTTGCAAAAACATTTATTCTATTTTAAGTGTCAGCATATATTTCTGCCATAATGATTTAGTCACCAATGGGGTGGTGATCAGCTGTTACCCAGTCTGATTCCATTCCCAGTAAATCAGGAGAAAAAGGGCCAGATGTGAATCTTACATGTGAGGTCTGGACCACACAGTTTCCATATTTAACTGTGGAGAAATCCATCATGCTGCACTTCTATCGAGAAAAACCAAACATGAGTAATGAGGAAATTCTTAATTAAGAAGTCAGCAAAAGTCATTGTAAATTGTGCACCAATCAGTATTCCCAGAAGTCAGCATGGTCACATAAAAGAAATGTTCCCTTAAGAAGGTGAATTAGTCTCTGTATCAGTGCTGTCACTTGTCCACCATGGGAGATGGCTGCTGATCATGAGAGAGATGAGTAATAAATGTATTAGTTGTTAATATAAAGATTTGTGTAAGTACATGTTTTAAGGAGATTCCCCCATGCTGCCCAAGGAGTTTTGCTTCAGAGCATGCCCTGGGTGCCAGTTTTCTTAACAAGTTGAGTCCCCCTTAAAATGGGCTGAATCAGTCTTTTTATGATGTGAGCAACAGGGCATGAGCTGGAGTGTCTCTTCCTGAGTGAGACCAAAAGAAGACAGAAACCCTATTTTTCCTCAGTGTTCTGAGGATGGCAGGTGGAGATATGTGTCTGAGTGACCGATAAGCACAAGCCTGGTTCTTAACCTGTCTTCTCTCTGAGTACCAGAACTGCTTGACACTTTGTGATGGCTGATTTATTAACTGAGTTTGACCTGCGTTTATTGAGTTAGCACAAGCAAAATAACATCTGCCAGCTTCTGCCACTGTCAATGAAAGTTAATGTTTTAATGTGGGTATCTGAACCACAAACATCCTAAATCTTTCAATTTCAAGACTTGCCCGTGCTTGAAAATTAAACTATTCCTTATTATACATGGGTTGTTTTGCCATTTTTATTTAAATATATTTATGTAGAAATGCGGTACCTAGTTCTATTTATAGCATCTTTAAAAAAATATATATGCAGCCTAGTACAGAATTGCAAAGCTGTTGATAGCAAGCAGTACAAATATTTACAATCCAAATGAACAGGAAAAACATGTGCTCTTATGCTAACTTGCCATTGGAAGCGTGTCATGCATGGCTAAACAACTGAGCATTAAAAGCTGATAAAATGCTAAGTGGTGCTGATTAAAAAAAACAGAATTGAAAAGGTCCCTAAAGGACAAGGACTCAAACAGATTTATTCCATGAAAAATGCAGTCTGTTTTCAGACCCTTGTACAACAGCAGCCTTAATCTGTTAACCAGTATGACTTAAAAATTATTTTTATTTATAACAGCACCCTAAATGTTTAAGCTGTGTTCAGCCATATGGAAGCATAGTGTATAGAGACATCAGTCATTTTGTATATTCCACACGGGAGAAGGACAGATCAGAGAACACCAGTCAAACACAGGATCATGGGAGAAGAGGGGTGGCATGCATCACACGTGAATATAAATCTACAGAATTAGTTCTAGAGAAGGCACTGGAATGTGAGACAACTGTTCTGGATTTCATTCTCCTCTCTCCTAGCAATATGACTGAGTTCTCTGATTTTCTTCAGTTTTCTTTCCTCCTAGTCTCTATCTATTTTGCAAGGAGGGTTTTTTTCTGCAGCAAAGCCTGTTTGACACCAAGTGTGTGTGAGCGTTTCCAAGCCAAAGTGAAACCAGATTCCCAGTAGGAATGTTGGTGCTACTGCATTTCTGTGTTACAGAAATTATCTTCTCCTGAAATACCGCTGTCCTACAGTTCCCAGTCCTAATGAGAACTGCAAATTGGTGTTTAGTGAGTACTATTTGTAATAAAAATGAAAAATTAGTTTAGTTTGGAGTACTGCTGGTAAAACTAATTATTAATGGCACCCCACAGGGTCACTGAAATGAAGAAAAGTTTTGGTAAATACTCCCAAATTAAGGTTGCATATCTGAAAACCACAGCTGGTAATAGGTAACTGAGATTTTCATAGCTGTCCTGGATAATCAGTTCAAGTCTTCTCTATGTATTGATTCTACATTCCTAAACTGGTTTGCAAACCCTTACCCACTGCAGCAGAAAAGGGTGCATGTTAAAAGACAATTAACTTTCTCTTCATATGTTTAGCAAATGAAGATGAGAGGAAGCTGGGACCATTGCCTACTTCATAGATTAAAAATATACAAATACAGTCAATAAGAGGTTTTGACCTCTTGAGCCAGGGTTGGGATTTGTTTGTCCTTCCCCTCAATAATAAAAATCATCTTTTCTAGAACCATGAAACAACAGTGAAGTAAAGGATGTATCCTATTATAATTTCATGTATTGTAATTTAGGAATATTTAAAACATCTTTCTTTTAGTTTGGCAGAGTTTACTAGAGATATAAGAAAATGAAAAGCATTTACTCGAAGACCAATCTCCTTTCTGAGCTTTAGATAGGTTGGGGTTTTTTGTGTGTTTGACTGAAAAGAGAACTTGTCATATTTAGGTATTGAAAAATCAAATCCTATTCTCATTCTCTACTCCATAACATATGATTAATATATTGTTGCATAGTATCACGGTGCTCATGTTACAATGCCATTAATTTTCCTCTATTGCTAAATACCAAGAAGCTGTAGTTCTCTGTCTGAATGTAGCTGAGGCTTTCTGGCATCCAGTGTCATGTTTTTGGTGTGATAAATCTACCATTTTTACAGAGAGCCTGAGTAAAGTTGCTATATTTAATTTTAAACGTTTAAATATTTTATTTAAACTTGAACCTAAGGTAAAGAGGAAAAACTCAGGGATGGTGTGAGCTGAAGTGCTGCAAAGTCAGAATGAAAAACAGTGAGAAAAACAGAGCTTAGAAAGGTTAAGGTCAGTAACCCATTACATATGCTTTTCTTATATACCATAATGTTTCCTTTTACTAGAAAAAGCTATGAGTATGTTTAAAGGAAATCCCTTGGGAAAATGCAGAGTTCAAATCACAGGGAATGGGCATTATGAACTGGCATTCCTTAATAAAAACTAAGGTGAGTGTTATTTAATTATTCTTGTTCAATAAACAAAATTTCAGACCCATGAATGTCCCCTGTTCTGACATCAGGAACTGCAGGTGGCCACAGAGAAAAATCAGACCTGGGCAAGATCTCTAAAACCACCTCTGCATCCTTGAGTGAGCCACAGTTCCAATTCAGTGACAAACAGTTCACACAAAGGCCCTTACTTTACAGAATATCTCCTTACATAAAAAGATGTATTTTAACTTTTGTTTGAATATTTTTTTCCTTGTTGAACAAACAGGTGTCTGTGGCTTAAAACATTTAATTTGTGATGGGCTCCACGTTTGGAAATATGTTGTATATTCCAGCTAGTTTCACTGAACTCCAAATCTATTGCTGTTGTGTTTATGACTGCTAATGGGTTATGGTTTAATTAGCAATGACCTGTCATCAACACAGTGTATAGGTGTGATGTGCCTGACTTTGCATGAAAAAGCACTGAGGTTACTGCTGGATAAAGTAATTTCATGTTCTATACCTTGGTCGGGGTGGATGTGTTGTGTTATCAACTTGTCAGAACTGTTAGATGGTTTCATTTATTTTCTTTGTGGTATCTGAAAGTCATGCCTGCATCTGCTGTTATGGCTTAGTTTCTGCATAGCTCTTTAATTTGTAGAGGTCTCATTGACAGCAAGAAAAATTAATACTGGAGCCAGTGGAATACATAATGCCTGCCTGCAAAATGGTGTCTCATCACATCTAAACAAAGTTGGGAAGGTGAGGGGAGGCATTATAATTCCCCAGGATAACTGGATTGGAGAACGCAAATGTTCATGGTTAAAATAAGAGCAGTGTTACCCTCAGTGCTACAATAAGGTTTCACATAAACTTTGTGTTAAAACTGTGCTCGTAGGAGGAATTTGGATGTAGTTGGGGCATTATGCATCTGAGGTCTGTTTGATTAAGATTTAAATGTGTGTGTGAGAACCTGATAAATGTGAGTCCCATGTGACTGGAGGGAGTGAAGGACAGTTTAAAAATGATAAAGAAAAATAGATAAATACTGAAATGAATAATGTAGTACCTTGAAGAAGCCAAGAAACTGAGAAAAATATATGAAATGTCTCTCAGAAGGGAAGGATGGTGTTGTATTTCTTTCAAGGCAGGAAAAAACAGGGTTTGAAATTACAGCAATTATATTCAGCAAAAGTTTGTTGCAATATTAAAATATTTGTATGATACTAGATTTGGGTTGATTAAAGAGGTATTTTCAACAAAGTCCTAAATAAAGCTCTCTACAACCTATTTGAATGGATGGGGAAACAGAGTCACAGAGTAGGGTATTGGCCCATGACCCCTGAAAAGGTAAGAAAAAGTGTGGGGAGTCCAGGTACCATTGCTTGCCTTCACCTTTGCCTTTGGAAATGCACATCCCTGCTTGCTAGTGTTCCTGAAGTTCTAGTTTTATCTTTGACAAAGCTGGGTTTTTTTTTACTTTTTGCTGGGGCATATAGTGATGGCTTCTGTTGACAGCACGCTAGAATAATTGGATTAAGGTGAGCCACTATACTTATTCTCATTTTCTATTTAATAAATATTTCCAAAGCCTGCCCAAGGTATTGCTCCATCTGGTTCCACCTGGTATTTTGCAACACATTTCATTTAATGTGTTTAGTATAGATTTACTCATATAAAGCCAAAAGCAGCAGTGAGACTAAACAGGTACATAATTCATACCTCTTTCTACCATGTAGGCTGTACCCTTTGGCTCAGAATTGATTTCATTGTGGAGAATCGGAGCTATGCTCTATGTGTGACAGCATGCTGGGAAACCCAAAAGTTGCCTGAAAATGTGCTGTCATCAAAACAATCTGGAAGTTACCTAAGAAGATTGGGTAAACACTGATATCATGGGTTATTTCCAATTTTGTGCTTATTTATTTTTAAAAGCAATGTAACTCATTGTATTCAAATCAGTTTTCCTCAAAGCCTTCATTCGGGAATAATATATTTCTAAAAGAAAAATAGAATGATTTAATGATTTAATGTCTCTCCCACTTGGTTTATTTGCTCAAAGAAAAAAGAATTCATAATTGTTTGCTTCTGAATTCCAAGACTTTTAACTGGACTCCATGGCCTATCTCCCTCTAGTACTAAATTACAACTGCATATATATAGCAAAATTATTTATCAGTGTTTGCATAGCACTTCTCATTCAGAAGGATCCAGAAGTACTCAATAACCTTGAAAAATTATAATACAAACTACACCAAGGCATACTTTCGCCATCATTGAAATGCAGGCAGGACGCTGCTCTTGACAGAACAATCCTCTGCTCAGATATGGTGCATCCTGCATTCCTGTGTTATTGTGGGCTGCTCTGGGGAGGGCATGAACAGAATGGCAAATGAAGTGTTGTACTTTGTATGTTATTTTTTATTTGGGGTTGTTAAATATAAATATTGCAAAGCCATTTCTGTCATAAGCTTTCTATACTGTAATCATTTCCTCTGCTTGACTGGAATATTAAGTGTTTGGCTGGAAGTATTGTAGGTCATTTGCAGTGGCTGTTCAGTTAGATGCAGACCTGACCTTCATCTGGTTAATTCCCTCCTTCAGCCACAAGCAAACATTTGTGGAGATTAATGAGAACTGTCTGTCACCTTTCTCTGAGGTACTAAAGAGTTAGTTTATAAAGTGAAATTGTTTTTGAGTTGCATTTGGTGGCTTTAGATGAAGCATCTTCTAATTTTAGTGATTCCTGGAATTAGGAGTTCAGTGTGAACTTGAAATATTGCTATTAATATATGAGTGGACCAATGAGAAAGTGAATTTCATGTGGAAGTTTCTGAGCAGATTCAGTGTGGACTTTGCCCATTGTTCTGAGAAGGTAATAATCCAAATAAGTTGGACACTGAAGTAAATAAGTCAGAATTTAGCTTGGTTGCATTCAGATAATTTTTTGATGCTTATGATGGGTTTATTTTTGTTTATCACTTCCTTCTCCAGTGTTTCCATAATCTCTGTGCAATTGTAGAGTTAACTTTTCCTGTGCTCACTCCAAGGAAAAGTAATGCAGGAGAAATAAGACAGGCATCAATGACAGACAGTCAACTCCTTTCAGACATCAATCATCTCTTCCAAGTACCTCAGAGACAGCAGGCTTTGGGTGAGCAGTAGCTCTTCATTATTTTCTTCACTTTCTGTGGAGTTTCCCCCGGTTAAACAAGTCCAGGCAGAAATAACAGAGTCCAAAGGGACATTTGCACCCTTCCTGAGGGCTTGACCTGCCTCCTTGGCAGCAACCTCTCTTTGGTAAGCTGAGCCCTGAGGGTTTATACAAGGCCATACACAAATGTAAAAATGAATGCAAACTGTGTCTGTGCTCTGAGGCACTTTGCGATTACCTGGGGGCTACAAGACCACAGGAACCATGTTCTGTTGCAATTGCTCCCTGTGGGAGTTTTTCAGAAAGGTGCTGTATGCTTGAAATTCTCAGCATGTCCAGGTTTCACCAAACTGTCTGAGGCTTCATTTGGGCAAGGGCATTTCAGAATTCAGTTTCATGTATCTCGTTAATGGTGTTAGAAATGCCTTTGGACCGTGCCTTGGAAGTGGTATGGGACTCACAGTTTTTGATTCAGTCCTTTTCTTTGCTGAATCACCCTGTCTGACCCTGGGCAAGTCACCAAACCTCTTTGGGTTGGATTTATCCCACCTAACTTCTGATATTTAATGAGACAAAGTAGTCATGCTGCTGCCTAAGGCTTCCTGAATAGTTAATGGACAAATGTGTGGCATTTCTGCATAGCTGTACATAGCTCTTCCCCTTGAATAAAGAGAAAGCTTCCAGCTTCTGTTCTCTCAGCTAAGGTGTTTCAGTTAGTTTGTCTATATTTGTGTGGGATGAAACCACTGAATTCTTTGCTTTTGCTCCCATCTAAAAAATGAAGAGTGCTTGCTTTTTCTCCTCTTTTCTCATCCTAGTTATTCTCTCAGACAAGTCTTGTCTGCAGCAATACAGGTCTATTCAAATGCAGCCTTGATTTCAATTTTCTAAATTCTGCAGTTGGGCCCTTTTGTTGCTGTAATAATACAAATAATAACAGAAGCTCTCCCTGTTTCTGCTTTGCATCAGTCAGATTTCATTTCCTCTGCCAAACTAAAGGGCAATCTAATTTGCATTAACACAGGGGCAGACGTTAATGGTTTTGGAATTAAATGTAGAACCTTATTTCCAGATTAAAGTTAATGTATACCCCTGGCAAGACTCTGAGTGATAGGAATCTGTCCAGGAGGATGATTGGCATGTGCATTACATGGAAATGGTCCTGTTCTATGGGTGTTGCTTCCCTCCCTGTTAAGCAGCCTTCAGCCACTGTTCAAACTAAGCCTCTATTGATGCAGCATTTTAATTCTTGTGACTGAGTGCTGAGTGTTGAGGGCTTTTAAGAGTTCCTAAGAGCATAGAGTATACTGCCTGCCTGTAAATGCTTTGCTCTCATGGAAATACATCAAACGAGTGAA
>VXBI01002037.1:459065-475206 GCA_013397375.1 Toxostoma redivivum | reverse complement strand
TCTTTTATCAATTATCACAGTGGTGTCCCATGGAAGGACATTCCTGCTGGGGACACAGGGCAGTTTTCTGTCCCTGTGCTCTCCATGGTCACCCTGCTAAATCTGCTCTGGGCATTCTGGGAAGGGCCTGGCAGAGGCTGGGCAGGGTGGCAGTGGTGACACACAGTGAGATGTGACCCTGCAGGGTGGCAGTGGTGACAATGGGCTGTGACCCTGCAGGGTGACAATGGGCTGTGACCCTGCCTGGGCTCAGGGGTGGCAGCCCTGCTCTCCAGACTTGGATGCTTTTCCATTGTCCCCTCTGGTGACGGAGGTGTCGCTGTAGCAGCAGGGACACACATTTTCTGTGTCTCTTCTCATGTTTTATTGATTTTTCCTGCTGTGTCCTTCTCCTTCCTGCCAGGGGATGTTGTTTAACCTGCCCAGCCTCAGCTCCTCTGCTGGGTGCACCTTGTACAACACAACCCAGACACATTTTCCATCCCTGAGTCCCCTCTGTCACCCTGGGGTGACAATTCTCATCCTGGGCCAGGATTTATTTACAGCTTTTCTTACCCACAGGTGCCTGACAGCCCCTGCCTGACCATGGACGTGTTCATGGCCATATTAATATTAATTAACTCCTCATTTGTTTTTATTCTGTTGTCCCTGGGGACCTACACAGAAGGCTGGAAACTGAAATATTAAATGACTTCTTCCTGGTTTTGGTCAAATGTTAATTTGAGAAGAAATCTTGGGGGGAAATGCCTGTAAATTGAAACGTTTAATTCTGATTTACCCACTGAACAGCATTTCCAGCTGCTAAAAAAAAAAAAAAGAGCCTTTACAAAGAGCCAAATTTCACCCAAAATTAAATTAGCAGATATTTCAATTTGCCAAAAGAGAAAAAAAGTGGATTTTTTTTTACATTAAATTCTTTTGTCTGTCCACATTTTGAAATGTCTTGTGAACTGGCCCCTCACACCTCTGGCACTCTGGATGCTTCAAAGAGGCTAAAAAGAGGTGAAATACAGGGAAACTCAGCAAAACTCCAAAATCCTCCCTCCTTCAGCTGAGAGCAGGTCTGCATTTCTTCAGTGGAGAGAATTCATTGATTGTAAGGCTGCAGCAGGCAAAGGCAGAGCAGTGCAGAACGATCCAGGGCTTTGTCTCTTGTTATTTGTGTTTCTATCCACAATTTAAATCAGGTTATTGATGGCAGAAACAATAATTTGTCAGTTGAATGCTAATTTCCTGCTCGGAGCAGGATGTCTGCCTCCATCCCTGTGCAGATTCAGTTTGTGGCTCCTGGATGTTTCCATATTACAAACACTGGAGTGTTTGATGATGAAGATGATCGTTTCATCCCTTCCAAGCTGTAATGTGCCATTTGAGAACAAATGCCTCCTTTTAGCTGGATGCCCAGAAGTGGTGACAGCTGGAGGAGGATTTATTTTGTAAAAACGAAATTTTCCTGAGGAGGATCTGTGCCCTGGGACTGACCCTGGGGCTGGAGCTGGGTTCAGGTGAGTGCCCCTCTCACCTGTGCTGTGTCCCAGTCAGACCCCCCTGGCTGTTCAGGAGTGTCCCAGCTCCCTCAGACACCCCTGGCTGTTCAGGTGAGTGCCCCTCTCACCTGTGCACCCCTCGTGTCTCTTGACATTCAAATTCCCATCTGGAGACCCTGGGAGATCTGCTGGGATCAGTAATTGCTTTAGGAATACTAACTGGGGCAGTGCTCTGTGCAGTTCCCAGGTCTGAAAAATCCCCATTAAATGTCAGCCCCCTCAGATGGGATTGTCAGCTGCAGGCACAGCAGAGATCTGTCCTGTCACAGACACAGCAGATCTGTCACAGGCACAGCAGATCTCTCCTGTCACACACTCTGCCTCCAGGTTTGTGTCCTGCATGGAGCTGCAGGATTGCTGATGACTCAAGGGTGACTCTTTAATTGCATTTGGTGTTGAAGCTTTACAGATCCAGCAGCCCTCACTGAGTTCTCTGGGTGTTTTTCTCATTTATCCCCCAGTGTAATGAACCCTGGCTTTTTGAGGCATTGCTGCTGCTGTCACAGAGGTGTTCTGTGCTGGTTACCCATGGCTTGCAGAGCAGTAATCCCAAGGGAAGCTGTGTTTATCACAGGTTTCCTGCAGCTTTAATTGCAGCAGGGATGAAAACAAACACTGGTGCTTCGTGGATTGATTGGGAGAGCACAGCAAAACGTGGAGTGGAGCAGAGGGAGATTTGTTCTTTGAGCCTGTCTCAGGTGATGCTGGGCAGCTGCAGCCTGAAGCTGCACCTAAAAATCCCATTTAACACAGGTGGGAAACAGAGCTGGTGTCCCCTTGGAGCAGCACTGGCACATTGGGCAGCTGATCCCATGGGTGTCCCTGTCCCCATGGGTGTCCCTGTCCTTGTCTCTGTGGGTGTCCCTGGACCCCAGGATGTCCCTGCTGTCCCCTGCCCCATGGGTGTCCCCTGTCCCCATGGCTGTCCCCTGGTGTCCCTGCTGTCCCCTGCCCTGGTTTCTGGGTGTCTCTGTGTGTGCCCCTGCCTGCTGTGCTCTGCTGTGGCTGCAGGGTTTCTCCAGGCCCCTCAGTATAAAATTAACTGCTTTAATTAATTAATTAGATAATTAATTAATGTAACTGCTTTAAAGGCTGACAGATCCTCACTGAACCTGGCTGTGGATCTGCTTTCAGGAGCTGCAGCTCAGAGCAGGGAGGCAGGTCCTGGCAGGGGGACAGGGACAGGTTTGGATGCTGCTCTGGGCTCACTGCAGAACATGAAATCAATCCCTGGGGTTTGTTCTTGCTCCTTTTGCTGCTGCTGGCAGAGTGCTGGGGTCTGTTCACCAGAGCTGTGCCTCCAGCCTCCCTCCTTGGCTCTGCAGAGGATTGAACAGGAGCAGGACTCCCTCTAATGCTGGCATGTGGAGTTGGAGCTCCCACCACTGTGACTGACAGCTCCTTAACTAAAAAATTGTCATTAAATTAATTATTGTTTTGTTTTTTTTTTTAACAACTGCTGCTTTGCACAGGGAGTGAAGGTGGGGATGTTTAATGATTCAGAGTCAGAGCTGGGAGCCAGAGGAGCAGCACAGAGGATTTCCCTGAGTACAGGAGGCTGTGATGGATGCAGCCAGAAATGGGATTGAGGGACAAGGTTTCTCCCGATCTCCTCTGGGATATGGATGCAGAAAGGGGAGTTGTTCCTGGGACCATCAGCCACAGATGTTTTATGGGCTCAAGATTTGTCCCACAGGATTACCTGGCCTGTTTCCCTTAGTGCCAGTTCATAGCCAGGCCAGACTGGAAAGGGCAGATCTGTTTCTGAGGAAATTGGGATGTTCTAAAATCTGGTCCTGTTCAGATGTGGAGCAATAATGCAAGTTCTTCAAGGGAATAATCCCAAACCTGTCACCTGCAGTCTGGTGGGCTGAGGATGAGGCTCAGGTGCTCAAAAGATTTTTAAAAATATGGGAAATAGTGAAGAAAATGGATGTACTTGCTGCTGATGGGGCCACGTTGATAACTCATCCATCTTAAGTTTCTCTGCCTAGGATTGTTGTATTTACAGATCAGCAGGGTCCCTGAAAGCCCCCAGTTTATTCACCTGCATTTTCCTTCTCACTGCCTGTAGAGCTGCAAAAACATCATCATGTTAAAGGAGACTGAAATTATCCAGGTTAGGAGCTCTGGGTTTTGTGAACTGATTTTTTTCTTTGGCTCAAGAATAAGCACAAGTGCAGTTCTTGAGGAATTTCCTGATTTCAAAGGAATTCACAGTAGGAATAGCTGGAAAACAATAGTGGTGATGTCACAGAAACTCCACTGAGATTTTGGTGGTACAAGTGAGTCACTGGGAAAAAAAATTATGGAATAGCCTCCTCTAGTGGTAAATGCTTTATTGAGATTTTCCTGAGTGCTGCAGTCAGGGGAGTGTTTCACTGAACGAGGACAGAAGGCCAGAACCATGTCAGCAGCATAAGTGGTGACAGTTCTTTGTCTGCCAGAGGTTTGTGCTTGTGGTGCTCACAGCAATGATCCCCAGTCCCAGACCCTGCCCTGAGCAGGGGCCAGGTGGGAGCTCAGTGCTGGCACAGCCCCTGTGCCCCGGGGCAGCTCCCAGGCTGGCAGCACAGGGGACACTGCAGTGTCACTGTCCCTGTGCAGTGTCACTGTCCCTGTTCAGGGCGTGGGACAGCACAGCCAGGGCTGCTGGGTGCAGAGTGTTACAAGTGCATTATATGATGTTGGCTCTGTGCAAGTACTGGGATAAATGCTCTATGGATAATGTTAAAATAGCATTTCTATGTGGATATCGTTTATTTCTTCTTTCTCTTCTCTCTGCTAATAGCAAAAGTTAAACATAAGTTTTTTAAAAATAGTATGCTTAAACTGCTCACTTAATTAAAATAACAGCCCGTGAACGTGTGATGGGAACCCTGCAGTGACACAACAATTAGCAACATTAATTATCAACACTCACCGGCTGCCAAAGGCCAGGACCACCACCCAAATTAAAAAATAATAAAAAAAAAAGATTAAAACCACCAGCCAATAAACACACATGCTCTAAAAAGGCAGACCCTAAAAGTGGCCATACTAAACAATTCCCCAAAAAAGTTCACTATACATAAAAATCTATAAATATGTACAAAATTTTTATATTATAAAACATATTTAAAGGAGTGTTCCCACAGCAGCAGCATGCCAAGCACCCAGCCATTTTAACCCTTTACTTTATGTCTGTCTCCTATTGTCTTTTTATTAAACCTTTTTAATTCTCCCAAGACAGTGAACCATGTTTTTCACAAGAGGGAGCAAAGAGGAGTTAAATTTGGCTATACCTGGCTCCAGAGGGAGGAGACAGGAGTTGTTTTTGGTTATACCTGGTTCTGTAGCTTTGCTGAAATGCTCTGGATACAATCTGAAATAAACACCTTGTTCCAGAGCCTTCAGGAGCTGAGCCTTGCACAGTTCTGTCTTTCCTGGGTGTTTTTGTGCCCCAGCAGCAGGGCAGCTGTCAGAGCATCTCTTTTGGATCCTGGTTCTGAATCCGAGCTTCTCTTGGGCTCTGGAGGTTCTCATGGATGTGATCAATTGCTGGGACAGTTGCTGACTTTTGGGGGTTTGCAGCTGTGGAGTTCCACAGGCTGAAAAATCAGAATTCCAGGTTTTCCCTTTCTGTAGAAGCATTGGTTTATTTTAACATTTAGTTTGGTTTGCAGCCCTGAGCTGCAGGGGTGCAGCAGCTGCAGCTCCTGTTGCAGGGACCACAGAACGCTGCTGTGCCAGCTCAGGCTCCACCAGGTGGCTCAGGGAGCCAAGGGACGAAATTGCAGCGCTGGATTCACTCAGCTTCCCTTTGGAAGGCAGAAACTGGAACGTTCCCTGCAGCAGAGTGTGAAATAGCTTCACATTAATGAGTGTCTTCCCGATTTTGGATTGCATGACAGGACAGTGCAATCAGGTCCAGAGGAGAGGGGGAAATGTATTTTCCTATACAAATATATGATATTTTCACTGATCTGAAACACTGCATTCTAAAATGGGATTAATTGAATCACTTTTCTTTGGAGCTAAAATCCATAATTGTGAATTAATTTTATGAGAATATAATGATGGCTAGCAGAGCAGAGTCAGTGCAGGGCTGTTGTGTCTGTCTGTCTGTCTGTCAGTCAGTCAGAGCTCTCTGTTCTCCTCACTCCCTGTCCCAGGAGGAGGCAGGAGCCCTGTGCTCTGTGTTCCTGTGCAGCTGCTGCTCGGGGCTGGGCTGGCTCGGCCACACTTTGTGTTTGGGATGGTTTGGTCACAGCCACACTTTGGGATATTTTGGTGACAGCCAGAGTTTGTGTTTGTTTGGGATCAGCAAACAAGTTGATATCAGTGAGGGACCAGGTGCTGATAGGGACTGGCTGAACCAGGTCGTGTTTTCAGTGTACAGCTCCAGTTGTATTGTAAAACCCTAACAATGATCCTGAACTGCTTAAACCTTTTTGAGGTGGGCTGAAGAGTAGGGGTTAATGACATTTTAATGAGATCCATGTCAGTCTGGGGCGTTACCACCACGAGGTGATGAAGGCTTTGGGAATCTCCTGTTGCCAGTGGATCAGGAATTGCTTTTCCAGGGGATTAACCTTGTTTAGAATTGCTGGCAGGAAGCAAAGCCACTTTGGCTTTTGCCTGCCTGTCAGGAGCTGACAGGGTGACACAAAACCATTGACTCAAGGTCAGGGCTGCAATCAATAGAGCTCAGCAGCCCATTAGAAATGCACTTAGAAATGTCTGCGTCCTTCCACGTGGCTTTTTTACTCCTTTGGTGAAAACAGTGTTCTCCTCACTTCTCCAAACTGCACTGGGAGTTGCAGGTTTGGCTGGCCCTGACTAATACCTGCACTGTATCCAAATTTCTCACTGTATCCAAATACCAAATGAGGAGCTCTCCTGGAAGGCACTGACAAAGCTTAACAATTTCAGACGGTCATTATTTCAGAATTGTTAGCAAATTTAATTCTTGCAAGCGTTTTTATGCCTGTAACATGTGTGCTACATCAATAATTCATCTTATTTAAAGTGGAAAGAAATGCTGGTTCCTATTCAACCTCATGGATGTTGTTGAGCTATTCCTGTTGCAGATTGCTTTACAGAAAGGGCATCAAATAAAGGCCAGGCTGCTCTGGCTGGTGTGATGCACTGCAGGATCCTGTTACAGCCTCTCTGTAATTCTAGGAGGCAGAAAACAAAATCTGACACTGAAAAATAATAAGTTTAAGTAAATCATGTAGGAGAAACGTACATTTATGTCCAAGAAATGGGGAGATGTTGCCAGAACAATGCAGCTCCATTATGAATCTTTAATGACTCTGAAAGTCATAATGGTCTGTCACTAATGCCCATTAATGATCTCTCTATACCACGAGTATGGGCTTGATGTTTCTGGCCAGGACCTTGGAGAATACTTTAAATGTGCCTTAAACTTTCTCTGATCTGCTGCCCGTGTGTCTGCTCCAAATGTAGACTGCAATAGCCTGGGCAGGAGCAGCTGGTGAGGCAGCATGGCTTTGGGGATAAGAAAGTCTTATTCAGGTAAGATGGATTTAAGCAATGTTTTTTTAACAGGAAAAAAATGAGAAGGTAATTTCTGGTAACCAGTAGAGGTTATAAACTATATAAAGAAATCAGAGTTAATATTTCTTTAGTACTAAGAGTGTGGTTGTTCTTTGACTTCATGAATTTTCTTTAGTAACTCTAAAAAATGTGATTTAAGAAGGGAGAGGCAGGTGTTCCTGTTCATTCCCACTGATGGGGGCTGTGAATAGACTGCATGTGCTGCTGAACTGGCGGATTTGTCCTGATTAAATATGTGTTTCCCATGTCAAACAGGTTGATTTTATGGCCTTTTAAACATCTGCCATGTATTTAGTTAATTTTGTACCCAGACTTCTGTCAGGTATAAAGATTGATTTAGAGAAAAAATAAATTATTCCATTTCTTTTCTAATTGCCTTTCATCAGAATACTGTGCTTAACTTTAACTGGAGACAACCTTGTCATAAAAACATTTTCAACACAAAACCATCTTAATTTTAATTCCTCTATTCTTTTGTCCATGTTTTAGCTGAAGGCTGATGATGGTGTAATTGTGTTTTCTTCAATAAGGAAGAAGTGTTCTGTGCATGGGGTTTGTGAGATGATCAGATTTCTGTAACAACCAACGCCCTGCAGTGTTGGAGAGGAGCAGAGCAAATCCAGGGGCTTTGGGAGGACCCCGGCATCAAACAAAGATCTGGTGCACAGCATTCAGCATTAACTGGATATTAGCTTGGATATTAGCTGGATATTAACTGGATATTAACTGGATATTAGCTGGGCTGGGTCACTCTGCATTAGAAATAAGCTTATTAATTAATGTTCAGGACATTGCAGGGGGCACCCATTTTTCCTTTTGTCTTTGACATGAATCTGTAAATGTGGGTGCAGAACAGTGTGCAGTGCCAGGGGTGCTCTCTGTGGTGGTTTGGCGTTTTCCAGACCTGATCACCAGGGATGATGATGATGATGCTGAGCACTGCTGGTGCCTCTCTGTGCTGGGAGCTCTGAGCTCTGGAGCTGGGGCTGACAGAGGGGAATGGGGCTGGGGAGCTTCTGCTGTGGGTTGGGCTGTGGGGTGTCTGCTGTGTGACCCCAGTGTGCAACTGGGACAGACTGGGCTGTGGGGATGTCACTGTGGGGATGTGTCCTCCCTGGTTTTTGGGGATCTGTCCCTGGTTTTTAGGGATGTGTCCCGGGTTTGGGGATGTCCCTGGTGTCGTGCCCGAGCTGGGAGCTGCTCGGGGCTGCAGTNCGCAGCCCGTGCCGGATTCCGGGCCCCGCAGCTGCAGAGGGCGAGTTCCAGCTCCCAGCCCTGAATCCCAAACCCTGGGGCAGCTCCAGCCCTGTCCCGGCTCTCCCGTCCCTCTCCCATCCCTGTCCCATCCCTCTCCCTGCTCTCCCATCCTTCTCACAGCTCTCCCATTCCTCTCCCATCCCTGTCCCTGCTCTCCCATCCCTTCTCCCATCTCTCTCCCATCCCTCTCCCGGCTCTCTCATCCCTGTCCCTGCCCTCCGAGCTGGCTCATCCCTGTCCCTCTGGAGCTGGCACGGGCAGATCCCGAACCTCACGGTGCAAACCCCGCGGGCACTTTCCCGCACTGACTGCAGGTGTCCCTCTTGCTTCTCACTTCCCTCACTCCGTTCCTTTCCAGCACTTTCAGTCCTGGAAATCTGTTCCGTTCCTTTGGTTTGTAACTGTTTACAAATTCATGTTTTGCTGCCTACTTCCTGTACAGGAAACTCCACGTTTTTCTGAAAGCTTCCTGAAAAGACTGAACATCAGAGGTTTTTAAGTAGGCTAAAATTTATGGCAATAGTGGTTTAAAAATATAGTCACTGAATAAGGTGTTTTATATATTGCAGAGCTGGGGAAAAAAAGAAAGGGCTGAGGGAGGTGAAAGTTTCTTCCATCACTGACAGCTCCCCTTTGATTCCCTGGTGTTTGTGCCTCTTTTTGTAACATTTTGGGTTTGCTCATATTTGTGAGTCAGGAGGAAGAAAGGCAGAAAATTAATGTTTGTATTTGTGTCTGTATGAATATGTGGCCAGAGAGCTTCTTAAAGTTTCTATGCCTGACAATCGAAGTGTGCTCCTTGTCCCTTCCAGCACAAGCTCCCAAGCCTGGGAATGTTGTAGATAAAGCTAAACTAAGTTTATTTGTGTGTAAACAAGGTTAAGTTGACCTCAGCTGAAGGATCAGGATGTGGAGGTACTGATGGGTTCTGTTCTCATCAGAAGAATGTTGTAGTTTTTAATGAAACAAGGGAAGGTCTGGGAGGAAGAGGTGGAGAATGAGAGTGGTAAACAAGGGCTGGGGCTGCAGGGAGAGGAAACAAAAAATGCTGAAAAAATCCAAAATCCTGATTTCCATCAGCTGTGTGACATTGTCTGTCTGAGTGCAGCCCAGCACACTCAGGTTTATGAACTGGGTGCTGCAGAGGCCCCCGTGTGGGCTGGGAGCTGGATTGACATCATGGAATTATCCTGTGGTGGGTTTGGGCAGAAATGTGCCAGGGTGGGACAGTTACCCAGCCTGTGCCACAAACGTGGCCCTGCTCAGCTCAGCTGGACCTAAGGAGGAGCAGCAGGGCTGAGCTGGGGCAGCTCCCTGTCTCTGATTCCTGAGCACTGCTTCTCTGCATAGCAACAGAAGCTTTTTGAGCTTCCTGATGAGGTCTGAGTCCCCACAAATGTTCCCAGCCAATATTGGGAGCAGCAGCAGATGTTCTGCCATTAGCTTCCTTCTCTGAATTGACTTCTCTGAATTTCTTCTAATTTGCTTATGAGAAATTTGCATACACTTTTTTTTCTAGTCTCCAGACCTATTTAAATCCCACAGAGCAGATGCTGGCTCGTGGTTCATGTTCCTGTTTGCTGGCCAATATTTTTCGTGGTGCTGCTTGTGAAGACATTGCCTCTAACCTGTGGCAGTGAATTCTGTTCTGTTTACTCATGGTGCACTGTGCATTTCAGCCCCAGTTCCCTGTGTGATTTCTAGATGTCACCAGCAGCAGCTCCTGCCATGAGGCCATTGGTGGGAGGTGTGGCTGAGCCCCTGCCTGGCTGGGTTTATCTCCCCACGTGTGCCTGAGCACTGCCAGGAAAACACCCTGACCTTCATTAGGTGATCACTTAATTTTGGTGGTGCTGAGCATTACTTGTCCTAGCAATGCATGAGGTGCAGTCTGAATCACTCTGCAGCAAGTTCAGTACAGCAGAGCTGATGTTTTCCTTCATGGTGTTCTCTGTGTGGGAATGAATTGCCATCTGGAGTTGCTTTTATCTCTTCCTTGTTGAGTGTTCAGCCCAGGTGAGATGGGCTCAGATGAACCTTTCATCACTGCAGCCAGGTCTGGCTTGTCTCACCTCTGTTCCTGCCATGGTGAGCTGACACACGATGGAAGCTCAGGGTCCAGTCTTCTGTTCTTCTGCTTGCACAGGCTCAGACCAGCGTTTGTTTGGGTGAACTGGTCCCAGTTCCATGCCAGTGAGTGAGCCAGGCTCCACTTCCACATTTCCAGAAGCATCCTTGACTGGTCAGGGTCTGTCTGCAGTTCTGGAGAGCTCTGCCTCCATCCAAGACACATCCAGCACTTCTCCCTTCATTTGTGAGCAGCTCTGCTCCCCTTCCCTTGTCTGTGTGAATGTGGTGCCATGACCTTGGCATTTGGGTGGAACTCCCACAAAACCAGTGCCAGGCTCTTCTGAGCCCAGTCTGGGTAATTGGTTCTCGTCATTAGGGACCAGCTGAGTCTTAGCTCATTAACACAGCAGTGGGAATTGCCAGGCTTGGCTTCCATCACAGGATCACAGGGCAGAAGCTTGTTCTGAGCAGGGCTGGGAGAAGCTGGGGAGAAATGCTGGGGAGATGCTGGGAAATGCTGGGGAGATGCTGGGAAATGTTGGGGAGATGCTGGGAAATGCTGGGGAGATGCTGGGGTGCAGGTGGAAGGAGGAGAACTCTCAGACACTCCAACTCGCTGGAGACCCACTGAGCCTGTTTTTATCGAGCTGTTGACAAAGGATGAGCCATCAGATCTGTGAAAAGGTGGGAAAAGATCTTATTTGAGTAATGTGGCAATTTGCAGACAGCCTTGGCTCTGTGAGGGACCATCTACAGGGTTTTGTCATGTGTGAAGTGGCCTTGTGTGAAGTGTGGCAGTGGCATCCAGCCCACACTTGTGGTGTGTCCCATGCTGAGATGTGAATATTTCAGGACCAGAAGCTGTCATTTCCTCTGCAGCTTCCCAGAGCCATGGTGCTGGAGCAGCAGCAGCTCCTCTGTGCCTGCTGGGCACTGGAGTCACCTGGACACTGAGTTCAGCCTGGCCCCTGGCACTGGGATCACACGTGGCCATACTGGGAGCACTGGGATCACTCACTGGGATCACACATGGCCATACTGGGATCACACATGGCCATACTGGGAGCACACATGGCCATACTGGGAGCACACATGGCCATACTGGGAGCACACATGGCCATACTGGGAGCTGCTCTGGATGTGCTCTGTGACCTTTCCCAGCTGACTGGCACTGATCCTTTGTGCTTGGCATTTTGGGATGAGTGAATATGAATTAACCCAGGCAAAAACTACTTCTATTCTTCTATCTTCAAACAGTGCCCTTCTTTTCCAAAAATGGCTGCACTACCAGGTCAGAGCAAATCCAGTTTTTTACTGCTACAGTGCTGTAAAGGAATTGGAATTCACAGCTGGGAAAAGGCAGAACTGGGTTTTCTCTCATTAGTATTTTCTGTGAGAATCTGAAACTGATGTTCTTTATATGAGGTGTTGTGGTCATCCTGAGCACTTAGCAGGAGTGAGTGCTGTTTGAGCCAGGCTGGTTAAAGCCAGGCTGATGCTGTTTAAGCCAGGCTGGTTAAAGCCAGGCTGAGTGAGTGCTGTTTAAGCCTGGCTGGTTAAAGCCAGGCTCAGGTGGGCAGGACCAGCAGAGGTGCAGATCCCTGAGCCCCAGCCCTGCCCAGCCTGGGCTGGCTCCCAGGAAAGCTGACTCACTTCCAGGGGATATTTCACGGAGCAGTGATGCAGGGCTGGGCTCTGAGCAGCTCTGCTTCCTGTGAATTGTAATTCTGTTTATTTAGGAGAGCAGAAACTGCCGGGGCCTCAGTGCTGCTGTGTCATCCCTGACTGGAGCAAGTCTTGTTTATCTCATCCTCAAAAGAGAGACAGGGTTCTGGTGGTGCTTTTCAGAAAATAATGCTCTACTTTTGGAGAGTGTAGGCAGTGGAAATAGTCCATAGGTTTTGATGTTTGAAGCTTTTTTTTCCTTTTTGTTACTTTTTCTGTAACAGCAAGAAAAAAGAGCCTCGGGGAGGACTCCTGACACCCAATGCCAGGCTGATTTTTTTTTTTCTGTCACACCAAAGCAGCTTCAAGCTTGTAACTGTAGAGGAGGGTTTGGGGTTTAAGATGGACTGAGAGAGGCTTGGAGCAGGCTTGGCATTTTTTTGATGCAGCATTTGTTTTGCCCAAACACTGTTAGTTTGTACAAGGTCTACTACAAATCTTTTACTACTTTTTGTATAGGGGAGCAGGAGATAACTGTGAGTGCTGAGAACAACCAGGTGAGTTTGGTGTGATGGGATATTCCAGGGTGCTGGAGGTCAGTCCTGCTGTTTTGAAGCGAATTGCTGCTGCTCCCAGGGCTCAGAGCAGCGTGGGTGCCCTGCAGGACTCACCTGGGGCTCACACCTGGGGGAGGGATTGCTGTGCTCAGGACAGAGAACATGCTCCTGGACCACGGATGTGCTGCAGATGGGGTCTGTCTGTCTGTCTGTCTTTGAGCTGCTCCCATGGCAGTCAGCTCTGCTGCTGGTATTTTTTAGGTATTTTTCATCTGGCCTCAGTTTTTGTTTTGCTCAGCATGAGAAGGGCCAGACTGGAAATCTGTGCTCAGGAGAGATCCAAACTGAGAGCAAGCAGCAGTGGGACCAGCAGGATCCAGGCAGGATGAATGGAAATCCAGAACTTGGCACTTGGCTCTCATTCCCTGGCACAGCCAGCCCTGCCTGCACTTGGCCAGTGACGGGGCTTGGGTGGCTCTGAGCAGGACCAGAACCAGGAGCTGCTGCTCTGAGCAGGACCAGAACCAGAACCAGGCAGGGGCTGCTGCTCTGAGCAGGACCAGAACCAGAACCAGGCAGGGGCTGCTGCTCTGAGCTGGGACCAGAACCAGGCAGGGGCTGCTGCTCTGAGCAGAACCAGAACCAGGCAGGGGCTGCTGCTCTGAGCTGAGACCAGAACCAGAACCAGGCAGGGGCTGCTGCTCTGAGCAGGGACCAGAACCAGGCAGGGGCTGCTGCTCTGACCAGAACCAGAACCAGGCAGGGGCTGCTGCTCTGAGCAGGGACCAGAACCAGGCAGGGGCTGCTGCTCTGAGCGGGACCAGAACCAGGCAGGGGCTGCTGCTCTGAGCAGAACCAGAACCAGGCAGGGGCTGCTGCTCTGAGCTGAGACCAGAACCAGAACCAGGCAGGGGCTGCTGCTCTGAGCAGGGACCAGAACCAGGCAGGGGCTGCTGCTCTGACCAGAACCAGAACCAGGCAGGGGCTGCTGCTCTGAGCAGGGACCAGAACCAGGCAGGGGCTGCTGCTCTGAGCGGGACCAGAACCAGGCAGGGGCTGCTGCTCTGAGCAGAACCAGAACCAGGCAGGGGCTGCTGCTCTGAGCTGAGACCAGAACCAGAACCAGGCAGGGGCTGCTGCTCTGAGCAGGGACCAGAACCAGGCAGGGGCTGCTGCTCTGACCAGAACCAGAACCAGGCAGGGGCTGCTGCTCTGAGCAGGGACCAGAACCAGGCAGGGGCTGCTGCTCTGAGCAGAACCAGAACCAGGCAGGGGCTGCTGCTCTGAGCAGAACCAGAACCAGGCAGGGACTGCTGCTCTGAGCTGGAGCTGCTGCTCTGAGCTGGACCTTGCCCTTCCTCAGCCCCAGAGCCACTCCTGGCCTGGCTGCCAAATTCAGGCTCTGCTTCTGCCCAAGCCAGGCAGCTCCTGAAGGCTCAAGCTCATTGTAGTGATCAGAATCAAGGAAATAATCGTCAGCAAACACTCAACAGATGACTGGGAGGGAAAACCTTAAACCCAGAGTGGGTGAGATCTTTGCCTGCTTGGAAGCAGTGGCATTGCAGTGGTCAGGTGGCAGCTCCAGGGAGATGGTGGCACTGTCCCTGTCCCTGGGTGTCCCCTGCTGCTTTCTCTGGGATTTCAGTGGCACTGGCACTTAACCCCTTAGCTTTGATGGGCCCCACTGCAATAATCATAAACAAGGAGAGGCAATGTGTGCTCAAGGAATGTCTGGTTGTCTTCTACATTTCAAAAGTCACTTGGAATGTAATTTTATTTTATTTTACCTTTGTAGCCTGGTGGGGAGGGAACAGCTCTTGCTTTTCAAAGAAAATAAAGCTGTTCCCTGAGATTTTTCTGTCTGGAACACTGAAGTAGTCCAAAGGCTGGTCCTGTACCAAAGACATTTTCCCAACAAGATCTTCATTTTCATGTGCCATTTATAGTAAATGAAGACATGTTTGTAGGAGTGCCGATAGATGAAGAGGTTGCTCATGCAAAAAAACTGGGGGACTGTTTTTGAAACTTAAATCTGATTATGCATATATGCTATTTTTGTTCTTCTCTTTAGTTATCTGTCAAGGAACATTTGTGCAAATGAATTTTCATTATGGATTTTCAGTATGCAGGCTGGAAAGATATCCCAAATACTGCTTTTATAGACAGCTTTTCCCAGGATTTTCAAGGTTAGCTGGATTCTGAGCTCTGGTTAGTCTCTGTGGAAATGCAATGTATTGTGACCTTGTGGGACAGATCACAATGAGGCAGCTTCACTTTGATCTGAAGATCAAACACTGCTTTCCAGATTGGGAATATTTATAAAGTAATGGGTGAGTCTCAGGGAAAAACCCAGTCTCCCTGCTGGCTGTGCTGGGAGTGGAAGGATGGCAGAACCATCATGGTACTGGTGAGCTGAGGGGATGAGTTCTGCTGATAACACCAACTGCTGGCTGCTGGCTTGTGTGGACTGGCACATGAGGGGAGTGCTGCAACTTGTGAATTGCACCTATTTTTACCCTGCTGTCACACTGAAATGAGGAATTTGGAGTATTGGTTTAATATTGTGTGCAGGGGCTGCCTCACAAACTGTGTGTGTGAGGTGTGCACAGGCAGCTCCTGCAGCACTGGGGCACTGCTGGGGGGGACTGTCCCTGAGTGACACACAGGGGACTGCTCAGAGTGGGCACTTTGGGCACTTTGTCACACCCTGGGGACTGCTCAGGATGGGCACAGTCACAGTCTGGGGACTGCTCAGAGTGGGCACTTTGGGCACTTTGTCACACCCTGGGGACTGCTCAGGATGGGCACAGTCACAGTCTGGGGACTGCTCAGGGTGGGCACTTTGGGCACTTTGTCACACCCTGGGGACTGCTCAGGGTGGGTATTTTCTGCCAGCTCTGGTTTGGCCGAGGGCACCTGGAGGACAGGAGAAGGGGCAGGTTCCCTCAAAGCCTGGCTGAGCCTGGAAGCACAGGAGGAGCCTGGTGCTGTGCCAGCAGCCCAGCCAGCCCTGGTGTGTGTAGGGCCCAGGAGAGCTGGGTGGGGCACGGGGGATGCACTGCCAGCCCTGGTGACACTGGGGTGACAGGATTTGCCGTGGCAGGGCTCAGCTCTGCCTGGAGCCAGCTCTCAGGGCCATCCCGGCCATCCCAGCCAGCCCCGCTGCCTGTGAACCCCCCCCGCCTCGGGATAAATTCTCTCAAGAGTTGTTTGCCTCCAGGGCTGCAGATCTCTGCTTTATTCCCAGCCTGAGCTGCTCTGATAGAGGCTCCAGCTGCTGAGAGCGTGCTCAGGAGCAGGGAGTGGGTGCAAAGGGATCTCCAGGAGCTCCCGTGTCCCTTGTCCTGTGTGTGTTCCGTGTCCCGTATCCCGTGTGTGTCTCCTGTCCCTTGTCCTGTGTGTGTCCCGTGTCCATGTCCCATGTGTGCCCTGTATCCCGTGTCCATGTCCCCTGTCCCGTGTGTGTCCCGTATCCCATAT
>VXBI01002037.1:440865-458763 GCA_013397375.1 Toxostoma redivivum | reverse complement strand
TCCCGTGTCCATGTCCCCTGTCCCGTGTGTGTCCCTTGTCCCGTGTCCCTTGTCCCGGGTGTATCCCGTATCCCGTGTATGTCCCGTATCCCGTGTCCCTTGTCCCGTATCCCGTGTGTGCGGGCTCGGTCCCGCCGCAGCGCACCGGGCACAGCGCGGTGCCAGCTCTGCCCAGCACGGCTCTGCTGCCCTGGTACCCCCGAGCTGGGGGAATAAACCCGGCTGGGGGAGAGCCTGGCCTCGGGGGACACACGGGCACCGTGCGGGGACAAACGGGGGAACGCGGCAGCCACAAGGAAATCGCTGTTTCCGAGGATTTCCGACAAAGCTGGAGCTGAGAGCGGGCGGTGAAAGGAGCGGCGAGGGAGGCAAAAAGCCCCCAGTGAATCCCTGGGGCAGAGAGGAGACTTCGTGTAGGGATGAGGGAATGGCACGGGAGAGCTGTGGCTGCAGTGCCCGCCTGCCCGAGCCCCGAGCCCGGCGCTGCTGGCAGCCAGGTGCGCTGGCTCCGCTGCCGGCGGGGCTGTTTGCGCACCGCAGTCACGTCTGCTTGGTGTCTGCGCTCCCGGGAGGCGGCTGCGGGCGCCGCAGGTGNAGGAGCGGGAGGAGGAGGAGGAGGCACGGAGGAGGAGGAGGCGCTGATCAGGGTTTGCTGCGTCGCCTCATTTCTGTACCCAGCGCACGGCTCGTGGGGAGTGCGCGGTGCCTGCATCGCTGCCGGAGGGATCCTGCTGCTGCTCCTGCTGCTGTTCCTATTCCTGCTGCTGCTCCTATTCCTGCTGCTCCTACTGCTGTTCGTGCTGCAGCCCGGCTCGGGAGCCGCCTGCTCACCTGCTGGAAGTGCTGCGGAGCGAGAGCCGAGCGTGCCCGGCTCACCTGGCAGAGCCTTCCCCAGGCCGGGCCCCCGCACCCAGGCAGCGCCTGCGGCTGCCGCGGGGCTTTCTAAAGAGAGCAGCAAAGGGGATCCAGAACAGCCCTGCTGGAGTCCAACAGGTGTTTGCTGGGATTTCAGTGGGGAGGGCGCGGGTGGGAGGAAAGTTGAGAGCAGAGTCGGGGCTGGGAGAGATGCGATGATCCTGCGCCCGGGGGCAGCGCCGTGTGTGCCCGCCTGGAGCCGCCCGGAGGGATGTCCTGCGAGGGAGCTGCGTGCCGGCCCTAGAGACGCTCACCTGTGCCGGCAGACCTCCCCCTGCTAGAAGGGAGGAACAGAAAAGCACCGGGAAGCCAAAGGGGAAGATCGCAGAGGACGACACCGCTCCAGCTCAAGCGTTGGGGCTCTCCCCGGCGTGTCCCGGGCTGGCCGGCGGTGCTGGCGCGGGCCGGGCTGTCGGGCAGTGTCCCCAGCCTTGGGGACGGCGAGCAGCATGCTGGCCAGGGCTGGCCAGCGCCCCCCGTGTGCCTGAGCCGTGGCGGCCATGGCCGCAGCCATCGCCAGCTCCCTGATCCGCCAGAAGAGACAGGCCCGGGAGCGCGAGAAGTCCAACGCCTGCAAGTGTGTCAGCAGCCCCAGCAAGAGCAAGGGCAGCTGCGACAAGAACAAGCTCAATGTCTTCTCCAGGGTCAAACTCTTTGGCTCCAAGAAAAGGCGGAGGAGGCGACCAGGTTGGCCGGGGTTGTGTCTTTGGGGGGTGGTTGGTGTGGTGGGATGGGATGTGCTGGAAGCTGGGATGGTCCAGGTGTGGCAAGGGGCACAGGTGTCTCAGTGCTCCCACAATGGACCTGCAGGTGCTGCCAGTCTGGCCTGGCTCACCTGGGTGCCCCATGGCAGCCCCTTCCCCTCTCTGTCCCTCTGGTTGGTTTGGGGTTCCTGTGCCCCACCTGCCCTTTCCCTTCTCTGTCCCTCTGGTTGGTTTGGGGAGCACCCAGGGGTGTCTGTGCCCCACCTGCACACCTGTGTGCACCCCGGTACCTGTACAGCTCTGTCCCTGTGGCACACATGCACTCTCAGGCTGTGTTTGTGGGGGAGATGCTAGCAGGGAAGGTCCCACACCTCTCTCAGTTCATATTAAATAACTTTGTGCTCTTGGATCTGGATTTGGTGTCCTGCTTCACAGAATGGCCGTGCCATGCTTTCCCTGCTGGTTGCAGACGAGGCTTTGTGCTTTTGCTGGCACCTCCCAGCGCCCTGTGCCTTTCTAGGAATGCCACACCTGAGCTGCCCTGTGGGCACGAGGTCCTGTGGGTCACAGGTGCAGGGACCAGACTGGGTCCCTGCTCTGAGTGGATTGGTTTGTGTGTGGGAGGAGCAAAACCCTCTGGAAATGTTGCCGTGGCTTTGCTGGGCTGGAGCATTGATGCTTTGGCCACTGCACCTCTGCTGGCTCAGTTTGCCAGCAGCTTTGGGATGGGTTATGGCTAAAAGTGAGGGCTGGGATAATTTCTGCTCAGGAGAGTTGGTAGGCAGGAGTTGTGTGTCCATCAGGATTCTTATCAAAGTTGCTAGTAAGATTTACTACACTTATGCAAAGTGTTGTGAGCTTCTTCCTTCAGCCCCTGCTGGAATGGAGTGCAGTAGCAGAGCTCCCCGGTGCACCAGGAGCCTCTTCCACACCTTCCCAGGGCTTGATTTGCCTCTGAGGGGTTTGTGGGATGCTGTGGAGGAGCTGCAGGGCTGCAGGAGCCCCTGACAAGCAGAGCTGTGTCGGTGACTACAATGCAGATGTCATTGGCATGCAGTGGATGTAGACCTTCCTTGCAATCCCTGGGGATGCTCCAGGCAGATATCCTGGTGGCACACTGGGCAGCACACCCTGCTGCTCTGTGCCCTTTGTCTGCAGTGATGTGGATTCGTGTGAGATCTCCCTTTGTAGCTGTGAAGCTGGGGATGGTTATGGGAAAGAGAAATCTATCCAAACTATGCCTTGTTTTGATCTTCCTTCTTCTAGCTGATGAGGTAATTACCTCAGCCCTTATGGTAATATTTATTTTGCAGTTCCACACATTGCTGCATTTCAGGGTTTCCCTCTCCATTTTCCATATGTTCATTGAGTAGTTTATCTCTGTACTCTTTGGAGCAGTGAGCAATGGGGGTTTGTTTATGGGAGCTGCAGCAGTTCCTGTGCTAAACCTTTGCTGCTGTACATCGAGGGTCTCTCCTGTCACTGTGGCTCTTACTAATGCTCTTGTAATTGTCTTCTTTTTCCTCTCCATCTAAGAACTCACACCTTTTTAAAAGACTGAATGTGCTCTCTGCCAGCTCATTTTTAATCTGCAGTGAGATAGGGCTGGGCTGTGAGGCCAGGCTGGAGTCTGCACTCACTGGGAGCAGATTTCACCGTGCTGCTCACGTTGGAATCGAAAGTGGCATTTAATCATTCTGGCAATTGATTTCATAGACATCCATTTGATCTCAGCCTAAATGAAAAGTGTTGCCGAGCTGGTAACCCTGCTCTTGTTTTGGGTCTTTCTCTTAGCTCAGCCTTGAGAAGAAACCTGAAGCTTTGTTTTGCACGTTGGAGCAGCACCCCAGGATTTCCCACATTAATCTCACTGTTGTTCTTTTGCAGAGCCTCAGCTTAAAGGAATAGTAACAAAGCTGTACAGCAGGCAAGGATTCCACTTGCAGCTGCAAGCAGATGGAACAATTGATGGAACAAAAGAGGAGGACAGTAGTTATAGTAAGTGACACGAGCATCAGTGGTGTGTGTGTGTGTCCTGTCCTGTCCCTGTCCTGCCTGAGCACAGAGCCCTTCAGACCTGCTGGCTCTGAGAGAAACACAGACAAAAATCACTTACAGGAGTAATGAACTAGGGGAGGGGATGATGACACATGTGACAAACAAAGCAAATGTTATCTCCATGGTAATCCAGAGAAGTTCATTGCTGTCCTTTGGATTTCATTAGATTTTTTTTTTCGGCAGGGAAAATTTGCTCGCCTACTCAGAGCCTGAAATAGAATAACACTATCTCCCCTCTCCCAGGGCTCATTCAGCAGCACCCTGCTGTTCCACACACTGGGACTTCAGCAGCGTTTTCAACTTCAATTTCCCTATTATTATTATTTATTACCTCTTCTAAATGGTGCCATCAACTTTCAGGCAGCTTTCCCTCAGGTTTTTTGGGGATTTTTACTTGTTGTTTTTGATTTTTTTTTTTTACAACTCTGAGGATTAATAGAAAACAGGAAAAGATGACTAGAGCGTTGATTTGGTGCGTGAAAAATACTCAAGGTGCTGGACAGGAGGATTTCAGGACTGGTGAAATGAGGCAGTGTGGGAAGCAGTGCCCTGCAGAAAGTGTACAAAGGTGCAGGTGGCCCAGGCAAGGCTCCCAGAAATGTTTGTGCTCCCAAATTCCCAAATCCAGCTGTGCCTGCTGCCTCTTCATTTCTGTCAGCTCAAACTGACCACGGCAGAGATCATCCCTGCCTTAGGCATTGCTGGGCTGCTCATTGGCATGGATATCCTTATATCCCTATTGGAAACATCACAAATGTGATTGGCAATGAGCAGGATGGGAATTGCTTTGGATTATTTGACAGAATCATTTGATGGAATGAATGAAAAATCCATTTCCCTGGTTCAAAATCCAGTTTTCTTTGGCCCAAAGCTGCACAGAGGCAGGGAATTCTGAGAGAAGGATTTTGGAGCTGAGGAGGGCTGTGTGTGTGTTTGTGTCTGCAGGTGCACTCTGCCCATGAAAGGGAAGTTAAAACTCAGCTTTGATGCATTTATTGGTCAGTTCTGGATATTTCCCCTTTTCCTGCTCTGTTTGATCACTGTAGGCAGTGCAGTGCTCAGAGGTGCCCCAACCTCAGGACACCCAGTGTGCTCCCAAGGCACAATTTGGGATCTCTGTTAAATGCTGTCAAGCTGTAATTTATTTTTTTACTAAAGTATGACCATTCAGGGGTTTTCAGGCTAAAAAAGGAATTTATAACGGATCATAATTCGTAGCTGTAATTTTGAAAATAACAAAAATATTTCAAATTAATAATTTGGTTTTAAATTGGCTTTAGACAGTGACCATAAATATCCAGCTTCTGCCTGAAGCCAGAGGTTTTCAGCCAAGTGATAAATCACTGGAAATGAGAAGTGTTTGGCATCACTTGATCCCATCTCTGCATTTCTACTACAGAGTGGAAGGAGATGCTTTGGGTTATGAAAATTTTCTCAACTCTCCTTTATTTTTAATCCTACATATTAAACCCAGAGTACTGCATTCAACTCCTCATTTCTTGTGTTCGATTTTAACATATCCATGAATCCAAGCTATGGCAGAGCTTTGCTTTTATTTATTTTTTATTTTTTTTTGTTTGCCACTTTGCAAACTGGAATCTTCATTTTTTGAGGAGTTGTTTCTGTGCTTATAAACCCTGCACTATTAACATGTGTACAAGCAGAAATGCAAGCAGAGCATTCAAAGCAGAGCAGTTCTGAAAGCACAGATTCAGGGTTGATCTAAAGAATCTGCTGCCCTTTCATTTTGTTTTGAAGTTATTTAACTCTGTTTTTTCAAACCCATTCTCCTCTAAAAAAGAGGAGAAATTAAACCTCAGTGAGTTATAAGTGGAAACATTTTGAGATGCTAATGATGGTTTTCAGCTTGTCTGAATTTCATCTTCTTCCTTCCTTTTGGTCAAAATGTTTACTGACTTGGAAAAAAAAGTTTTGATTGTATTGAAATTTTTTTTGTTTGTTTGCTTAATGGCAGAAGAATTTATGGCAGAAGAGAAGCACCCTAACAAAGCAGGTAAATCCTTTTAGCTGCCAGCAATTCCCATCTGCAGGAGATGCACTGATGCCCTCAGATAATTCCTGAAAATTGCTGGAAAAGCACAGGGTGGTTGCAGTACAGCCCTGCAGCACCCCCAGAAATGAATAAATGCATGAACAGACGTTTTTAATTTGGTTCTGGTGGTTCTGGCTCAGTTTTCTCTCTGCTCTGCACAGGATTAATTCTGCTCTCCATCTCTCTCCCAGCTCTGTTTAACCTCATACCTGTGGGCTTACGAGTGGTGGCCATCCAGGGGGTGCAAACAAAATTATACCTGGCAATGAACAGTGAAGGATACCTGTACACATCAGTAAGTAAACACCTGAGTTCTGTTCTCAGGGGAGCTGTGGGAAATGAATTTATTTCTGCTGAGAACCTGTGAAAGGGAGGCTGGGCAGCCACAGGGCTGGGGATGCTCTGCTTCTGCCTTGTGGATTTTTTAATAAGGAGCGCTGGGGATGTGTGGAGTCAAATATAATGAAATATAAACAGCCCTGAAGCAAAGCCCCAGGCAGAAAGGATCCCATCCTGTGGGCTGAGGGGGGCACTGAGGGCAGGGGACAGCTTTGGTGTCACACACCCAGACATGAGCATGGTTGGTGTCTTCCTACAGAATCTGTTACTGTAAATAAAAGGAATTAGAGAAAGGATTTTTTTTTTTTTTTTGGCCAGGATTTTCAAATAGAAATTTCATGGCTTCCAGTAGGTGAGAGAGTAAAGAGCAGCTTTATCAGTGGTTTTGGTGACAAATGTCAGTTAATAACTTTCAGCAACGTTTCTCACAGAGAGCAGACAGTGGTTTTATTTTAAAAAAAATTAAAAATAGACCATATTTCAATTAAGAACATTTAGCTGGACTATGTTCAGGAGTTTTAATTACACAGTTTTAATAGATTTTTCTCAAGGAGGAAAATAGAGGAAAGTGTATTCTTTTATCTACTACAAATGATTCTCTTCTATAAATGATTCCCTTAATCCTGATAAAAATTAAGCAAACTTATTCAAATCTCCCATTTACTTTGCAATCCTGACAGCTGGGAGCAGGGGCAGCTTTGCATATTTTATACTCTTGTGTCAGAGCAGGAGCAGATGAGTCCTGGCAGGGCTGGGGCCAGAGGGGCCCTGGGTTTGATATTGGGGTTTGTTCCCTGGGTTTGTGTTTGGGGTTTGTGCTCTGGGTTTTTTATTGGGATTTTTTTATTGGGGTTTTTTTATTGGAGTTTCTTACTGAGGTTTTTTATTGGGGTTTTTATTGGGTTTTGTGCCCTGGTTTGTTACTGGGGTTTGTACTCTGGGTTTGTGCCCTGGGTTTTTTTATTGGGGTTTGATATTGGGGTTTGTGCCCTGGGTTTGTGTTTGGGGTTTTTGCTCTGGGTTTGTTATTGGGGTTTGTGTTTGGGGTTTGTGTCCTGGGTTTGTTACTGGGGTTTTGCTCTGGGTTTGTGCCCGGGGTGCTGCAGGGATCCCCTGGCTGGCAGGGCTCGGGGCAGGGTTTGTGCCCAGCCCTGGGCTCTCCCTGCTGCCCTGGCCCAGCCCTGAGCTCCCCTGAGGACATGGGGGCTCCCTGCCTGCAGCCTTGCTGGCAGGAGAGGGGGCAGATCCTGACCCTGGTTAGGTGGAGGGCAGCTTGTAGCTTGGTGTGCACCTCAGGCACAGCTCTGACACTCACCTGGGTTCATTTTTATTCTTTGCATTGGTTGAGGGCAGCTCTCCACGTGGTTATGTTCCCTGGACTGTGTCCTCCTTGACTCCTGCAATACCTTTGAATTCCATACTTTGTGTCATTGCAGAATTAACTGCTGACACCTCTCTATTTCCCCCTTAGTAACTGCTCAGTTTTGTTTCCTCATTAGACAGTTATTTTATTACATTTATTTTTTAATCTTCTTGAACTTGATGGGATTGGCAAGGCCTCAGACTTTTGTTGTGTGGTTTCCCAAATTTGTACTCTTAAACACTCTTCACAAAGGTGTCCACTTGATTTTGATCTACTTTTCTAAGGGAAATTGTCACCCAGTTCTCAATAATCTTGTGTTTATCCCCTGCTGCCTTTGGTTTGGTTGCTGTGATCTTGGCAATAATCCCAAGAAACCCTGGGAGGAAAAAGCAGCTCTGGTCACTGTCAGTGAGCCCAGGAATGGCCCAGGGCTGCTGGGGAGCATCTCCCCTGCTCCAGGTGCCAGAAATGCAATCCCAGCACAGTGTTCCAAGTGTTCCAACATTTCCTTAGCTGATAATGATCCTTTCAGCAGGTCTGACAGCCTGCTGCATGGGAAATGAACTCTGTGTTTTGAGATGTGTTCTTGCTTGGTGCAGATGAGTCCCAGGAGAGCTGAGCACTCACCTGCTCCAGGAGAGGCTGGGAGCAGATCAGCTCCAGCAGTGACATCCATCCACACTCCCTGGGCTTCCAGGGATGCAGGGATGTGCTCCTCATGGGATTTGTCAGGAGCAGACAGATGGCAACGTGCCATTGATCCAGTGCAAAAACCCCCAAAACACTGTCAAGTTCTGGAGCAGGAGGGGAAACAGAAAGGCACTGAAATTGTAGATAAGTGTAGCAGATAGCTGCATTTCCAGAGAGAAATGAATTAGCAGTTTAATGAGGAGAGGGAATGTTGTGGTCTCTGTCACGATCTCGTTCTTGGTTCTGGTGTGGTTCCTGTGTGAGCAGGTGTCTGCCCCAGGGCAGCCTGCAGTGTGCTTTGCTTCAGCCCTCGAGGAGGAGGAGGATTTTCTCCAGGGGGATCAGTGGTGTGTCATTAATCTGCACAGAGCAGATATCTGGAGCTGGCTGCCAGAGTTTATGGATAGTTTGCAGCATCTGTCAGTTGGAGCAAAAGTAAGATCTGTAATGTAATGATAAAAGCTCCTTGGGGACAAGGCAGCAATTCGGGCAAGCAAAAGGAAGATAAACTATTAAACCAAATCTGCAATTGTCTACATGTGTCACAGGGGACATCAAAGTGTGGCTTGCAGGAGGGGCAGGGACCAGGGCACAGAGCTCCCGTCTGGAATGGCTCCTCCCCAAAGCCAGGGGTGTGTGGGACTGACCCCACCCCAGAACTTGATCCCAGGGACCTTGGTGGCTGTTAGGAGCCCCAGCTGCTGGTGAGGAGCATCCCTTCCAAGAGAGCAGAGCTGGGATCCATCCCTTCCCTTCCAGGGAGGACAGAGCTGGGATCCATCCCTGCCCTTCCAGGAGAGCAGAGCTGGGATCCATCCCTTCCCTTCCAGGGAGGACAGAGCTGGGATCCATCCCTTCCCTTCCAGGAGAGCAGAGCTGGGATCCATCCCTGCCCTTCCAGGGAGGACAGAGCTGGGATCCATCCCTGCCCTTCCAGGGAGGACAGAGCTGGGATCCATCCCTGCCCTTCCAGGAGAGCAGAGCTGGGATCCATCCCTTCCCTTCCAGGGAGGACAGAGCTGGGATCCATCCCTTCCCTTCCAGGAGAGCAGAGCTGGGATCCATCCCATCCCTTCCAGGGAGAGCAGAGCCCAGCTTGGATCCCCTTCTCAAGAGAGCCCAGCTTGGATCCATCCCATCCCTTCCCTTCCCAGCAGAGCCCAGCTTGGATCCATCCCTTCTCAAGAGAGCCCAGCTTGGATCCATCCCATCCCTTCCCTTCCCAGCAGAGCCCAGCTTGGCTCCATCCCTCCCCTGCTGCAGGATGACTTCAGCAGTGCCGTGGCCCTGCTGCCTTACGTAACCATCCATGAATCACTTTGTATTTTAGGCTGGCTTTTATTTCTTCTCATTTTCCTGTCTGTGGATGACCACATCTTTCACATGCCCCCATACCTGCCCTCCTGAGGCTCCTCAGGTCTCACATCCTGTGAACTCCTGTGTGAGTTGTTGGGTTGTCTTGAGCAAAGGAGTGGGAGCTGTTGAAGGATGTGTTTGTCACACACAGTCCTGGAGCTCTTGTTCCTCACTGGAGTGTGGGGATGAGGCAGAGGAGGCTCTCAGGGATCCAGAGCTGAGTGCAGTTCCTCCAGAGGAGGGGATGGAGGTGGAGTTGGGTGTTCTGCATAGGCTGGAGCAGCCCAAAATGCAGAGTTTAAAAAGCAGCCTGTGAACCTCCAGCCATGCATTTACCATGAACCAGCATGGTGGAGTTTTTCAAATCAGGCAATGACTGTCAGTGAAATGCACATTTTCCTGTAGAGCATTCCAGTGCAGGGGATTTAGTGCTTGTTTATCCTGGGTACTTCATCAGAAAGAGGGTAATTAAAAATGTGCTGCTCATTGCACAGCTCTGGCCAGTCTTGTCTGGCTCTGGGTTCCTGTGTTTTACCAAAGCATTTCATTTACCAGGGCCATGGGCACAGCCCAAACCCAAGAGAGGTTCATGGCCACAAGGGGCAGGGCCAGGTGTGCCCATCCCTCACCAGCCCTGCAGCTCCTGGGCACTGCAGGGCACTGTGCCTGCTCTGGGATGGCTCTTGGGGACAGAGCTGTGCTGGGTGAGCAGAGCTGTGCTGGGATCAGTGCTGTGTGCCGCTCTGTGTGCTTTGTGCTGTGTTGTGCAGAGTTGTGCTCTCTCTGTGATGTGTCCTGGGTTCACCAGTGCTGTGCTCACTCAGTGCTGTGCTCTCTCTCAGTGCTCTGTGCTCTCTCTCAGTGCTCTGTGCTCTCTCTCAGTGCTCTGTGCTCTCTCTCAGTGCTCTGTGCTCTCAGTGTGCTCTCTCAGCTCTCTGTGCTCTCTCCGCGCTCTGTGCTCTCTCTGCGCTCTCTCAGCAGTGCTCTGTGCTCTCTCAGTGCTCTGCTCTCTCAGTGCTCTGTGCTCTCTCTGTGCTCTCTCAGTGCTCTGTGCTCTCTCTGTGCTCTCTCAGTGCTCTGCGCTCTCTCAGTGCTCTGTGCTCTCTCTGTGCTCTCTCAGTGCTCTGTGCTCTCTCTGTGACCTGTGCTGGTGAGGGATGCTGCTCTTCCCCTCAGCTTGTCTCCGGGGGCACCAGTGTGAGCCCAGAATCCTGGGGACAGCCTGCCTGTCTCCAGCAGGGAAGTGCAGATGGCACAATCCTCCTGTGGGAGAATTATTAAGAGATTCAGTGAGCTGAAGTTTGAAGCTGTTGTGCTGCTTTTCTCCCCAAGCCATCCCCCAGCACCTGCAGTCCCAGGGGTGCTGCTGTGCCTCCATCCCTGGCTGCAGGTGCTGGGGTGAGGATCCCAGCCCCTCCTCCCCGGGAGCACCCAGGAATGGCCCAGGGGTGCCCCAGGGCTGTGCTCTGATCCTGGCAGTCCTGCACACCTGGGCAAGGCTTCCCCACAGAGCTGCTGCTAAAAACCAGCCCTGGAGCTGCTGTTTGTGCAAGAGGAGTTTGAGCGTCCTGTGAGATCAATAATGCACCTGCAAAGCAGGTAAGAGACGAAAAGTGCATCCTCCTCCTTTGTTGGTCACTTGCTAATCAATGCCAAAGTCCTTGGGTGAAAAAGCAAAAAGTTTTTTATTAGCTCAGACCTCAGATACTGCTCAGAGCAGAATTTTGGGACTCAGCAAGCTCAGAGATGTGGCAGAAATGGCAGAGTGGCTGTGAACATGCAGCGTTTCAGTCCATGGCACTGCTCACTGGGGTCACAGTGACACAAAACTGCCACGAGGAGAGAAAAAAAGCCTTGGCAGAATTTGGAGTTGGACTCCAGTCTGAGAGCTTCACACCTTGGCTCACACTGATCACTTTGAGCAGCAGGTTTTGGCCCTGGACCAGCAGCCAAGGAATCCTGGATATCCTGAATTCCAGGGCTCCAGGCTCCTCAGTGTCACTGCAGAAGGCTTTTGGCAGGCAGAGTGTGGGCACACAAGGGCTGTGGGTGTGAGGAGGGCAGTGCCAGCCCCTGGCTCCTTGGCTCTGTGTGCTCAGCTCCCCAGGGACAGCTCAGCTTGCTGGGACTCGGCAGAGCCAGGCAGAAAAGTGCTGCATTTCCTCCTCAGTGTGGTGTGGGTGCCACAGCTGGGCCCCAGCAGTGCAGGTACCTGTGGGTGCAGGGGGATGTGTGCCTGCTTCTTGCAGAGCTCAGTTCACTGGGAAAGCAGCTGTGCCAGTATTCAGTGGGGTTTTGAGGTGTTGATTATTTTCCCTGGTACGTGTCTTCATGTTCAGAAGCAAGACCCCATTCCAAGCTGACTCTGTTTCTTTAGAATGTGACTTAATGAAAAGAAAACCATTATGAACCTCTGTCCTGCAGCTGCCTTTCCTCCTCAGAGGCTGCTCTGGAGGCCAGGGGGGCTTCCCCTCGTGTGGTGCTGCAGGCTGAGCTCCGAGCAGCTCCTGGCACGGTGACTCAGCAGAGCCCAGCCTGGAGCATCCCCAGCCTGCTGGGCACTCACACACAGCCCAGGGCCCCCACAGCAGCAGCAGGGACAGCAGAGCAGCTCAGAGCTGCAGCAGGAGCTGCCCCAAGGCAGGGCTCAGCTGTGTGTTCAATTCACAGCCAGAGATTTCCACCCTGCTCCTTCAGCTGGCAGCTCCCTGCCATGGGAGCCCAGCACCCATCAGGGCTCAGCAGCACTGGGGGAAATTCTGGGCAGGAAAATGTGCAGAGTGCAGTGGTGGTGTGCTTGTGGTGTGTTTGGTGTGTCTGTTGCATCTGTGTTGTGTTTGTGTTGTGTTTGGTGTGTTTGTGGTGTGTTGTGTTTGGTGTTGTGTTTTGTGGTGTGTTTGGTGTTATTTTGGTGTGTTTGGTGTTTTTTTTGGCTTGGAAGTACCTGGGAACTGCACTGAGCAGAGGCCAGGGCAGTGTGGAGGAGAGGTCACATTCCCTTTTTCCTTTAACCTCCCATGGGCAGCTGCAGGTTTCCCTGCCCTCTCCCATGGGCAGCTGCAGGGTTCCCTGCCCTCTCCCATGGGCAGCTGCAGGGTTCCCTGCCCTCTCCCATGGGCAGCTGCAGGGTTCCCTGCCCTCTCCCATGGGCAGCTGCAGGGTTCCCTGCCCTCTCCCATGGGCAGCTGCAGGTTTCCCTGCACTCTCAGCTGCAGTTAGCCAGGAGGATGAGGAGGATGTGCCCTGGCTGCTGCCCTGGTGATGTTTAGTGTGTGGGTTCCTTTGCAGGAGCTCTGCTGAGAAATGCCCCGGGTGTTCAGGCTGGTCCCAGCTGAGGGGAAGGTGCTGAGGGTGAGTTTGGCTGCAGGAAGGGCTGAGTGAGGAGGTGCAGGGGTTCTGTTCTGTGAGTGCCTGTGCAGGACAGCACTCAGAGCTCTGGCTGCTGCAGCAGGGCCAGGACAAGCAGAATTCAGCAATTCTAAAAGTGCCTGGAGGACAGCCCAGCTGCCCAGAACTGTCCACACCCAGGCTGGCACCCTCAGCCACGTGGGGGTTTATCCCACACAGGATTTATCCAACACTCCTTGGTGCCTGTTTGTCTCTTGCAGCCCTGCAGTTCCAGCGGTGCTATGAGGAGCAGAACTCACTTGTGTTGCACTTGGCAGCCTCCAGGGAAATGTCTGCTGCTCCTGGCTGTTTCCATCCTTACAAGCTACTAAAAAGCCACTAAAAGCATTTTTCCTTGCAGAACCTCTATTGCAAGGGATGAGTGCAAACAGAGAATCCAGCCTGACTGTCAAAGTTCACCTTGGCCAGAGAAATCCTGATGGGGAGTCAGTGGGGCAGAAAAAGGAGTCATTAAGCCCAAAATTCAGAGTTTAGGATTGGTTTTGAGAGCTGCAGCACAGCTGGAGGAGGTTTCCACAGGAAATCTGTTCCTTCAGTCCCAGGCTGGATGGCATCCCCTTGGCATCGCCCCTGTATGGATCCTGGAGAGCAGGAAAAACCTTCTGTGTGCCACAGGAGCTGCTCAGGAGCAGAGGAAATGGAAAATGGAATGTTTCCATTATGCCCTCCCAGCCTTGGTTTCAGAAAATAACTTTTCATAAGAGAGTTCTTGGAGTTACACCTGCTGGGTTCCTGGATGGGAAATAGAAAAGGGTCTGGGAAAGGAAGAAGTCTGTTGGATAAAAATTGTATCTAGAAACTTGCATTTCCATACTGAGCTGCTCTCATTAGGCAATCTAGGATTAACAAAGGAATCCAAAATTTCGAATGGATTGGGGAGTTTTTGGGTATAATTCCTATATAGCAGCTTTTACCAGCGAATGGGATGCTCTGAATAACTGAACTGATAATGCCTTCCATAATTTACATTCTGCTGATGCTACAGGTGCCATCACATTGTTTTTCATTTTTGTAATTTTACCCAAACAGCTCTGAATATTGAGCAGTACTGTTCTCCTAAAAGGGAATGCTCTGGGGAGCTGAGCAGAACAGGCACGGTAATTGGTGAAGTGCAGCTCTGTTTGTTCAAAGCCTCAGGAGGTGTCTGAGAATCAGAGCTGGTCTCAGAATCCCAGCACAGGATGTGTCTGCTCTAAAGCCTCCCCCCTTTGCTGTGCATTCAGGGTAATCAATGAGGGATCAATTCAGGCCCTCCCTCCTCACCCCCAGAGCTCTTCCAGATGTTACAAAATCCTGCTGTGAGACAGCAGCGTTCTCCTGGACCCAGCTGCTGCTGGGACCAGCATTTGAACTGGCTGGGAGTGGGAAAACCTCTCAGATTTGTGAGCAGGTTTCCTCCAATGCCAGCTGCAGAATTTCATGTTTTAGGAATGGGTGTAGGGAGCTCCTCCCTGGCAGCCCTGGTGTCCCCCAGCACTGGGAGGCAATGTTTTTAAAGTGAGGATAGAGCTGGAGCTGGTGCATCAATCAGAAGCAGAGTTTGATGAATAGCAAGGTCTCAGCTCAGGTTTCAGGCAGAAGTTCCCATCCATTCTCATTCTGCTCTCGTTACTTCCCACCAGTGTGCTCAGAGCTAGCAGAGCATCTGCTGCCAGCTGGGCCATACTGGCACTGCCAGAAGGCACAGAGTGACTGTGAGTGATCTGAAACAGAGCAAAATCCAGGAGAAATTCTAATGAGTGAGACAGACACGGTTTGGAGTGCAGATCTGTTCCCTTCACCTGATAAACTAAGAGTTTAATGGGCTTGATATTGCAAATCCTTTCTCCTGTAAGTAGTTCTTACTCATGCAGTTTCTTTGACTGCCAGCCAGAGGGAGAATTAATTTATCTGAGTAAAATGTTCAGGATCTGGACAAGACAGTCATTGATTTACAATATGAGATTTCTGTGGCATTAAAAAATGAACAGAACCTTTGGGAGGCCTGTGGAACTTAATGACTGAAAAAGTGCTTGGCTGGAGCCAGGCTCCAGGGCTGGACAGGAGGCAGAGCCCAGGCTGCCCACAGGGCTTGGCTTGGAGCTTCCTGGGCTCTGTCTGAGCCAGCAGAGCTGGGCTGAGCTTTGCTGGGCTGAGCCCAGCAGTGCCCACCGAGGATTGTTCTGTTCTGATCCCTTCAGAGCCCTTCTGCTGGGCATTCACTGCTGGCAGTGCAGTGAGCACCTGGGACAGGTGTGGGGACAGCTGGCACGGGCTCCACGAGTGCCAGGCTTAGGCTCAGTTTCAGGCTCATGCTCAGGCTCAGGCTCATGTCCAGACTCAGTTTCAGGCTCAGAGTCAGGCTCAAACTCAGGCTCAGTTTCAGGCTCATGTCCAGGCTCAGATTCAGGCATCCCTGCCTGCTCCCCCCTGCCCCTCTGCCCCCCTGGTGGTTTCTGTGTCCCCAGCCCTGGAGCTGCAGCCAGCCCCCCTCACCTGGCCCTGGAAATCTCAGCTTTAATTTGTGCTTGGGCTGGCTCTGTGACACAGAGATTGGTGTGTTCTGGACACAGAGATTGGGTGTGTTCTGTTCTGTGACACAGGGATTGGGTGTGTTCTGTTCTGTGACACAGAGATTGGTGTGTTCTGGACACAGACTCTGCACCACAGGCAGCAGAACTCGGCACAGAATCCCTGGGATTCTTCTTGGAGAAACCACTGCAGCTGTGCTAGGAAAGACTGGAAGAGCTTTATGCAAATCCTTGATTTCTACCACATTAGTTAATGATTGTTGCCCAGATTTGCATTTCTAATCTGTGAGATGCAGAAAACACCTGTAGTGTCTGAGTGCTGCACTAACAGTTTATGTTTCCTTCAGTTATTCTGTAGGAACAGCACCAGAAGGCCAAGCACCCCCTGTGAATGACCTGTAGCTCTGTTCTGAACAAACTGCTCTGTCCCATTGGTGTCCAGAGCCCTGCCCACCCATGAGCCATGACCATTGCTGGTTTCTCCTCCTGAGCAGCTCTGAGCTGCAGCACTGAAATTCCTGGCTGTGCCCCAGCTCCTCCAGGGCTGCCTTGAGAGCCCTCCAGTGAGGAATCCCCCAATACCTGGAATTTCCAGCTGGGAGGGAGCCAGTCCTGGTCTGTGAGTGGCTTGGGATTATCTGTACAAAGAAATGAGCTCCTTTTGTGCTGCTGGGGGAGAGGATGAGTGCAGTCACCCTGGCTTGGCCATGAATCATCTGGGGAAGCTTCATTTGCTGCCCAAAGCAAACCCTGTGCACTTGCAGCCCTTCAGTTTATTAGCACAGCACTGACAGTAAAAGGAGAAAAGGGATTTTTTTTCCCCTTTGACAATCTAAACAGCAGTTGCTTCTCTTATGAGACAACTGGAGTTACTGTGGGTGATGGTGGCACTTCTGGCCTTTCCTTTTTGATACAGCAGTTATTCAAAATATTCAGTCTGTGAGGTTTCACTGAGTCAAGCAGTGCTGGTAAAATTAAATTGCCATTGGGTTGATGCCTCTACATCTCCACTCTTATCCAAACAAACTTTGGGTGACCTGGAAGGGGAAATTCCTGTCCTTGCACGTGCTCAGGTGTCCCTGCCACACCCCTGATCCCTGTGGTGCCAGGGGTCACACACCTGGGCAAGGGTTTGATCCTCTGCCTGATGTTTGTTTTTCTCTGCTGGGGTTTTACAGTCCTTAAACCAAAACCTGAGCCCTTTTCAAGTAAAACTGCCATCAAAATCAGAAATGCTGAGGGTGTCTGGTAAGGATTTATTCCCTTCACCCTCCCCCTGTGCCCCAGAGCTGTTTGCAGCTGGTGACACTCAGGGGTCCCTGTGGGGTGGAATTTGGGAATTCCTGTGGAGTGGAATTTAGGAATTCCTGTGAGGTGGAATTTAGGAATTCCTGTGAGGTGGAATTTGGGAATTCCTGTGGGGTGACACCCGGGATCTGAGCACAGGGGGGCTCCAGCAGCTTTGTAAGCCAGTGCTCTTGTGGGGTGGGCACTGATTGTGCACACAGCTTTTATTTGGGTAAGAGTCTGAAAAACCCATTTGCTGTCATTGAGCAGTCACCAACAAAAGGTGTCTGTGTGCTCACAGTGCCCTCCTGAGATGCTAAAGACAATCTCATTTAAGGGTTTATTAAGAGAAATCATTAGTGATGAAGAAGAAAAGATTAGTTGAGAAACAATTCAGACCTGCACAGTCTTATCTTATCTCTGAATCTCTTTTTCCCTTGATATTTTCTGCTCCAAGAGTAAAACCTTTAATATAAGCCCTGCATTTTTGCAGGCATGCATATTCAGGCTTGTAAATGAAGGGAGGTTGACAGTTTTGCATTTAGTAACTGCACACCCACACTCCTCTTTTCTCTCTGGTGCTGACACCTCAGCCTTTGAAGCAGCTCCAGGAGCATCCTTGGAGCCCAGTGGGATGTGGGGCAGCCTGGCTCTGATCTGGGGGCACCTGGAGGGGTCTGGGGGGCTCTGGGGGGCCCTCCCTGCAGCAGCAGCACAGAAATTGTTTCTCATCAGCTCAGGAGGGAGCCTGGGGTGGTTAAAGCAGGGGCTGAGTGTGTCAGGCTTAGCCTGGGGACAGCAGGAGCAGCCCTGCAGGGACCTGGAGGGGAGCTGGGCTGGGCTGGGAGAGGGGCTGCAGCCAGCACAGCATCCCCAAATTCCAGCCCACAGGGATCCCCGAGTGTCACCCCACAGGAATTCCCAAATTCCAGCCCACAGAGATCCCCAAATTCCACCCCACAGGGATCTCCAAATTCCACCCCACAGGAATTCCCAAATTCCACCCCACAGCAATTCCCAAATTCCACCCCACAGGGATCCCTGAGTGTCACCCCACAGGGCATCAGAGGGGCTGCAGCTGAGTTCCACACTGTTGGGTTTTCTTGGGATATATTTTTTTTAATATTCATTTGGGTTTTCTTGGGATTTTTTTTTTTTTTTTTTTTTGGGTTTTTTTGGGTTTTTTTTTTTTTTTTTTTTTTTGGTTTTTTTGGG